>CP139508.1:68865942-68888439 GCA_021014915.2 Artemisia tridentata subsp. tridentata | reverse complement strand
GAAGCTTTTGTTATATGAAGATGTTGAAAAGAAGTATGAAGCAGCAAGGAAGGAGATAGAAAGCAAAATTGATCCACTGAATGATGATGAGGTTGCTAAGCTTACAAGAATAAAAGTAGCACCAAATGCTTACATGAATCCTGAGTCAAGTGTTAAAAAGCCATAGTGTCTGATGCTGAAAAGGAGAAAGAGGTTATTGTTGAATCTGAAGTAAAGAATGAATCCTCTGTTGGTATAAAAAGATATAGGAGGAGAGTAAAGCAGGTGGGTAGGAAGAAGAGAAGAACTCAGTCAGTATTGATGAGTGATTCAGAGAAAGAGGATAGTGATGAGCATAATTTTGAAGAAGTGACTGCAGATGATATGAAAAGGATTATGGATTTCACAGTTCATAAACCTCAAAAAGAACCTGGGTTACTTAATGTAGTTCCTTTGTCAACAAAATACCCAATCATTTCCTACTCATATGATATTCTAGATGGTAGTCAAGCATGCTGGGGGATTAAAAGATCAAATGGTTCAAGTGTGGCATATATCAGTTTTTCTCAAATGTTGCACTACATGGATAGGGATGATATTCTACAACTCTGGAAGCTTTACAAGATGAATTATGGTGATACTAGACCAGAGGTGGTGCATGAAAGACTCAACTATTACTATTTGAAGAATATGTTTGAACCTGATGAAAGAAGTCTTGATTGGAAAAATGTGATAAGTTCAAGCAAAGTTATCAGATGGTATCTATATCAATCATGTGGAGTACATGCATTGACTGGAAGTAATGGTTTGTGTTTATACATGTTAACAGAGAAAGATTATCCTGTGTTCAAGAATACTGCTCTTCTGACTAATTATGTTACAACCTGGAATGCTGAGTTTGCAAAGACCATTTTTATCAGATCATCAAGCTTTTGAGTTAGTGGAGAGGTATAGAAAAGTGCTGGAATCAAAGACCTCAAAACAGTAAAGTGTTTGGAAGCATCTTCCTGGTGATTAGTTGGTTTTAAAGGAAACTTGATGATTTTTGATGAAAAATATCAAGTTTAGGGGAGGATTGTTGGGTCTAAAGATGCTGCTGGTCGTGAAATACACTAAGTGTTACTCTGTTGATCAGTTAAGTAACTCTGCTGATTAGACT
Source organism: Artemisia tridentata subsp. tridentata (assembly GCA_021014915.2). Classification (NCBI taxonomy): domain Eukaryota; kingdom Viridiplantae; phylum Streptophyta; class Magnoliopsida; order Asterales; family Asteraceae; genus Artemisia; species Artemisia tridentata. The sequence continues at coordinate 68,887,301 of CP139508.1, read as the reverse complement.
ATAACTCGGCTGTTTGCTAACTCTGCTGGATTGGGATAATAAGCAAAGTGTAACTCTGCTGCTAGCCTACGAAGACTCTGCTGCTAGGAAGATTATGCTGCTGCTTATTGGATATGTATAGTATGTTGAGGATATGTATAGAAAAGATACGTAAAGATATTTTTCGTGTATAGAAAGTTTTGTAACCGACTAGGACTCCTTAGTCTATAAAAGGAGGGTCTAAGGTTAGGTTTTAGGTACGTATCATTATTGTTTTACACTTCAAGGTTTCTTGTAACCCTATTGCTATCGAGCAATCGTATTAATATATTGAAGTGTTGTTTGAGAATTCGTTTGTGTTTTATTCTTCTTAAGATCAAGTATTAGTTTTCGCATAATATTTGATATACAATTCAAGATCAGTTTCTATACCGATTGCTTTAGGTTTATATCTAAAGTATTTCATAAGATCGTGAAGCTCAACTGGGACCAAAAACTTCGAAGAAGATATCTACGAGGAAGAGGTGCAAGATGGTGTAGCCGAATTGCTTTTTGATGAAGAAACAAGACAAGATGAAGCTGCTAATGAAGCTAGGTCCATCGGATCCGATGAAGACATTTACGAGTAGTTTTTCGATGTATTATGTTTATGTATTATATTTTAAGTATTATGTTTTAAGTTTATGTATTATGTTTGATGTATTTCCTTTCACGATGTATTTCCTTTCAGTTGTATTTCCGATGTATTAAATAAAAGTTGAAGTTTATTCAGTTTACTTTGTATAAATGACGAAAAAAGAAAAAAAAAAGTTTAACCGGTTAATAACCGGTCAAACCGTTTTTTTAAAATCCAAATTTGAAGTTGGCGGGCAAAAAAATGTTTAACCGGTTAAAAACCGGTCAAACCGGTGGATTTTTCAAATTTTCAAAATTTGAATTTAAATTTTGAACGTTGGCGGGTAAAACGTGCACCAGATCCTTGGGATAACTATGAAGTTGGCGGGTAAAATGTGTGGGGTCCAAAAATTTGAATTTTTTGGTTTTAAATTTACCATTTTGCCATTGTATGTTTAGTATAAATAGAGAGGTTGTGTTTTTGTTTATTTACAACTTTTATACAACCAAAATATACTCTCAAAAATCAAAACCAAAAGTATTTCACTAATGGCAAATGGAAATCAAGGACCCGAGGTTGTTGCACCAATTACACCGGTGATTGTTTTAGTTTTCCATGCAACCGTGCACCAGATCCTTGGGATAACTTCAACTACGTCCTAATGTCGGATGACACGAGAAAGGCTCAATGTAAGCATTGCTTACGTTTAATGAATCCCCTTTCCAACTCGGTGTTGAGGGCTCATGTCATGAAGTATTGTCCGGCACTCGAGCCTCGACGAGTCGACGTTGAGTAGCTTTTCGATGTTTTATGTTTATGTATTATGTTTTAAGTTTATGTATTATGTTTGATCATGTATTTTCTTTCAGTTGTATTTCCGTTGTATTAAATAAAAGTTGAAGTTTATTCAATTTACTTTGAATAAACAACGAAAAACGAAAAAGATAAAATAAAATAAAATAAATAATAATAAATAACCGGTCAAAACTGGTTACTAACTGGACCCAAACCGGTTTCAACCGGTTGGGTTTTTTCCTCCCCATACCCGGTTTGTAACCGAACCGGTTAACCGGCCGGATCGGTTTCTTTTGGGCGTTGACTCGAACCAGTTCGGGTTTGAGCGGTCGTCAAACCGAACTAGTTAACCGTTTTGTGCACGCCTAGCGTCACCTCAGATTTATCCACTGCACACCATACGCCAAAATACCCCTTCACTAATGGCTCAAGCCATTTCTAGTTTTTAGGATCCATCATTTTTTTTTTCTTTTTTTTTTCAAACAAACTAATTTTTTATTCTTTAAATAAAAATACAAATTACAATATATAAAAAAAAAAACGAAAATTTTAAAAAGTTCAAAAAAAATTAACGAAGACGACTAATTGCGGTTCATTCTATATTTTCGACGGATTTCTTCTTTTTGCATGTTAATCATGTAGGCATCCTAGTCCGACAAATCCTTGGAACTAGTGGCAAGAAACTTAATTTCTTCCAACCACATTATTGTCCGATCTTTCTCCTTCGCCACCTCGTACGCCGATATAGTGGCTTCCCGTTTGAGCCGAAATTCATTTTGTAAACTATCCCCAAAATCGGACGGGTTACTTCCCGCGTGCTCGACGTGGTTTTCAATTTAGTTTTTTTTAGAAGTGGTTTGTCGGGGGACTAGGACTCGGATCATCTCCGAATAGTTCGGCATGTCCGGTGAGATCAACCAGATCAACGTGGTCAACCGCATCCCACTTGGTGTGTTTTTTAAATATTTCCCACTCCCCGTCTTGACCAAAAACTTTTTCCCCTTTTGACTCGTCACGATATGCTTGTCTAACACAGGTCAAAAGGTCAACCTCGTTTTCTCCACTTCTAGTCAAACGTTTTTGTGGAAAACTATAAGGGGGGTTGAATAGTTTCACCGATTTATTTTCGTTAGTTATAAAAGTTTCTTTGTGAAAAACTTATATTCAATTCTTTTGTGAAATCAACCAACACCAATATGAACATTTATCTATACTATCAAGTCTAAACAATAAATATAAAAAGTAGAGATGGAAAGATTAAACCGAGACAACGAGATTATAGTGGTTCGGTAACGAAGCTCTTCTTCGCCTTACTCCACTCCCCGAGTACCCAACTCGAGAGTTCTAAGCAATATGTCAACAAGCTCCCTTCAGGCGGAGAAAACCGCACAACGTCGTTTATCACAATTTCTGACACTAAGCTAAATGTCGAGTACTAATCTAGCTAGTACCAATCTCACTCACGATCTACACGATCCTTACTAATCACATGATCCATACGATCCACACACTCTACTTTAGATCCACTTGATCTAAACACTCTCTACACAATCAACACAAGATCCACACGATCTCTACACGATCATAATGATCCACACTAGATGACTAAACAAGACAATGACAACTTGATGTATGTCAAGATACGACAAATAAACTACAAATAATGCAAGTGCACTACACAATGACTCTAACACCTTGTATCTTCTTGATACATAGTGTTCTTCTCTTGGACTAATAGAGGAATGAAGGTGATCTTTGGGTCGATGAAAGAATCACTCATTAAACAAAAGAAAACTATCTAAATGATCAAGGAGATGTAAGTGTGAATTGGGAACTAAACTCATAAAGTTTTGTGTGTGAAAGGATACCCAAAAACTGTGAAATGGACTGTTATTTATAGGCAAAGAAAATCAGTCCGTTATACATGGATGGTACCACTAAATACCCGACGGTACTAATAAATTTAGTGGTACCGTGGTACCATCCCAGACAAGGACGCTCCAATTTTTTATTTTAGTGGTGAAAGTTTATTTGGGGAAGTTTGGAGCTGATTAGGGGGGAAAAATGCTGTTGGGAATTTTAAACTTATTTTTTCAATTAAAACATTTCTTTATAATTCAAAAATAATTTGTAAAATGTATTTTTGAAAAAATGTTTTGTCACATTAAAAATGTGAAGCTTGAAACACAAATTCACTTCTTTGTTCATTTGTCAAATTGTAAATTTGTGTGTTACCTAGAGTGATTTACGTAGAAACGGGATATTTCGACTAAAAACTTGTTTACGTTAATTTTGACGTAAAGTGTTTTTACATTTTGTTATCATCAAAACGTAGAGGTATCGAAAGATAGAAATAACGTTTTTAGACATTATTTGCATCAACAGTTTTAAACATTTGTAGAAAGCGTTGAACTTTTGGCAATTAGCATTCAAGGTTGCCCATTTCCCCGTCAACATATCCTTGGTACGTTTGTGTTGTGAACTTTTGTTGAACTCGTGTAGAACCTTGTACCAAAATGATTCATCCTTTTAGTCATTTCAGAGTTTGTTATCATCGAAATAGCCAACATAACACTTGGCTAATAAATTTTCCTCAGTCGGCGTCCATCGGTTCATTGGTTGTGTAGGGTATGTCGATTGTGGTAAGTTTTGCGGGTCTTTTTCCTTCTCTTCGTGGGTTTGTTGTGTATCTTGTGGTGGATGGCATCAATTGTGTTTGTTGTGATGATTGGAATTGTTGTGGTGGATTTTGTTGAAATTGATGTTAAAGTAGTTGTTGTTGTTGAAATAGTTGTTAATGATGTAGTTTTTCGGGAGTGTATGTCGACATAGAGTAGGCACTACAAAATGGAGGAAAATTGGGATTTTGTGACGAATATATCTGTAGGTCACCCTTTTTAGATCAATTCACACACTTTTGTAATATGTTAGAGAGAGAAAGATATGTGTAGAGAGAGAAAGAGCTAGAGAGAATAAGAGATGATTTCTCTTTCTATTCACAATCCACACCTCTCAAATGAGAGGTTACAACCTTGTATAGTCTCCTATGATACGAGAATAGGGAAGTGTGCCGTCTTTACATATTTCACTAATTCAACATTAACGTAAATACTAAGACTAAACTAGACGGCACACTTCTACTATCATGTAGACTATATTTTTACGATTCTAACGAGCTATTATATGACCATATTACAAGACTCATTGACTCGATAATGATCGTTACTATAAGCATTCCCAACAATCTCCCCCTAAGGGACGATCATTGAGATCTCTCTTTGATTACATTTATGATCATTACTTTTGCATTTCCAACAATCTCCCCCTAAGGGGTGATCATTGAGATCTCATTCTGTGACATGTGGGTTATGGGTCCATCAATAGAAATGGATGATCATTAAACTTCTTTGATGCTTGTTGTCTTGAACTTTGAGTCTTCGTGTAATAGCTTTGCTAGATTCTTTGTTCCAATCACGCTTTGTGATTTTACAACCTTAAATGACCAATACTTAAATTAATACAAAACGTGTTCCCAACAATCTCTTCCTAAGGATTGGTCATCAAGGTTGCTTGACGTCTTCTTTGCTTCTTCGGCTTCGACATCTTTAGAATCTTTGTTCTTTGTTCTTGTTGTGATATGATATGGTAATATCTTGATCTGCCTTCCACCGACGTTCTTTAGTCATGATGTCTTTACGTCTTTTCCACCATGCTTATATTTCTTTTGACTTTTGTTCTTCAAGTGGTTCTCACTTCATAAGCTTCAATCTTTGACTTGTGAAAGTTTGACATGCTTGATCTTTGACTTTTCTTTAACTTCTTTGAACTTTTGTTATCTCTTAGTCTTGGTGAGAACTTTATCTTCAGGATATGAGCATGATGAAAATGGTGGTGGTGGAACTCCCGGTCTCCATGATTACCTGCAGGTAAACAGTTAGCAATAAATCATCCGGCACTTATAGATTCGGACTTCGAGATTGTCAACAGCATAGTGTGAAGACTTTCTCTAATCCTACCCAAGGCCGTTCTGAATCGGATGCCCCCGAAAGAGCTTACACAGATACACCGAAGTGTATCAACGATTCAGTGAGCCGCTGAAGTATACCGAAGTATCACTCTACGACTGTAGACCGTTTGGAACCACTAAGCGTAATCCACAAGGGATTACCGAAGCGACCTGCTGTCAGGGCTGTTTGATGTCAACCCTGGCAGGATTTATATTCAATCACTGAGAATCACAATATGTGAATTCTCTCATGAATGTTCTCGGCAGATTACTAAGACCTGCGTAGGACACTCTTATAATTTATAACTGGTGTTCTTATTGTTGAAAAAAACCAGTGTAGAAATGCTAAGTGTTCCTAAGAGATCTTTGATGTATCTCGTGGCTCTAGACTCGATAAAGTGCTTATTGGTTTTATTCGTCGGAGGCATGGAGCAGAGTGCCTCCTTTTCAATATCAACACATCTCGGAGTGAGAGGTCGATAGATAATGAAGGGTTCTCCGTGATAAATGAAACAAGTGTCTTTTGAGAGACACCTGAGTGGCTAGAAGGTTTAGTGCAGTGCGTCACTGGGTCCATGATGGCTTAATCTTCAATACCGGTGTTACCGTACTAACAACAAGTAGCATATGTATTGAACCCGGCGTCTGCCCTAAGGTTGATCAAATGGAGGGCTATTTCTTTTCACCCTTTTCTTTACTTTTCTTTTTCATTCTTCAAACCCTTCTTTGCCCTTTCATTTCTTTACTCCTTTTTTCATCATACCTAGGACTTTTCTAGTACTAAACTATTGGTATTGTCCTTGGGTAGATCCCTCTGGATCTGGCGGATCATAGGACGGTTTTTCCTAACCTTAGTCACCTTATATCTCCATGACTATCCTTTTGTTGCCATAAACCAATCATTTGAAAATCTCTCAAAGTGTTTATGATTGTAAAAACATATTTTGTTAGAACTTTGAGAGTTTTATATTTTCAGAAATGCTCCCCCTTAACATGTGCTCATAAGTATTTAAAGTAAATTTGCACATGTCGGGTAGGAGTCAGCACTTTTAGAATTGATTAATTTTCAATGAACATGATCGTTGCGAGACACGTTTACATCACTAGTAGAACTAGCTTGAAATTATTACCCGTCCAGATCATATTCAAAGAAAATCTCTCGAAATCGGTACATTATACTCAGACACGTCCTTTGCGAGACACGTTTACATCACCGGATAAACCGGCTTGAAACTATTACGGGTCCCGGACATGCCTTTTCGATTTCTGACTTTTGATATCGTCAATTCGAGGGTTCAATTCTGAGCCGAGCTCATACGAGATTTCAACTTTTATTACCATATTTTAATCACATCTTTATTCTCCCCTTCAAAAATAGCATATTCACGTTGTTTTTGTTAAACTTTTGATTAAAATATGCTTTTTGAGGTTTACGAGAAGAATTTCAAGAACTTTTTGTTGTTTAGAACAAAGATTTTGTTTTCAAGTACCCCCCCCCCCCCGGCTTAACAAGGGACTACTGGTTCTTTTGAGCAGAATTTTAAAAAACTTTGAAAAATTCTGGTTAATTCTACTCAAAAGTAAGAAGCGTTCGCTTCTTATATTAGGATTGAGGCACTGAAGCGTACCTTAGGGTCCTTTCTTTACAAGAACGGGTTGTGCACTGTGATGTGTGCACAAGCCATTAAACATGATTTTGATGAAACATTTTTGTTTTGGAGATACTCCCCCTCAAAACTCGCATTTGTTTTGAGAATTTTAAACTTTTTAAAGTTTGAGGGAAGTAGTCTTCTTGAAGCAAAATTCTGAAAGATTTAAAAATTTTAGTTTGAAAAATTCTTGAATGAATTTTGCTTCAAGATAACAATAACGTTATACTCTGAAATACTCCCCCTCAAAACTAGCATACGTTTTGACATTTTTAAACTTTGGAGCGAATTTGGGAGTAAAGATTTGAAAATCTTGAGCAAAATTTTGAAAAGTTTTGAAAAACCTTTTGAAAAATTTTGAATAAATTTTGCTCAAGATTAAGAAGATTTTAGGATAAGTGTACGCTTGGTTTTAAAGAATGGTTTAGTAAGGCACTTTCCTTTTCTTTGAAACCCGAGTTGTACACTGTAAAGTATGTACAAGTCGTCATGTTGAAGTCCGAGTCCTTAGCTGAAGTACTAAGAAGTCATTTAAAGTTTAGATTAGACAACAAAATTGGGAACCCATTTAAGCACGGCGCTAACGAGTTTACAAAATTTTGAAATTCATTTGTAAGTTGTGTCAATCTGATTTAAAGATGTTGAATTCCAACGAGGACTGAAAACCGGTGTTTCATTTTGAAATAACACTCGTGGAATCAGTGGAAATTTAAAACTCTTTTTTCCGCTGAAAATTGTTTGAGAAACCCAGTGTTTCTCTTGGAGTTTTAAAATCTGAAGAAGAAGATTTCCATCTAGAGTTGAACCTCATGGGTTCTTTTTGAAGATTTGTTTTTGTGATAAATGGAAACCTTCTGGTATTTGGAATGTTCAAAGCAGAGTCATTCTTATGTTGAAGCGAAAGCAATTCTGATATTGAATATTTGAAAGGTTTTGACCGACTTTGCTTTGGTCTCCACACTTGCTTTACCGGGGTAAAACGAAAGTGTGGAGTTTGAAACACTTGATTCTTTCCATTTGAAGCATTTGGGGTTTTTCAACAACATTGTTTTGGTCTCCACACTTGCTTTACCAGCGTAAAACGAGAGTGTGGAGTCTCAAAAGCTTGAGTCTTTTCTTTTGAAACATTTGGATTTGAAAACTTTTGAGAAGTAAGTGTTTCAGAAAAACTTGGTTTCTTTAAAAACTTCCTTCCTTTTTGCAAAGAATAGGTTGTAAACTGGGAAACCTTTTTCAAAAATGGTTTTGAAGATTCACCCGTGTAAACCTTCTTTGAACCACTCACTTCTGGTGTTGAAAAATCTGAAATTGGAACTTTTCCCTTTAATCGGTTAAGAGAATCAAACTTCACTTTTAAAGCATTGTATGAAGTTCTCAAATCACTGTATTCTTTTTGAAGAGAAAGATGACCTTAAGATGCCAATTTTGATTCTAAATAGGCAATTTGTTTCAAAAGTTGATCTTTTTCGGCTTTAGAATCATCCGTTTTACGAGCCAATTTACGTTCGAACTCAACATTTTCTTTTTCAAGTCTTTCAAAATAATTTTCGAATTTGGTTGTTTTGTTGAAAAAGTCAGTTTTGGCATCCTCAAATCCGTTTGTTTGTTGAGCTAAAAGTGATTCAAGCTCAACCACTTTTGTTTGAAGCATATGATTTTTATAGTGAGTCTTCGTGTCACTTTGAATATACTCTGATACCACTTGTAGGTTACCCTTATTAGATCAATTCACACACTTATGTAATATGTTTACAGAGAGAAAGATAATGTTAGAGAGAGAAAGAGCTATAGAGAATAAGAGAGAATTTCTCTTTTCATTCACAATTCACACCTCTCAAATGAGAGGTTACAACCTTATATAGTCTCCCATGATATGAGAATAGGGAATTGTGTCGTCTTTACATATTTCACTAATTCAACATTAACGTAAATACTAAGACTAAACTAGACGGCACACTTCTACTATCATGTAGACTATATTTTTATGATTCTAACGAGCTATTACATGACCATATTACAAGACTCATTGACTCGATAATGATCGTCACTTTAAGCATTCCCAACACTATCGGCTGGCGACAATTCAGGATACCAACGCATGTATCTACGAATTTCTGGCCAGTTTACATTACATGTGAATGTAATGAAAAACTGTGGATTCCCTGGGACTCGGTAGATGGCAAGAGCATCAAGGTAATGGTTGTACATGTATCTCGGTCCGCCAGTGAAACTTGAAGGAAGAATTATACACTGACCTATATCGGCACCACAACGATCGCCCCTTGAAATTGCATCATAAATGCCTGATAAGTACTCACTTCTGATGTTATTTTGTTTTGCTCTTGTAATATCAAGGCGATCTTGTTCTAGTGCAATATACTGATACAACATACTGTTGAAATAGTCTTCCTCCTCTGAATAGTAAGCCATAAAGATGAGGCCTTTCATGTAACTGATACATGTAATACGTGTTCATAGTCATTTTAGGTTTTTCACCTTTCGTATTATGTGTATGTAGCCTCAAATTGGTGTTGTATCTTGGTTCACCATATACAAAAAGAAGCGAAAATTGTAAAGACATATATGTTGAATGAAGCTTGTTAATTCTTTGAGGACCTACACCTTTTTTGTGTATGATTACATCATATTCTGTATTGGTATTAGGCCCATCTTCAAATACTATAGCACCCAGGATGTCTGCAGTTGGCAGTTGGTATTCGCGAGCTCCGTCAACATTATAAAGATGTATCTTGAAGTCAGGTACATTTTATTGATTACATATGTCACGTGCCGTCCTGAACAATGCCACCAACTGATTGTGTTCGTCTAGAATTTCTATAAGTTCTTGAACAATAAGAGGTTTCAAAGTGGTTGACCTTGTTCCACCAAAAGGCTCTAGCCTGTTTTCAACTTCATTTTTTGTGTCGTATATGTATAACTGCAAAAACTTTGGAGCTTCATTGGTTGGTGGACATAGTGTACCTATCCAATGATATATTTGCCCTGATATCTTAAAAACATAAGGGCCTCTCCCGTCGTTGACACGGTCGTCTATCTGTGCACCAAATGATGTCATGCTAAACATTTGGTTATATGCTCGTATGTTATCCATAAAATGTTTGTCCTTGATTAATTGTTTTATAGTATCTAGTGGATCTATTGGTTGTTGGAGGCGAACTTTCCCTTCTCCACAGCACCGACTATATCGGACTTTTGTTTGTGTAGATTTTTTTAGCCTTTCACCATACCAAAAAACAGCTCCGCAATAATCACAGGCCCAATTGCAGTCTCCAATATCAATATAGAAACTTGAAACATCAGTAAGACCAAAATGGAAACACATCTTTCATAAATTAAATATGCTGCAACCATTTAAGAACAACAGACCGGAATGAAAGGAGGATATCTTACCTCTAGAGTTTATTCTCTCTTTATACATGCCATTATAAGTAGTTTCAAGTGCTCCTCTTTGAGACCGTTGCTGCCCTCTATTAGCGGTAGACTCTGAAATTTCATTTGGCTGTTGTCCTATGGTTTATCCACAATTGCAGAACAATTTACGATATTTTCAAATGAATAAAATAAAATGATGAAGCGAAAATTTGTACCGCTTTTTAAGGGTCATTTAAGCCCTAAATCGTATTTATTTGATCAAATATTGCCCTAAATCGTTCCTTTTGTCATTTTAGGTACTTTTGAGGAGAAATCTGGAAAAGGAAGCATTTTGGACATTTTTGGAGCATAAAAGTGAAGAAAACGACAAAGTCTCAAAATCTTGCTTGAAGTTACCTTTGACGGCGTCAGGATTAACCCTGGACGGCGTCATGGCTTGGCAAAAGTGGTGGATGTGAAATTTACTCATGATAAGCCAGAGAAATTGCATGGAAATTCTGACGGCGTCACGCTTTAATCTGATCAAGGTTGTCACGTTTATAATTCAAAGAGGGACGGCGTCACGTTCATAGTCTGAGGGCGTCAAGCCTTGATAAGCCAGAACGGATTTTTGAGAGCTAAAGAGGGACGGCGTCAAGAAGGTCATCCGAGAACCCTAAAAGCGGCGAGGGTGACGGCGTCACACTCCATAACGTGACGCCGTCAGATCCAAAAATCTATATATAGTTTTGCAATTCTTTGTAATTAGTGTGGAACTTATTGTGGAACTTATTTGGGGAACTTTGTGTGTGAAAACCCTAGGACGAATTTGGCAGCTCTTTCAAGGCTTTTTGCTTGAGATCTTCCATGTTACATTGAAGATAAGTTATCAATTAATCATTCAATATGTCTATGTGTTGTTTGATTCTATCTTATTCTTGTCTTTTGTTTAACATGTTAGGCTAGATTTATCTTGTGTTTGCTTAGATCTAATGAAACCTAGCTATTGATTATTGGTTATTAGTGTGTTGTTAGTTGTATTGGATGATTGTTCATCTATGTTAGGCTTAAGAAAAACTGGCTAACTTCCTATTCGGTAACTTGCTTGAACGTCTTAAGAAACATGAACCAATGCGTACTAAAGGTTTTTATGGTTGTATTTAATGCACAAGCGAATTCTAGTGATCCCATGTTAGGAGCTTCCTAGCCGGCTCGACATAGGAGTGAAGTAGGAGCTTGTAGAGTTGGGGAAGTAAGTACGCCACCCCACGAATGGTATTAATGAATACACCCGTCATCCACGCGACTAATACACACTAATTAACCGGTAAAAGATAGTTAGGGAGTAAGGAAATCTAAGTAAACACATTTCCCTCCACATAAGTTTTCACCAACGTTTTCATTTTTGTTATTTTATTTATTTGCATTCATAGTAATTTGGGTTAGTTGACTAGCAAACTAATTCCGCCCACTCTTTCAAACCCGAGATTTACTTGCTTTCATAAAAAATAAAAAACATAAAAAAATCTTCTCTCAACCCTTAGACTATTAGAGTAATTTTCATACCTAACGAACACTATTCCCTGTGGAGAACGATCATCCCCCGTACTTACCACTACACATCTACATCGGTCAGGTACACTGCCTGGTGGGGTTGTAAGCCTCTTGAGATCCCTCGAGAGGTAAACCTGTTGTAAGGTTGCAAAACCACGCATCAATAAAATAAAATGAGTAGATGTGTTCCATTTTTCGATATTTACCTTGAGAATTTGAGGAGTTTGGTATACTGTTTTCCATTTGACTATTTCTGACCTTTGTTTGGGTTACATATATGTTGTCAGTATTCGACATTGTAGTATGACCATTTGTTTGCGCAGTACCTGATAATGTATCTGAAAAAAAGGAGTCTTGTTTAAGTTAAGTTGTAATTTAATTTATTCTCGTTAGTGTGAAAAATATGTGTTCCAATAATAATGTATAAAACTAACATTGTATTTTTTGTTTCTGAATTTGTGGGAAAATAAATTGTCTTTGATTTTTATAATTATGAATCGGAATTGCATTGCTCCCACTCGGTATAACATTTACCAAATGTTCTTGACCATGGTAAACTGAAGATATGTGTTGTCTTTTCGGTATTCGTATTGTAGGTTTCCAAGTTGGTTTGCGAATTTTGGAATATGGACCCTGCATAAAAAAAAAACCTTGTAAGTTATCTGTTAAATGGACTATTTATCTTAACAGGTGAGCATATGTATTTTAATATCTTACTATACAACTTACTTTCTATGAACTGATTATCAACTTGTGGAGAAAGTAAGCATGACTGATTTTGATTGTCACAAATGGAATTTCCATTGGACGGTTTTGATATAAGGTTTTGTAACCCTTTATATGCAAACATTGTGCTATGATAATTTTGCTGCGCATTATCCAATACTGTCTCTGAAAAAAAGATTTTTTTTAAATGTAAATGGTAAAGTAATTTTCTCGAATTACTGTAATAAAATATGTGTTCCAATGATAATGTAAAAAACTCACCTTGTATGTTTTGTTTCTGAACTTGTGGAGACCCAAATTGTGTTTCATTTTTATAATTATGAAACAAAGGTGCATTGGTCCAGGTCGCTATATCATTTACCAAATATTGTTGACCATGGTAAAGTGGACATATGATTATTGTCTCTTCTATTTTCTTATTGCAATTTTCAAACATGTTCTCTGCATTTTCGAATGTGGAACCTGCATTTAAAAAAAAAGTTGTAAGTTATCTGTTAAATGGATTCTTTATGTTAACTGTCAATCGTATGTGTTTCAATAGCTTACTTTAGGCGTTACCTTGTATAGACTGATTGTCAACTTGTGCAGAAACCGAACATATTTCATTTTGGTAATCACAAATGGAACTTTCATCAGGTGCTCTTGATATAAGGTTTTTTAACCCTTTATCTTCAGTTCCATTGTTGAAACTTTCACGTCTGTCATAGATGAATTGCTTCTTTTTTTTTTCCATCTGTTCCTGCAAGAAACGTATATTGGTAATATTAAATGTTGCAAATAATAATAACGTAAACAGTTGATAACAAAACATTACCTTTCATTTTCTTCTTATCATTAAACATTGTTGATTCAATTGTAGAACATATCCGTTTGCAAGTATTGATATTGCCCGAAATTCCCGTTGGTGTACCTCCACTTTGCAAAGGTATTTTTTCTTTATCGATATTTGGATATTTACTTGTAACAGTCAAATTCGGAAAAATTTTAAACCAACAGAAGTTATTATTATGATTTCTTGTTTGCAAGTTCTTTTCGTGAACTTCTTTTTCAAATATCGAATTTCCTTGTGTCAATTCTGCAAAACAGTATGCACATTTAGTACAGTGGACATTTTCTTTTTTATTTATTTACTTATAAATACCACAAATGTAATCCTTACCTTTAGCATTACTTGACGGATTCTGAACGTAGCCTGCCATTGGGTATTTCGAACAATCTTCTGCTATCTAAATTTTTCCTTTTCTTTGTTGCAATAGATAAGCTAAGATGATAGGTAGTACTCGTTGATTTGCCATATGGGAAATTTGTATAGGTGTTTAGTTTATACCATATTGCATACATGCAGATGCTCGTATGGGTCGCTATTCTTTCACTTTGACTTAAAAAGTCAGTAAGGGTTAGCAATTTAGTGTTTCTTTCTTTTTCCTTTTTGTTTTTGGTTTGTTATATTTTTTTTGACAACAACAGGTATACTTCAACTAAGCATACATTTTTTGGTTTTCTTTTTTACAGTCTGACTATCTATGGAAACATAAACCATGCAGAAACAATAAAAAGGAACAAACTATTCTCTGTGTCTAAGATGCAAGACAATATTACACATGCTAGTGTATCATAAATGAAGGTGATCTACACATATTTATGCTACACACTTGAAAAGCATAAGCATATGAAAAAAGCTTACAGCAACATACCTTTCTTACCAATACCAAGTGGTAGAAGGTTTAAGTTTTTTCTACCTTGGAATAAGTTGATATGCAATCTCCCCACTTTTTTTTTTTTTTTTTTTTTTTTTTTTTTTCCTTTGCTATTTCTGGACTCAATGTGTATCTGTACGCATGTATTTTGTGTTCCAGATTTTTTTTACCAAATGTATTCAAGAAGGTTCATTGTCAGGTTGTGTAGATCATAAGTATACACATGTATGATCGAGATTGCATATGAGTATAAAGACAAATAGATTATCGTGCTAATACCATACCAATGTGTATTAGCAGCATCATTATAGCACCCGTACATGAACAGTAATTTGAGGCTCATCTAAGAGCCAATGAGAAGGTGCCACAATGGTTTTTATTGATCATTAAGTTTCTAATACGTGAACAGTAATTCGAGGCTCATCCAAGAGCCAATGAAAAGGTGCCACAATGGTTTCTATTAATCATTAAGTTTCTAAAACGCACACGTGGGCCAATTAATGGAAGAATTAGGACATAGGAAAACGGCTAATGACACATTACTTTGCCCATTCAAAAACCATGGTTAGTATATATTATAATATAATAAGTTTTAGTTCTAGTTACTTTGGCAAATATTGTATAAAAACAAAAACTTTAGTTACATTTCCACTTTTATGCCATCTCCAATCATGCCCTCCAAAATGCATTTTTCTCCATATTTGAAGAATTGAGTACCAAAATGCGTCTCCAACCATCCTTCATATATGAAGATTTTTTTTGAAGCATTGCTTGAAATCTTGCATGTATGGAGAATCAATATTCATCATCAAAAACTCTTATACTAATTACTATTTGATTTCTCATTGGACAATTAGTTTAAATTCCTTTGGTTAATTGAATAAAAAAAATGTTTGAATTTGAAATTTGAAGTACATGGTTAGAGATGAACTTTTTTTTAAGGATGAATGTAGATACTAGATGTTTTTTTACCTTCAAACTTAAAGTTGTTTTGAAAAATATGATTGGAGATAGCCATATAAGCATCAGTTGTTACGCTCTAAATATTGCTTAAAACTCTGCTTATAAAGGAAAGTAGCGACAATTTTAGATAAAAAAAAAGTAAAGCTACATCGCTTAGGACATTGCGATTTCTTAATAGGGAAATGCTAACAATAGCTCTTAGAGCTGTTGATAACAACAAATTTTTCATAAAGTTCGGTAATATTAAAACATAGTCAGAAACGTGCTCCGTATTTTTCGCTAAATGGCCAATAAGGATAGTGAATTGAATTTGTGAGTGAGTTTAGGAGACAGTAATTTTGAATGACTTTGTTTGGACATTGTGTATTATCTTAACAAATATTTTGAAAAGTAACTGTAAACAACAACTCTAAGAGTTATTGTTAGTAAAATCCTTTTTAATATCAATAGTCAGATTTAATATTTATTATCAATGTCATGTTGGAAAATTAGATTTTGCAAAATGATTTTCGCATATTTTGGACACTATTTTAATATATGTATATGTTATATATACTTATATTTCTTGGTAGCTTTGCGTTCTCGTGACGAAGCTTCGCAACGCTAAAATTTCAAAATTGGAGTTGTATGAATGGATATCTGTCAAGTGAGCACTTGGAACACAAAAATATGGAAATATAAGTATCCCACTTCGCCTATAAGGAAGTGGAGAGTGGTTTAATATAGAAATCTGATATTTGCTATCAAATTCCTTTAGTGAGCTATGCTCACACTCCAAACGGGGCGCGCGCGCGGGGGGGGGTGCCAAATTGTGGGATTTTAAATGAGTTGAAGCTTGAATTTGCTACAAATTCCTTATGGTATGTTTATTGGGGGTTTTTTAAATTGTGGGATTTTCTGGGCCAAAATGAGTTCGAAGCTTTGAACTCTGCGGCCCGCCGCCCTTGGGACAGAATGAACTCCAAAATCTCGCCTACGTGCGAATCTTTTTTCTGCGGGTTTCGGGTTATTTTTTTTCCATAATTTCTGTAAATCTATTTTAGGAATAGATTTGAACTTAATGGACAAGTTTTACAGAATATTGTTTGTGTAATAGATTATACGCAAATCTGTTTTAATTATAACAGATTTTGCGGATCGGTTTAAATTTTTGGCATATATTCTGTCTTGGTCACCAAGACTTGTGAATGCTATAAATTAAACACATCTCATTCGGTTTTGAGACACAGAAAAACGCAACTCTACCAACCGTATTCCAGCAATCATCTTCGATCAAAAACCAGCTTCGCTTCAGTGATTTTTCAGGCAAGTTGTTAGGTCCGGCTGTACAACAGCTTTGTACGTTGTACCCTGGGAAACAGACGACGAATCTGTTTTAAGGGAATCGTGCCTCGTGCCACGACCTTTACTGTTTTCATTATGTTATTTAATTTTCTGTTATTTACATCATGTTATTTATTATAATCTGATTTATTAATAAAAGTGTACACCGTTTCCCACAGTCTTAAAACAGATTCGGTTTAACCGAATTTAAAACACTTTGTTAAAATCGGATTAATTATTAACAGATTTTTATAAACTGTTTTCTGTCGAAACCTAGTTGAGTTTCTTTGGAAATCAGTTCTAATTAAACAGATATTAATTTTCAGCAGTTGTTCTTTTCAGTTTACATCGAAACCAAGATAGAGTTTCTATTAAACTGATTTACTCGATCCATCGAAACCAAGATAGAGTTTCGTTGAATCAGATTCGGTACAAGTAGATACTGATTTACAACAGTTTGTTTAATTGTTTGTGTTTGATTTTTCAGGATGACAAACATGACTACCCCTCTTGTAACTACTACTGTGAATGTACCTGGTGCGCCAGTTACCAACACGGTTGCTAATCATGCTGAGAAACCAGAGAAATTCAATGGGCAGAATTTTAAGAGGTGGCAACAGAAGATGTTCTTCTATCTCACTACCTTGAACCTTGCGCGGTTCTTGAAAGAGAATCCACCTCACGTGGAACCTCTTGCAGAAGGTCAATCCGCCAATCAACAGGCCGTTCAAGCCTTGGAAGCATGGAAACATTCAGACTTTTTGTGTCACAACTATGTTCTGAATGGTTTGGTGGACTCTTTGTACAACGTGTACTGCAAGTCTGCAAGACCAAGACTGCCAAAGAATTATGGGAGTCATTGGAACGCAAGTACAAAACTGAGGATGCTGGTACAAAGAAGTTCGTGGTAGCTCATTTTTTGGATTACAAGATGGATGATTCAAAGAACGTGATGAGTCATGTTCAAGATCTGCAGTTTTTGCTACACGACATTCATGCTGAGGGAATGACTTTTGAGTGAAACTTTTCAAGTTGCTGCTATCATTGAAAAGTTGCCTCCAAGCTGGGTAGAATTTAAGAACTACCTGAAGCATAAGCGAAAGGAGATGAGTGTTGAAGACTTGGTTGTTCGTCTTCGTATTGAAGAGGACAACAAGCTGGCTCAGAAAAACGCTTATACGCCTGATTCTGCCAAGGCAAATATGGTTGAGCATGCTTCGTCATCTTCAAAGTCCAATGTCAAAGGTAAAGGCAAAGGAAAAGGAAAGAATGACAAGAAGGGCAAAGGGAAGTCTGAGTACCTTGCTCCTAAAGCTGCAATTGTGAAACAGAAGTTCCAAGGGTATGTTTCAACTGTGACCAGCCGGGTCATCGTGCTGCTAACTGTAAGATGCCGAAGCGGGTGACTCCACGCCAGGCTAATATGGTGAATGATAATATGGACATGATTGCTATGGTTTCTGACGTCATGGCCATGATCTCTGAAGTTAACCTGGTAGGTTCCAACAACAGGGAATGGTGGGTTGATACTGGGGCTACCCGTCATGTGTGTGCTGATAAGAGTATGTTTCACTCTTTCAGAGCGGTTAACAATGGAGACAAGTTGTACATGGGCAACTCTGCAACTGCTGATATCAAGGGTGAAGGAGATGTAATCTTGAAGATGACATCCGAGAAAGAGCTCAAGTTGACTAATGTCTTGTATGTTCCAGAGATTCGCAAGAATCTTGTGTCTGGTTGGCTGTTGAACAAGTTTGGTTTTCGTCTTGTTTTTGAGTCTGATAAGTTTGTTCTTTCTAAGAATCAAATGTATGTTGGTAGGGGATATTGCCCTGAATGGTATGTTAAGCTCAATGTAATGGTTGTTAAGAATGATATCAATAAAATGAATTCTTCTGCTTACTTGATTGAGTCTTCTAATGTGTGGCATGGCCGTCTTGTACATGTAAATTTTAATTCGATGCGTCGTTTGATTAAATTTAATTGCATACCTAATTTCCATATTGACTCAAAATATAAATGTGAAACTTGTGTTGAAGCCAAACTTACAAGATCATCTTTCAAATCGGGTTGAACGAAAACCGAACCACTTGATATGATACATACTGACATATGTGATTTGAAATCACTACCCACAAAAGGTGGCAATAAGTACTTTATCACGTTTATTGATGATTGTACAAAGTATTGCTACATTTACTTGTTAAAAAGTAAAGATGAAGCTATAGACAAGTTTGTTCTATAACAAAAAACGAAGTTTGAAAATCAACTGAATAAGAAAATCAAGGTTGTACGAAGTGATAGAGGAGGTGAATTACGTGTCTCCATTCGCGTGATTTATGTGCTAAACATGGAATTAGACACGAATTCACTGCTCCTTATTCACCTCAGCAAAACAGTATTGCCGAAAGAAAGAACCGTACCTTGAAAGAAATGGGTTAATGCACATGTTGATAAGTTCTGGTTTAAGCCAGGACATGTGGGGGGAAGCCATTTTAACGGCTACTTATCTTTTAAATAAGATACCTCGTAAGGAAAAAGAAGAGACCCCTTATGAACTTTGGATGGGAAGAAAACCATCATATCAGTACTTACGAGTGTGGGGTGTCTAGCAAAGGTAGCTATACCGACCCCCAAGGCCCAAAAGATTGGACCTAAATATGTGGATTGTTTATATTATTCATTGGATATGCTAAGAATAGCAGTGCTTATCATTTCATTGTACATGATTCGAAAAATCTGGATATACAAAAGGGTACACTAATGGAATCAAGGAATGCTTCCTATCTTTGAAAATATATTTCCTTGTTTAACGAAGGAAACTGGAAGTTCATCTAAAATAGATGACGATGTTGTCCAAGATAAGAGACAACGAGATTGATAATGATCTCCCAAGATGAGAGACAAGATCAAAACGAGGAAGAAGAGGTTGAACCTAGAAGAAGCAAAAGGGCAAGAACCGAGAAATCGTTTGGACCAGATTTTGTTTCTTTTATGGTAGAGAAAATGAACCTACTTCTTATCGAGAAGCAGTAACTTCCTCGGAAGGGCCTCAATGGAAAGAAGCCATTAAAAGTGAAATAGATTCTATTTACAAAATCATACTTGGGAGCTCGTGGATTTACCTCCTGGTTGTAAACCACTAGGCTATAAAAGGATCTTCAAGAAGAAGATGAAAGCCGATGGCACCATTGACAAGTACAAAGCAGATTGGTAATCAAAGGATTTAGACAAACGAGAAGGTCTAGATTATTTTGATACATATTCGCCTGTTACGCGAATAACCTCGATCAGGATGATACTTGCTATTGCCGCTTTAAGAAATTTGGAAGTTCACCAAATGGATGTGAAAACGGCTTTTCTAAACGGGGATTTAGAAGAAGAAATCTATATGAACCAACTGAGGTTTCATAGCTCCTGGACAAGAGAACAAAGTTTTGTAGGCTTGTTAAGTTATTATATGGCTTAAAGCAAGCTCCCAAACAATGGCATCAAAAATTTGACCACGCCATGCTAGAGAGTGGATTCAAAATTAATGAATGCGATAAGTGTGTTTATGTAAAGGACACAAGTAGTGGATATGTAATCTTATGTTTATATGTTGATGATATGCTTATCATTGGCAGTAACGACAAGATGATCAAATCTACTAAAGACATGTTGAAATCAAAGTTTGACATAAGGATATGGGTTTGGCTGATGTGATCCTTGGAATAAAGATCATACGAACTCCAAATGGACTTGTATTAAGTCAAGCACATTACGTTGACAAAATTCTTCATACTCACAATGCGGGGGATTCCGGCCTAGCTATAACTCCAATTGACACCAGTAAGCATCTATCTAAAAATAGAGGCATAGGTGTTGCCCAATTAGAGTATTCAAGAATTATTGGCATGTTAATGTACTTGATGACAAGTACCCGACCTGACTTAGCATATGCAGTTAGCAGGCTAAGTAGGTATACCAGTAATCCAAGTTATGCACATTGGGGAGCTATGACTAGGGTACTTCATTATTTGAGATACAGTCGCGATTATGGACTGCATTATGAAAGATATCCAGCTGTTATAGAAGGATACAGTGATGCAAATTGGATATCTGACATAAAGGATTCTAGATCGACTATGGATATGTGTTTACACTAGGAGGGGCAGCTATATCTTGGAAGTCTTCCAAGCAAACTGTTATAGCTAAGTCCACGATGGAATCAGAATTTATCGCGTTAGATAAATGCGGACAAGAGGCGGAATGTGCTACGTCAATTCGTAGAGGACATACCAAGGTGGCCTAAACCGGTAACGGCCATTAGTATACATTGTGATAGTCAATCGGCAATTGGCAGAGCTCATAGCATAATGTATAATGGAAAGTCCAGACATATATGTCTCGACATAATTCGATACGACAACTACTCTCAACAGGAGTTATCTCAATTGACTATGTGAAGTCAAAGGATAACATCGCGGATCCGCTTACGAAAGGCTTAAGCAGAGAGTTAGTTAGTAAGATCGTCTAAAGGAATGGGACTAAAGCCCCTTGAAGGAATGAGTTTCTATGAAGGAAAACCTAACCCAGTTGACTGGAGATCCCAAGATCTGGGTTCAATAGGACAACCTAATCATAGAAATGTGGGGAAGTCACGTCAATGTGGGGGAGTCTAAATTGTAACTCCTAGT
>CP139508.1:68512287-68865842 GCA_021014915.2 Artemisia tridentata subsp. tridentata | reverse complement strand
ACAATTGGTACCCTCCTTATTACCCCGATGATATTAGACCCTTCATATTTGACTTGTTCAGTGAAGGCTTCATTATATAGAGAAAGGGATATTGCGCTTATAGAAGAGTTGGGGTTTATGTAGGCATCTTTTATAAACTTTTTCCTAGTGGTGCAAGAAATCTTAAAGACCCTAGGAGCGCCATCCTCTATTCTCTCTCCGAATCCCATAGGCGACTTTGCTGTGTCCCTCTCAAGTTCCTCTACCAGGGGGCGGTCCAGCAGTCCTGCAAGCCCATGAGGCATTTCGGATTTCTCTTCCGAGCCCTCCTCATCACTCACCTTTATTGTACTCGAGTTCTTTGGTGAGTCTAGATAGTAGTCGGGCGCCTCGGGTTTCTTTTCGGGAACTTCACCCTCCATTTCATTGTCCACATTCTTGGCTGTTTGTTGGTCCAAATTTGGTTTAGGAACAGGTATTGTTGTAATGGTGTTCACGAAGTGGAGAGGTTTCGAAGGGGTATGAGTATCTCCTGTTTTTTTTTCGTTTTGTGATATGTATTTGAAGAGTTTACTAGGGTGCTTGATTTTTACAGGAGGGGGTGTTTGGTGGGTTACCGTAACAGATTTGATCTCATTAACTCGTGCCAACTCACAAGTTGACCTGCCAGCAAGGCGATCATTGATAACCTTTAACAGGTTATCAACCTTGTTGTTCATATCAACTTGCTGTTGTCTGAATTGATTCTCAAGTTTGGAAAGCTGTGTTTCTTGAGAGAGAATGAATTTTTGCAGTGATTCCTCGCGATTTTGTTGTTTATGCGTGTGTCGCTGAGGATAATGTTCAGACCAGGTGAGCGGGGTAGAGTCATTGAATGATACGCTACGAGTTTGGTTCCAACTAAAATTTGGCTTATTCTTCCATGCCTCATACCCATCTTCGGAATTTTTGGGCCCATAATTAGTGGCGAGCCACTTATCTCCCGCCTTATCGATTCGCGAGGATGCGAATTCTTTGAAAGCCTGTTTGGGAAGTTCCATGCAATCATGAGTGTCGTGGGGACCACTACATAATTTACATGAAGAAGTGATTTTGTTCACTTGGCTTGAAGGTTTAGGAACCTCGTAGGATTTCATGAGAAACTTGACTTGGTCTTCAAGTTCTATGATCCTACGGTCGGAAGTGCTTGAATTGTTCGAAGGCAAAGATATTGCCTTGACCGTTTTATTCAAATCACGGGGATCACTCCAACTTTCGTTGTCATAAAGAGCAAGATCCTCTAGGAGAGCCCATGATTGTTCCGCACTTAGATCACTTAGCTTGCCACCGGCCGCTTGGTCAATGGTTTGCCTCGTGGAGAGATTGATATGGTCATAGAAGATTTGGACTTGGAGCCAAAGTTCTATGCCATGGTGAGGGACTTTTTGGAGTAAGTCCTTGAATCGAGTCCATGCCTCGTAGAGAGTTTCGCCTTGACGTTGTTGGAACATCAAGATATCATTCCTTAGCTTGGTAGTTCTTCCCGGTGGGAAAAACTGAGCAAGGAAACGAGTGGTGAGATCATCCCAAGAGGTAATGGATCCTGCGGGTTGACGTTCTAGCCACTGACTAGCTTGGTCCCGCAAAGAGAATTGGAAGAGACGCAATCGGGTCGTCTCTCGAGTGGCAACATCAAGGTCTATAGAATCAACGATTTTAAGAAAGTCCTTGAGATGTTGATTAGGATCTTCAGAACGAAGTCCATGGAATGCGCATCCACTTTGCACCAACCGGATGGTGTCGGATCGCAAGGGTGTGATATTGGCTCCTTGAGTGAGCTCAATGGTGTTTCGATAGCCATGGTGGCTAGGACGGGAATACTCTCCTAAAGTACGGGCTCTAGGAGGTGGTGGTGGTTGTTGTGGTGGTGGGTTGTGTGGGTTAAGGATATTACCATCTTCCATGATGTCGGACGGTATGGTTACGAACAAAGACACGAAGAAAATAGATAGACTAAAGAAAACCTAGAAAAATAAAATAAAAATCTCACTAGAAAGGAATCTAGTGAGTAGACCTAATAGAAATAAAAATTCAACCTAAACAATAACTATTCCCCGGCAGCGGCGCCAAAAACTTGATTGCGTGGTTTTGTAACCTTACAACAGGTTTTACCTCTCGAGGGATCTCAAGAGGCTTACAACCCCACCAGGCAGTGTACTTGACCGATGTAGTATAGTGTAGTGGTAAGTACGGGGGATTGATCGTTCTCCACAGGGAATAGTATTCGTTAGGTATGAAAGGCTACTCTAATTAGGTCTAAGGGTTGAGGAAGATTCTTTTTATGTTTTTATATTTTTATGAAAGCAAGTAAAATCTCGGTTTTGAAGGAGTGGGCGGAATTAGTTGCTAGTCAACTAACCCAATTTACTACGAATGCAAATAAAATAAAATAACAAAAATGAAATGTGGTGAGAAACTTATGTGTAGAGAAATGTGTTTACTTAGATTTCCTTACTCCCTAACTATCTTTTACCGGTTAATTAGTGTGTATTAGTCGCGTGGATGACGGGTGTATTCCTTAATACCATTCGTGGGGTGGCGTACTTACTTCCCCAACTCTACAAGCTCCTACTTCACTCCTATGTCGAGCCGGCTAGGAAGCTCCTAACATGGGATCACTAGAATTCGCTTGTGCATTAAATACAACCATAAAAACCTTTAGTACGCATTTGGTTCATGTTTCTTAAGACGTTCAAGCAAGTTACCGAATAGGAAGTTAGCCAGTTTTCTTAAGCCTAACATAGATAAACAATCATCCAATACAACTAACAACACACTAACAACCAATAATCAATAGCTAGGTTTCATTAGATCTAAGCAAACACAAGATAAAATTAGCCTAACATGTTAAACAAAAGACAAGCATAAGATAGAATCAAACAACACATAGACATATTGAATGATTAATTGATAACTTATCTTTCAATGAAACATGGAAGATCTCAAGGCAAAAAGCCCTGAAAAAGTAGCTAAAATCGTCTTAGGGTTTTATCCCAAAATTCCACACACTAAGCTCTCCCTTAATGACAAAAAATTAGAAAACTATATATAGATTTTTGGATCTGACGGCGTCACCTTATGCATTGTGACGCCGTCACCTCGCCGCTTTTAGGGTTCCCGGGTGACCTTCTTGACGCCGTCCCTCTTTAGCTCTTCAAAAATCCATTCTGGCTTATCAAGGCTTGACGCCGTCGGATCATGAACGTGACGCCGTCCCCTTATGATTTAAGCCGCGACGCCCTTGATTTAGTTAAAGCGTGACGCCGTCAGAATTCTCATGCTAACTCACTGGCCCGTCATGAGTAAATTTCACATCCAACTTTTCTTGCCAAGGCATGACGCCGTCCCATGTTAATTGTGACGCCGTCAAGAGTAACTTTCAGCCGATTCTTGAGACTTTGCCGTTTTCTTCACTTTAATGCTCCAAAAAGGTCCAAAATGCCTCCTTTTCCAGATTTCTCCTCAAAAGTACCTAAAATGACAAAAGGAACGATTTAGGGCAATATTTGATCAAATAAATACGATTTCGGGCTTAAATGACCCCTTAAAAGCGGTACACTTTTCGCCTCATCAGTTTCCAAAGCTGATTTGCTTTCTCAAAAAGAAAAGGAGCAATTTGAATTCAAAAAACAAATTGATACTTTAAATTCTGAATTGTTAAAAGCTCAATCTGAGTTTTCAACATCTCAGAAGGATCTTCTTGAGGAAAAGCAAGCCACTAGGAAACGAGGTGACTCATATCTTGAGGAGATTGTGGACTTGGAATCCAAGCTCAAAGAATTTCAGAATGTTGTATATAAAACAGGTAATTCAGTGACACAAATTCAAAGACTAACTGTGAAACCAATTCCTAAAGGATTTGGTTTTGCACTTGGAAGTGACCAACCACGTTTTTTACACAAAGCACTCAAAGATAATCCTAAGTTATACAATGCAGAATTTCTGTTTGATGATACTTTTCAACGTACTGTTGCGTATAGTAATGATGAAGAAACTGAATATCTTGAAAATAAGATTGAGAGTCGATCAAAGTCAGAAAACAAATTTTCAAGAGTTCCATACGATTATTCAGCAAGACCTTACATCAGTAAATCTTTTGTTCCTCCAAAGGACAAACCAGAACAAATATTGTCTTTAACTGAAAAACATCCCTCTTCTGAAGTTGCTACTGTAACCACTCCTGTTACACAAATCAATGGTCCAAAAGATACTGTAGATCCACAAATGCCTCAACAATGTCGGATTCTTCGATATTTTAAGACATTTATGGATGACATTAAACTTTTGGAACAAGTGATAGAATTTAATTTTGAAATCAAAATCTCTTCTTTATTTTCTCCTGCTGAGAAAGAAAAGAGAGAAATTTTTCAGAAACAATTTTTACCACATGTTAAACACCTGAGACTTTGTGCAACAATGTGGGAACAGGAACTACAGACTGAAGTTGGAACAATGATGAGTATTTTTAAAGCTAAAGATGACAAAATTGCAAAACAAAAGTGTCAAAAGAAAGCTTTAGAAAATGAGGTTGATCGACTCTTGGAACGTGTTTTGTGTGATGACTGTGATTTCTGTGATTATGAATTCTATCTTTGAATCCTTTCATGCAATGCTTGTTGATGATCATGCTGTGAATGTTGGAATGTTGCAAATTGAGATTGAAAATTTGGTAAAAGAGAATGAGAGTCTTAGACAGATCAACTTTGATGTGGAAGATAAGTGTGAAAAAGAAATTTTCAAACTTAACAAAAGACTGGAATGGTGTCAAACTAAAAGTGTTGAATTTGAGTTAAAGTACAAAAATCTAAAAGAGTCTTTGTCTTTCCAAAATAGTCGTGCTTCAGAAAGTCAGAATAAAAATGAAATTGATATTTTACGAAATAAACTGTTTGAATATGAGAAAGACATAGATGAAGTTTCTCAAAACAGGAATGACACTGTACGGTTAAACAGACTTTTGGATTCAAAAAATCAAGAACTCCAACACATCATTGTTGATTTGAAAAAGAAACTCAGAGTTTTAGAAAAAGGAAAAGCTGTGATTGCCCCAGGAATGTACTCAGTAGACAAGCCAACTAATCAAGCATCAGATCAAACCACTAATGTGAATACTTCCACTTCCACAGGACTAGGAAACACCTCTAAGGCTAGCAGATCAAGAAACACCAAGAGACCAAGGAAGTTTAGTATCTGGTGCCCTAAGAGTGGACTATCTAAGACTGAAGAAATAGTAGTAAATGTTAGCAGTTTGAATAAACATCATGATATGTCAGAAGTAGAATCACACTTGTCTAAGTCTAGTTCTATAGATGATGTAATGAATGCTAAATCGTTGAATGTTATGAATGATATTATGGTTGATGCTAGTTGTGTATTTTGTCATGCTAGTATATTATCTGAAAATCATGAGAAATGTGTTGCTAAAACTCTGTTGAATCGCAAAAAGAAACGATCTAGTGGCATTTCCTCTAGGCCCACTACTGCTGCCAAGTCCATATTAGGAAAACCACCACTAGTAGTTTCTGATGAATCAGTTGACAAAACCATAGCTGCATCTAGGACAAACAAATCACCAAGTGCATTTATTAGGAGAATGGCTGAGACTAGTTGGACGTGGCAGCGTTGGTTACATAAAACACATAGCTTTAAATGGGTACCAAAAATGATTAACTCATGTGTTACTAACCAAACGGATTCCACCGTTACCAAACTTGCCTCTGTGTCAATTTCTGGTGATGCAGGTGATCCAAATTGTTCTTTGGATTGTTGATAGCGGCTGTTCCCGACATATGACCGGCAATCTCAAGCTTCTTGTAAACTTTGTCGCAAAGTTCATTGGAACGGTCAGATTCGGGAATGATCACTTCGCTGCTATTATGGGTTATGGAGACTATGTAAATGGGAACATTGAAATTAGTAGGGTTTATTATGTCGAGAGCCTCGGTCACAACCTTTTCTCAGTTGGACAATTCTGTGATGGTGATTTGGAGGTGGCATTCAGAGAGAAAACTTGTTTTATTCGGGATCTTCAAGGAAATGATTTGATGAAAGGGAAAGGCGGCACCAGTTTATACACAATTCCTTCGAAGGCATGACAGCTCCCTCTCCCATATGCTTACTTTCAAAGGCACATCCCACAAAGGCCTGGCTTTGGCACAAACGATTGTATCATTTGAACTTCAAAACGATGACTAATCTTGCTCGGAAAAAGTTGGTCAACGGTCTTCCCAAATTCAGATATGCTAAAGATCACTTGTGTCCTGCTTGCGAACAAGGAAAGAGTCATCGTGCCCACTTTCCTCCAAAAGCAGATCACAGCACAGATCATGTCCTACAACTGCTTCATATGGATTTGTGTGGTCCGATGCGTGTTCAAACCATCAATGGGAAACGGTACATCTTGGTAATAGTGGATGATTACTCGAGGTAGACTTGGGTCTACTTTCTTCGTACCAAAGACCAAGCCCCTTCGATGATCATTACTTTTCTCACAAAGATTCAAGTTCAGGTTCGTAACACCGTCAGAATTATTAGAACAGACAATGGTACTGAATTCAAGAATCAAACTCTTCGGGAGTTCACTGAGAAAAATGGTATGGTTCATCAAACGTCAATTGCTCGCACCCCTGAACAAAATGGAGTAGTCGAAAGACGCAACCGTACGTTAGTGGAGGCAGCAAGAACTATGTTAATTAATGCCCAATTACCAGACTACCTATGGGCTGAAGCTGTCTCAACTGCTTGTTATACCCAGAACCGATGCATGATCACCAAACGCCAAGACAAAACACCATATGAGCTCATCCATGGTCGAAAACCAAATATCAACTACTTTCATGTCTTTGGAGCTCTCTGTTATCCAAAGAATGATCGTGATGATCTTGGTAAACTGAAAGCCAAAGCAGACATAGGAGTATTTGTTGGCTATTGTGAGAATTCGAAAGGATTCAGAATTTGGAGTCGTCGTACTCGAGAAATTCAAGAGACAATCCATGCTAATTTTGATGAGCTCACATAAATGGCTTCTGAGCAAAACAGCTTAGAACCCGCACACAACCGTCTAAATTTTCCTGAATCTTCAGCTGAACCATTACCGTTCAACAGAAAGGATATAGAAGATTTGTTTGCTCCTCTGTTCGATGATTCTCTAGTTAATCGTGCCTCTGCTGTATCCACTAATTCCGCTGCTCAAACCGTCAACAATCAAGCACCTGATACACCTACAACCACTTCCACAGTAGTTGCTGCCGACGTACCTCAACCAGAACCATCATCATCAGTAGATCAAACACTTTCAACTTCTACACCTTCAGCTGAAGATTCCCCCCTCCCCCACAATTCTGATGAAGTACCCACACCATCAGTTTATGATGGAGATGCATTCTTTAATCCATTTGCACCTACACCAACCATTCCTGATATTGCAGAATCTTCTTCACGCAATTTGGAACCGTCAAACCTGCACCACAGTTATCAACACTATCCATCCACTCATAAATGGACAAAGGATCATCCCTTAGTAAACATCATTGGTAATCCAGAAAAACTAGTCATGACAAGACAAAGACTCCATACAGATGGTGAAACCTGCATCTATGCACTCACCATTTGTCAAGCCGAACCTAAAAACATTAAGGAAGCCCTCACTTATG
This sequence comes from Artemisia tridentata subsp. tridentata, assembly GCA_021014915.2. NCBI lineage: Eukaryota > Viridiplantae > Streptophyta > Magnoliopsida > Asterales > Asteraceae > Artemisia > Artemisia tridentata. The sequence continues at coordinate 68,858,172 of CP139508.1, read as the reverse complement.
ACTACTGGATTGAATCCATGCAAGAGGAATTGGAACAATTCAAGCGGTTAGAAGTTTGGGAACTGGTATAGAGACCAGATGGGGTTTATGTCGTTGGATTGAAGTGGATCTGGAAAAATAAGTTAGATGCAGATGGTACTGTGATTCGTAACAAGTCCCGCCTGGTCGCCAAAGGATTCAGTCAACAAGAGGGAATCAACTTCGAAGAATCGTTTGCTCCAGTCGCAAGGCTTGAGGCTGTTCGCATGTTCCTGGCTTACGCGGCTCACATGAACATTACTGTCTACCAAATGGATGTGAAGACTGCATTTCTCAACGGCCAACTCCGGGAAGAGGTGTACGTTTCTCAACCAGAAGGCTTCGTGGACCAAGAACATCCGAATCACGTATATCGGCTAAAGAAAGCCCTTTACGGCCTTAAACAAGCCCCAAGGGCATGGTACGACAAGTTATCTGCTTTCTTACTTGCAAACCATTTTACTAAAGGAACTGTGGACCCGACTTTGTTTATACAAAAACACGGGGAGGACATTCTCATCGTACAAATTTATGTCGATGATATAATTTTTGGATCAACACAGAAAAAATATTCAAATGCTTTTGCAAAACTGATGAAAAATAACTTTGAGATGTCCATGATGGGTGAACTGAAGTTCTTCTTAGGACTGCAAATTCATCAATCACCCCGTGGTATATTCCTTAGTCAGTCCAAGTATTCTCAGGAAATCCTGAAAAAGCATGGTATGACCAGCTGTGACACCTATAATACACCTATGTCCTCCTCATCCCCGAAGCTGGATGCTGACTTAAATGGGACACCCATTGATCCTACAAAATATCGTAACATCATTGGGTCAATCATGTATCTCACAGCTAGCAGACCGGATGTTGTATTTGCCACGTATCTATGCTCCCGATATCAGTCAAGACCAACTGAGCGGCATTTGTCAGCCGTTAAAAGAATCCTTAGATACATAAAGGGAACCATTAATTTGGGGATCTGGTATCCAAAGGATTCTGGCTTTGAACTTGTAGCTTTTTCAGACGCTGACCATGCAGGGTGTTTAGACACGCGAAAAAGTACATCTGGAGGAGTACAGTTTTTGGGTGACAAGCTCGTCTCTTGGCAGTCAAAGAAACAAGATTGCACATCACTGTCGTCAACAGAATCTGAATATGTAGCCATGTCTGCCTACTGTCCTCAAGTCATTTGGATGCGATCACAACTGATGGACTACAGATACGTACTCAACAAGATTCCTATGTATTGCGACTCCAAGAGTGCCATTGCCATTTCATGCAACTCTGTGCAGCATTCCAAGTCCAAGCATATTGATCTCCGATACCATTTTATCAAGGAGCACGTGGAGAAGGGTACTGTTGAACTGTATTTTGTGGGTACTGAACACCAATTGGCGGATCTGTTCACAAAAGCCTTGCCTCATGCAAGATTTGTGGATCTGGTTCACCGGCTTGGTATGAGATGTATGACTCCGAATGATTTGGAAAATTTTCTCAAAAATAATTAAATGAGTCAAACATCTAAACTATCTATGTAAATAATTTAAAAAAAAATGCAAGTACAAACCTCTTTTACAACACTTTGTTCCTTTTGTTTTTTAACATGTCAAATATTATTTTTCGAACAAGTGTTGAGGGGGAGATACAAAATTTAATTTTTTTTTTTAATTTTGTACTTGCATGCTTTATGAAATTCATTGCTTCATAAAAATTTTTGGTGATAATCTCATATGATGGAAATGTTGTGTGCCAATTTTTTGCTAAGTTTGAGACTAATTGTTAATAAAATGGTGGGTTAGGACTAGGATTTAACTGTTTCAAGGATTAGGGGACTAAATGTGACATTGAGTGCTAAGTTTAAATGAGTCATATAAAAGTCAATTACTACCGCAGTTAATACGCTTCAACTACTTCTCTGACATAATCAATACACGCAGTAAATACTATCACCAAACCAATCAACGGCCCACATTAAATCTGCAAATCGATTCAAGATTCATCAAAAGTGTGAGTGTTTTAATGATTATAACATGATCTTAAGCAATGGTTTTAAAGGATTTTACAATCCAACGTTTGAATTTGTCAGAAATAATTGATTTAGATCTAGGGTTTGCGTAAAATTGGGGAAACTCAATTTTATGTGTTTGTGATGTGTTTATTGGTATGATTATGCTTAGAATATGATTGTAATCCATGTATGCACGTTTAATTGAATCCAGAAACTTGTAATTTGAATGTTCTTGATTTAGCGTTTTAGCGTACAAATTGGGGAAAATCATGTGCAAGTGTTGTAGTGTAATTAATGTGTTCCAGTGTTGTTGTTATGCATTGAATTGAGTAAATGTTGCCTTGGATTGAACCCAGAAACATCAGATATGCTTAATTGATTTTAAGGGTTTATGAAGAACACGGGTGCACGTTCAGGTTGATTCTTAGGATTGCGTGGTTAAAAGTTGTTATAATTTGGTCAAACTGCTTATAAACGTCATAGGATTCCACTGAAACATGCAGATAACATAATCTCAAATGAATGTGAAATGCGAAAAATCTGCTGAGTCACTCGTCTACAAAGGATATCGAAATTTCTTGTATAAGAAGCTTTTCGAAATTGAAAAGTTTTTTCGCAATTGGAAAATTTTTCGCAATTGGAAAATTTTTTCGCAATTGGAAAAGTTTTTCGCAATTGGAAATTTTTTTCGCAATTGGAAAATTTTTTCGCAATTGGAAAAGTTTTTCGCAATTGGAAATGTTTTTCGCAATTGGAAAAGTTTTTCGCAATTGGAAAAGTTTTTCGCAATTGTAAAAGTTTTTCGCAATTGAAGAATTTTTTCGCAATTGTAGAACTTTTTCGCAATTTTCAAAAGTTTTCGCAATTGTCAAAGTTTTCCAAAAACATGTTTCAACTTGTGTTATAAATTTGAAATATCATGCTATGTTAAGGATCTCATGTGAATCATTAAGTTTTAACTAATGCTAACCCACATGTATCTTGCAAATTGGTGTCAAATGATGTTTCAGATTATTCACAATGTCTGCACCAGTACAACAACCACTTCCCATGATCTCCAAGGAAGAACTGTTTCCTCAAGGTTACAAGGCTAAGTATGGAAACAACAATGCAAGAGTAGTCTTTGACAACATCAAATGTGCTGAGCCAAGTTGCCAAATAGCCATTGAAATTCTCAGAAGACATGAATGCAACAGCATCTTGGAGAATTCAGATAATGTCCCAGAATTGTACATTCATCAAATGTGGAGTACCATTGACCTCGATGACTACAACAGATATTTCACATGTACTCTGGACAGAAAACAAGTCAAAGTCACACCAATACACCTTCGAAAAGCCTTATCCCTACCAGATCCACCTGAAACATCAAACAAATTTTGGCCTGTACCATCTGAACAAGATATCCTCGAGTTTCTTCTCAACATTGGTTATGATGAGAATCCCGATCTTCCACTCACAACAATTTCAAGCATCAATGCTAAATCAATTCCACAACCGTGGAGAGCCATTTACTACATTTTGGTTCGCTCAGTTTCAGGAAGAGATAGCGGGCATGAGCACCCAAGACTTTCACATGTTCAACTCTTCTTGGGAATTGTTAACAAGAAAAATCTGGACTATGCTGCACTCATATGGGAAGATCTTGTGTTTGAGATACGAGGCTGAAAGAAACCTGTAACAAGAATTCCATTCGTCCGATGCACAAAGATGCTGATCAGCTATCTCATTGACAAGAACTCCGACATCTCTCCTCGACCTGAAGACAGGGAACTTCATGTGATAAGGATGGATAAGCCTCTCAAGTCAGTCTATTTTCCTAAAGATAGTACTCACAAGCAAGGGTCAAGACTACCGGAAGAATTGTTGACCGAGGAAATCAAGGAGACTCAAGCCTACAGAGACTATGACTATGCATACGACAAAGGCCAGGTCAGGTTCTCTAAGCATCGTGAAGGAACGGGTTCTACCAAAACTCGTTCTAAAAGCAGTAGGACTGGGAGTGCCTCTAGTGCTTCAAGACAACCACAGAAACACCCAAGAACACTCAAAATAAGAGTGCCAACTCAACCAAAACCCAGAGTGGAAGAAGTTGGGATACATGAGGAAAAGGAAACTGACTCAGATGAATCAGAATCAGAGGAAGAAGTTACAGTTAAAATGACAGATGCTGAAATTGAACTTCAAAATCAGCTCGATTTTCTTAATGCAAAGAAGGCAAGCATGAAGTCAATGTAAGATCTAAACAACTTGATTGTGTGGATGATTCGGGTGGTCTTGGGTTATGGAAAATTAGATCCATTGTTGAGTTAGAGAGATGAAGTAGAGAGAGGTGAGGGAAAAGCTTGTAAGATTAGATTAGATGTGTGTGAAATATTACAAGAGTTCCAACCCTTCCCAAGTGTGGGAAGGGCTTTATATAGTTACTAATATTGTGCCCCTAGTGGGCTGTGGAGTGAGCAGACAGTGGGGAAAGCCCCGACCCACTCCACAAATATAAATACGACTAAACTAATGATACTAATAATACTAATATTACTAAGCTAATATTAATAAGCCTACGAGCTATGTGAATGCTAAATAGATGCTCGGGGTGACCGAGCCTTCATCTGAATATTTATATTCCTAACAATCTCCCCCTAAGGAAGGTCACCCAGGAAATAATAATTTGAATTCTAGCATTCTTTCTTCTGAACTTGTCTTTATAGCTCGTAGTCTTTGATTCTTCAAAGTCTTGTATCTTTGTGCATTGTGCATCCAGCAGTAATCATTTGATGACTGTTTGATTGTCTTGGATGAGCTTTGAGTATTCTTCGACTTTATCATCCAACATTTGTTTCTAAGTCATCTTACAGCAGTTTGTCTCCACGTGATGTGATAGTCTTCGAGCCGACATGCTCACACTATTTGGTGTCATGATCTTCAGCATCAGAGTTTGCAGAAACTGTGTTAAAGGTCTTTAGGTTGATCATGACTTCTTTGATTAAGATGATGATGTAGTGTGAACATGTGGTAGAGGATTGGCATCTTTTCTGCAACCAGCTACAACCGCATTCAGCTGCAACCTCAATCAGCTACAACCGCAAACAGCTGCAACAGCAATCAGCTTCAACTGCCAGATGTTCCTGCATACGAAAGTTAGCAATAAAACGTCCGGTACTTACAGGTTCGGACTTCGAGATTGTTAACAGCATAGTGTAAAAACTCTCTCTAATCCTTACCAGGACCGTTCCTAATCGAAAACCCACAGAGGGCTTTTTAAGATCGTACCGTAGTATATCAACGATTAGGTGAGTCGCTGGAGATCACTCCACGACTGTAGACCATTTGAAACCGCCGCGATCACTAAGCGTAATCCACAGGGAATTACCGAAGTGACCTGCTTTCAGGGCTGCTTGATGTTGACCCTGGCAGGAATTTCCATTCAATCATTGAGAATTACATTCGTAAATTCTCTCATAAATGTTCTGGCAGATTGCTAAGATCTACGTAGGACTCTTAGTTTACAACTGGTGTCCTTGAAGTTGACCAACCAGTGTAGAAATAGTTTGTGTCCCTAAGAGATCTTTTTATGCATCTCGTGGCTCTAGACTCTATTGTGCGTTTTGATTTGGTGGTCGAAGGCTGGAGAGGACTGCCGCCTTTTCAATATCATCTAACTCGGAGTGAGAGAGACGATAGAAATGTATTGAACTCTGTGACAATTGAAACAAGAGTCCTTTGAGGGACCTTGAGTGGCTAGGGAGGGTTGAGCAGCGTATCACTGGGTCCATGATACTTTGTCTTCAATGTCAGCAATCAACTAAGTGATTCTGACAGCATATGTGTTGACCCGGTTTCTGCCTAAAGTGTAAGGAGGGCTTCTTTCTTTTCACCCTTCATCTTTACATTTCTTTTTCATTCTTCAACCCCTTCAGTGCTTACCGAGACTTCATAACTAGCACCTTGTTGGGTTTGTTCCAGTACTAGCTCCATCTCAGTCGGCACTTTTCCCTTATCCACTTTTCTCCTTTTTAATCTTACCTAAGGACTTCTACACTAACTAGTGGATTGTCCCTGGGTAGATCCCTCCGGCTCTGGCGGGATCGTGGGAACTTGAGCCTAACCTAACCATCCTTATAACTCCATACATTCATTAAAATGGTCGGTCTTTGGTGTACTTCCACGATTGCCATAAACCAAATCTTTGAAAAATCTCTCAAAGTGTTCATGATTCTGAAACACATTTTTGCAAACACTTGAGAGTTTTATATTTTTCAAATGCTCCCCCTCAACATGTGCTCGAATAATTGTTTTATAAATTTGCACATGTCAGGTGAAGCTCGCACTTTTGAATTGATTGATTTTCCAAGAACATGATCATCGCGAGACACGCTTACATCACTAGTGAACTAGCTTGAAATTATTACCCGTCCAGATCACATTCAAGGAAACTCGCTCGAAATCGGTACATTCTACTCAGACACGTCCTTTGCGAGACACGCTTACATCACCAGATAAACTGGCTTGAAATTATTACCCGTCCAGTACGTGTCCTTTCGACTACTGACTTTAGCTATCGTCAATTCATTGGTGAAGTCTGAGCCTTGCTCACATAAGATGCATGCCAAATCCTTTTTGTCAATTCGCTCCCCCTCAATATGTGCATCGATATACGAAAGAGTTTAGCACATATGGGAGAGCTTACATTTACGTCCAAACATCACATTTTATCAGATTTCATATTTAAATCACATTCTCTCCCCCGATCAAAAATTTCAAACCAATTGAGATTTGTGATCCCAATTGATTTAAATAAGTTAGAAAATGTGGGAGAAAATGTGTCCGATTTAATGTAGTCTGATGATGGGACATACTATGCTCCCCCTTAATCTAGGAGGTTCACTGCTTATTTTGCACAAATTGATTATTATGACACATATGATTTTGAACTTTTTGCGCAGACGATGTAATCACCCGCTTTTCTGAGTGAGTCAGTGGTCAACATCAATCATCCATCCACCAACAAATCTTTCGCAAATGTAGTTGATCCCCACTTGGCGAGACCAAAATAGATGAATGGTGGTGGTGGTGGTGAAAGTGTTGTTGTTGTTGTTGCCGACGTTGTTGCTGTGGTGAATTCCGAGCCAATCAATAGAGTTTGAACGTCTGATCAAATGGTTAGAATGGGAACTGGCACATTCATTTTGGCTATGGAATCTGCATAAGAATATCAACACAGATATACATACATACAGATACACTATTCCTTAATAGCTACCCTTCAGCAGCTTGCCACATTATAATACCAAGTTCATCTTATAATCAAACCACAATCAGGAAGTACGTCAAACCACTATCTAGCATGAAGAGCAATTAGCAATCATGAACATGGAAATTCACACAGATTTCAATATTCAATTCAGGATCTTAGGAACATGATTCTAACATAATAGCAATATACCTAAGCGAATCCTGAGAACATATGCACAATATCAACAACAATTAAGCAGCAGAGACAAACAACATTTGAAACTCATACACTTAGATCATACAAATGCCAGTGGAGTATTCAAGAACATCAAACACAACCGGTTTTCTCATTTCTTTTAGGTTGTGAGTCTTAATGTATCTAGGGGATTAAGCAAGGATTCCAAAGTGATACAAATGAACCTTCTAGTTATATGAAGCTAGGAAACTATAAGCAAATTGCACATAATGTCCTAAACTTTCTAGCAACTAACACATTTGGCCATTTGATATAAATTTTAGCAATTTCCTCTTCAACTAATACCCCATTAGCTACAAAACCTTTTCAAAGAATATGAATTAATCTAGAAACCCGTTTGATGATATAAAATTTGAATTCACTCTCCCCCTCAATTAATGACCCGTATTCTAGTTAAAGATTTGTATTCGTTGATTGAGTGACAAATTTTATGCACAATCCAAGTCTAAAAGAATTTCAAGCAACACAAAATCACCAAGTGTCTTACAAATAATTTTCAGAAGAATCATAGAATGAAAACTATTTGCATACAAAGAAGATTTCTCTTCTTTTTTTCAAGAAATGATGCACTGAAACGTACATCAGATCGAAGAAACATGGATATAAAGTAATCCATGCCCAGGTGAACATCACCCAGTTGGAGGAACAGCCGTCTTTTTGGCGACGTGCTTTCCCCATTTTGAAGCGCGGGTTGCTATCTGAAGTAATAGCAAGCCATTTAGACATGTTTTAACCATCCATTTTAACTTCTGCTCGAGCTTCATTTAAAGACCCGTGCCATTATTGAATGACATTTCTAAGTCCGTAAATGTTATCGATAAACAGAAGACATGCCTAGGTGGAACTATTTTTGGAATTTTCTATTTTTTTATTTTTATGGTTTTTTTGATTTTACGTTTCTCTATATACAATTAGCAGGTTTTCTATGTAACTATTTACAAGATGGTATACGATATGAACAAAAATAAATGAAGCAAAATATATACAAGGATACGAACCAAAAACCATTACTCCTCAGCATCCTGAATCTTCTCCGCTTCCATCCCTTGACTTGCTGAAGAGCAATGTGAGCACATTTAATTAGGGATTAATTCTGGCTTTTCACTTCCCCCTAATTAGTGTTCTCCCCCAATCTGACAACCTTTCTGATGAACACCCATAATAGAAAGAAGACTTTGGATGAACGCCCATAATATGAAGAAGTCTTTTGATAACCAAATGCATGCCGTCTTAAGTCTTCTAACACATAACGGAGAATGTAGGGTAGACTGTAGACTCGACCTTCTTCAAGATTGCCCAATATGGAGGAACAGAATACCAACCATCTTCATCTCACCAAATGCCTTCCTGTAACCTTACATATAACCCATCAGCCCGCAGCGTACACATGAGATGATAACACACAGCAGAAAATGTAGAATAGACTGAAGACTCGACCTTCTTCAATCTTTAGTATAACACCAAAGTAACAAGTTAAACCACTTATCATCTATAGTATGTATCCATCCTTGGATATTAAGCCCTGATCACGTGAACCTGTTGTGCGTCCTTGATGTAGTACACATTCTCTCTCCCCTGATGGTTATGATTAATCAGCCCATGACGTAAAAGTGAAACGTTAATACCAAGGTAACAAGTTGAACCACTGATCATCTATGATATGTATCCTTAGATATTAAGCCCGATCACGTGAACCTGTTGTGCGTCCTTGGTGTACACATTTCTCTCCCCTGATGGTTACGATTAATCAGAATCATCATCATGATGTGTACATGTAGCATAATGACGTGTACATGAAGCATTGACTAGAAACCCTTTGTTACTGATTGTACCAGCCCGTGAGAAGATGTCGATTAGCATTCCATGACCATGTTCTTCAACACCTTGATAGACGGAGGAAGATGTAGTGTTGGAGAAACATGGTTTGCATGACTCCTGAACTGACGTATTCAGGAGTCGTATGACCATTTCTCAATCATCAATCAACATGTAGAATAATATTCACACTTCCCCCCATCAAAAATTGCATATGCCTGGCAACTGCAATTTTTGATGATTGAACTAGTGAATATGAATACCATCAACGGTAAGTGGCTCCGCTTGACAGTTCTTGAAGACTGACATGTTGTTTATTCACCCTTCCCCCCCTCAAAAATTGCATATGCCTGTCAACTGCAATTTTTGGTTGAATACGCGAATAAAAATATACTCCAATATGCCCCGATCCACTTGAAGATTGAATAAGCACGGAAAGAGCATAAAACTTGTTGATGAGAATGGCCATAAATAAGAAGACTCCTCTTCTTTTGAAGATAAAGTGCACTCAAGCGTACACTTTTCTTTTCTTTGATGAACGAGGCCTGAACTGATATGAACAGACATCATTATGAAAACATTGAGACCCGAGGCTTGAACTGCATTGTTCAAACGTCATAGTCATGGAAGAACGAGGCCTGAACTGATGTATTCAGGCGTCATAGTCAATGAAGAACGAGGCCTGAACTGATGTGTTCAGACGTCATTACTCTCTCTTCTACCTCTCTCATTTAACTCGTTACCAACCCCATTATCATTATGTCGGCTTGATGTCGTGACCACTGATGGAGAAAAACCCAATATGATGAACTTGAGACTGAAGTAACATAACCCGAACTTGTGACTTAAACTTGTACTAATGCGTTACAAAGAGCGGTGTAGAGACTTCGTGCAACATTGAATCCCTAAGTACTCTATACTCTTCAACCAACCAACCATCAAGTATAAGATGTACATCACCTCTTGGATATCCACAACTTCGTGTGACACTGAGCACTACAACGTAACTCCTTAAAGTGATAGTTATTTTGTAATAGAGAGAAAGAAAAAATAACTAGATATCCAAGTCCTCGTCATTGTAAACGTTGAAAGCTCGAACAAGGATCTCGAAGAATCTTCATCCAACCTCCCCGATATCTTCAGATACTAAGTACACGCACCCATGAAATTTCACTTCAGCCTCAAATAAATAATAATGAATTAACGCCGTAGTCACGTCTTGTGGTTAATGCCCAAATCTAGCCCTTTATGATGATTTAACTGAAATTTGATAATGGTTTTAACCCGATCACGGTCAAGAGCGCATAACCCATCATCACGGGATTTTACAAAATCAAGAAGAAACCGTGAGATAGTAACAGATTGAATGTGGCATGACTGATTTGATTTTGGAGAACATCAGTTTGGGTTAAGAATATCCCGTGAGAATTACAGATCACATCACAACTTTTAAAACCTTTGGCCAACTAACCAACCTTGTACACAGATTAGTGACCACTTGATGAAGGAAACCCGATATACCAATACTGAAAACTGAAGTAGAAGTCCCCAAATTTGTTACTTAAGCTTGCACTAATGTTGGAAGAACGGTGTAGAGAATTAATGCTCCAAGCAAATCTCTAAGTGCTCAATACCCAACCAAAGTATGAGACATTAACACCTCTTGCGATTATCGACATCGTCATTGACGTGTGACACTGAGTACTCCAATAACTCTTAAGTGATAGTTACCTCGACTGCTGGTAACTAGATAACCCAAGTCTTCAACTTACATCTTAAGCACGAGCAAGTTATCATTGAAATCATGCATCCAACCATCCCCGATTTCAAGATAAAATAGGTAGACTCTTTCGTGAAATCCAACTTCACTCTCAAGCAAGGAATACCAAATTAACTTCGTGATCATTTTGTGCGGTTGAATAGTCAAAGGGAGAAGAAACATGCGCTAATTCTTAGCAGTGCCCATGACTCATAGTCAGTCCTATCAAACAAAGCTGTCTGACCCAGCTACTTGGATGTTATCAGGTGCAGTGCATGGAATAGTTGTCGTACTGTGTACATGATTTTACAGTTCTTGAGATCTAACCGAGAAATAATTTCAAGAACAAACTGCACAACAGTAAGTATCAAACTGCTGAAATCTTAGGCAATTTGCTAAGACCCAAACCATTGAAAGCTAAACCACTGAAACTGGGACCGCAAAGATTCAAACTGCTGGAGACTGAACCACTGAATCCTGAACCGCTACAATCTGATCTGCTGTAACCGGCACCGCTAAGATTCAAACCGCTGGAGACTGAACCGATACGATCTGACCCGCTGTAACCGGAACCGCTAAGATTCTCACCGCTGGAGACGGAACCTCTAGGAAACTCGCGCTAATTCTCCCCCTCAAAAAGGGCATGAAATGACCTTTTTGCCAAAGCTGAGAGTCCGTGATGTTTGTGAATTTGTCAGGCACATTACATGGAAAGAGACAAATAAAATTACTGAAAAGAAGATGGTGATTAAGACTCTCTTGTAGTAGCCCCTTGCTTGTCTCCTCATCAACGGTTTAGTAGATTAACAAAGTCACTGAAGCTCGTAATATGCCAAAACCGCTTGATGAAATGTTTTTAACTTAAGAGTGAGTAAAAGGTTAAAACACGTCTCTAAACAAATCACCTCCTGTCTTTAAGTCTTACCACCTTTTGAGAATATCTTGTACTACAATCCCATTAGAAGCTTGAGAAACAACAATCACTTGATAAAGCTTGATAAAGGACAAGTCCGCGACTAATACTTACACTAAATTTGTGATTTAGAACATATATTGAGCACAACAACGTAACTCCTTTAAATATAGGTAGTGATATATACCCAACCTGCCATCCTTTATTGTATATATCCATTTCTTGAACATCCAAGTCTAATCACCATAAATACGCTCAAGCAAGGGTCATCAAACATCGTGCATCCATCCAACCCCGAGATGTTTGTGACACTAAGTACACCAACCCGTGAATCAACAAACCAACCAAGCTACTGTAATTTTCCCAATTCCTACTGATCTCGTAGCACAAACTAATCCCAAAAAGATAATCAAACCTCGTAAGTTTTATTATGTCAAAATCCATGTCCCACCTATTTGTCCAAAATTGATTTGACGGGATTTTACTACTCTTGAGATTTAAACCGAGAAATCGAATCTTTCGCGGGATTTTCTAAAACCTACAAGAGAAACCGTGAAATCAACCAGACTACCCAAGAGTGAAGTGCAATACTAATCTTCAAAATTCAAGTCACAGAAGTCAAATCACAACTTGATCAAATCGCAACACGTCAAGTCACAGATTGTCAAACTGGAACAAGTCAGATTGCAATCAAATTGCAGGCTCACTCAAATCGTGGGCACCAATAGGACAATGCTGCCAAATCCACAACTCTGTAATCACGTAGATACTCATATGCCAAAATACAAGCCGTGACGTGTGAATCCTCGTGGAATTTTGTAGGTCCAAACATACCACTCTTATTGGTCAAATAATTATACCAAAACATTTAACAAAATAGCAATTTATAACTATCTTGGCTTGTGGTCAGTAAACACACGAGTCCATTGCAACTTTGATATCAATCAATGTTTCAGCCCGAAATTAAAATACCACAAATGGCTAAGCCCATCCAAATCGCTGGTCCAGTTCACTTTACAAACATGCAGCCCAAATAGTTTCATCACCATGAGCCCACCAGCCCAACACCAAACGCCACTAATCAGAATTAGTGTAGCCCTAATTTTCGGTATATAAGATAAAACATTCACATAACCACACATTTAATCCAACCCTAATCCCCTCACAAACTCAACGCCACCACACCAACATTATCACCAATAATCCCTAATCCCAGATTAATCCGCCCCCATCTTTATCAAACACATCTAATCTCAGACCATCACCCATCATCAACACCGATTTTCTCAAACACAAACCCAAAAAAAATATCTTATCTGATTTCCATCCTCATCGATCACACAACAAGTTAACCCGTTTAGATCTTGAACCCGAAAAACGAATACAAGACAACCCTTTTCATTTGCATATCAAGAACAGTTTCAACATCACTAAGAGAGGTATCGGGTAGGTATTTTCGTTTAAGTTCTAGTTCATGTGTTTTACCGAATCAAAAGGAAGATTAAAACATTGTTGTTTTGATTTTTCTCTTAAATGTTCGGATATTAATGAAGTGTAAACTTCAAAAATTAGATCGATGACGATTATTGTTCAACTAAAAATCTTTTAGAAGATTGGAAATAAAGTTGAAACAATTCTGAGATCGTTAGTTCCCGTTGTTGTTTGAGTTTAGATCCATGATGATATGTTTTTCTCGTGTTAAGATATTTGAGTGCAATGGGCTTGTACCACACGAGAAACAAATTCCGATATCTTGATTTATTTTTGCTCAATTCGAGTCTGGTCTTTGATTGAAGATGGGATAGGAGTAGATGGGTAAGGATAGTTTAGGATTTGTGTTGGACTTGGTTTTGGATCGGCTATTCTATTCTTCTTCTTTGATTTCTTTTCTCATTCATTTAAAGCATATGGACTGATGATGGTTCTCAAATTGAAGTTCAATGAATGAGTCTGGTATTTTGGTATAGTGGTCGCTGGTCATTGTCACTGCTTCATCTCCTTCTATTCTTTTTGCAATGGACAAGTCGCAACATTCTTGAAATAATGGCATCATCATGAATAGATTTTTAATAGACAAGTCGCAACCATTATTAAGACACAAGCCGCAACATTGCAAACAGATGTTATAGACACAAGTTGCATGCTTGCAAAACACACAAGTCGCATGTTTGCATTCAGACAAAACGCTAACCACAAAATGCTAACCATTTGAGACAAAACGCTAGCTCATGAAAAGAGGCAAGCTGACAAAAAGCATGACCAGTCACTTTCACAACTTTGACCTCTTTTCCACTTATGGCTCCATCCAAACATCAGTCCCAATGTTACACAAAACACAACTACTTTGTCCAAAACTGATCACAAAAACGCAACAATTGCAAGACACAAATAGCAACAAAGAACACACCATCAATCCACACCCAAGAACCATGTAAGCAAGCCACACCTTTTGGCAGCCATTTCACGGGAATGGTACAAAATAGGTCACAAACCTTTCACACCAGGTTTAAGTATGTCACACGACAACAGTTTTTGCTTTTTGGTAATAATAGGTTTTAACGAGTATGGTGTTTTGCAAGAAGTACCCAAGTCACACCCAAGAACTACTTTTACGGATGGACTATACACATCAAACATGAGTCACACAGCAGCAAAAACAAGCTAGGAGCAACAACTTATGTATAAAAACACATAACAGCGGTGAAAGTAAAAAAAAAAAAAAAAAAAAAACCATTTGACCATAAGACAATTACGTAAAGGCGAGTTACAAAAAAATTGTGGGTTGAGAGTTACAATCCATTAGGCCCTAGTAAAACAACCGTAGCACAAATGTAGCAAAACTAACGTAGAATCATGACATGGAGTAATATTCGACCGACAGAAAGACCAAGCAAAACACACGTAGCACAAAGATTTGCATAGATCAAAAACCGAACACACAATCAATCGAACCTAACCATGGCTCTTGATACCAATTGTAAAATCTAAACAACTTGATTGTGTGGATGATTCGGGTGTTCTTGGGTTATGGAAGATTAGATCCATTGTTGAGTTAGAGAGATGAAGTAGAGAGAGGTGAGGGAAAAGCTTGTAAGATTAGATTAGATGTGTGTGAAATATTACAAGAGTTCCAACCCTTCCTAAGTGTGGGAAGGGCTTTATATAGTTACTAATATTGTGCCCCTAGTGGGCTGTGGAGTGAGCTGACAGTGGGGAAAGCCCCGACCCACTCCACAAATATAAATACGACTAAACTAATGATACTAATAAAACTAATATTACTAAGCTAATATTAATAAGCCTACGAGCTATGTGAATGCTAAATAGATGCTCGGGGTGACCGAGCCTTCATCTGAATATTTATATTCCTAACAGTCAACAAAGGAAGATGATGCCAGAAGGGCAAAATTGACAATTGAGAAAATGAGGGAGTATGAAGAAAAGAAATGAGCTGTAGCATCAGGAACTTTTCAAGAAGCCGCCTCGATCCACTCTGATCTGGTTAATCAACCCGGAGGGTCTGGAGCAGCTACATCCACAGTTCAGCATGATACGGTTATTCAACCCGAGATGGCTGAATCGGTTATTTCTCAACCACCAAGCTCGGTTAATCAACCCGAATTGGAAGCTCAAACGTCAGAAAAGGAGAAAGATCAAGAGAGTAACATTGTTTTAACCGATAAAGAAATTTCAGATTCCATGTTTAACAATGACCAGGAGGAGGAACAGCACTATAATGATGATATGGACTGGAATATAGAAGAAGAATGGGAAATATTTGGAGAGAAAACTAATGATGATGCGAAGAAACTTGAGGCTGAGCATGCAGCAGCATTAAAGAAAAAGGAAGAAGACGAAAAAGCAAATAAAGAAGCCGATAGCTACATTCGCTCACCATCAGTCCCTCCATCTGATCTTACTGTGGTAGTTCATGTTCCTCAACAAGAGCAGAAATCTAACCCTGTTCAGTCTTCTCCCATATCATCACCAAAACCTACAACACCTCCTGGGTCACCTCCCAAGATTCCAACACCACCATTCTCATCTCCTAAGGACTCTGCTCCTCCCAATTCACAATCATCAATCCCTTCACTTACTCCATCACCAACAAGATCTCCATCACCAAAAGCCAAAGCAACAATTTCTGAACAAATCAAATCAACCATAAAAGGTAAGAATGTGAAAAGAATAGCTCGAGTGACTAGAGTGGAGGTTGTCTCACCTGTTGCAAAGAAACTCAAGAAAGCAGTTAAACTCGCACAAGCCAAGAAAGTTAACCAAACGAGTGCACAACTGGCTGAGATGCAAACCTTAGTCGAGAATTTGTCTCAACAAATGGGAGAGCTCCAGCAGACAAAGATGAAAATGGATGAGTTTCTAGCATATGATGTTGGCGATAAAGTCAAAGCCAACACGAGACATTACGTCAAGAAGTTTCTGCCAGATATTCAGGAAAATATTGAAGCTTACATCAACACAAAAGTAGATGAGAAGGTCAAAGATCTAGCACTCCAACAGAAACATCTTCTTGAATACTCAGTTGAAGAACTTCAAGACGCCCTCCTCACCAAATTACTTGCACAATCCACCCTCAGCTACACTGAAATTCCCATCCTGGATGCTATTCGAGCCAACATGGAATCATGTAAGACTGCAGCTGATAAAGGCAAACGTCAACGTGATAATGATGACCAAGATCCAGACACCACTACAAAGAAACAAAAGACTGGTTGCGGATCTGGGATTCACATTACAGAGCCCACCGGAACAACTACAACATCCTCTCAACCTCCAAAGAATCCAGAATCTGGTTCGACAGCAACAGAGCATCATTATGAGCACTTCTCCACAGAAAACATAGATTTTCAACCACAAGAGGATCAGCCACAATCACCACCACCATCACCACCAAAATCAAAACCTTCAAGCAGCAAGAAAACCTCCAAAGAATCAGCTGTTGTCACATGGCTTGATGATGATAAAGATGTGAACGGCAATGAATGGTTTGATCTACTTGCCAGTGCTCAGATCCAAGACGACGAAGCTTCTAAAGTTGAAGACAGTACGTTTGAGTTTACACCCAAAATTAAACATACTCTAAATGTGAAGAAAATGACAAAGAGAGAACTTCGTAGGATAAAAAATGATGCCTTCATTCTTCTTAAAGACAAATCTGCAAATGCGGCTGAGCTGGAGTATCACCTTGAAAACATTGCTCGTGCAATGTCAAGTGAGTTTGACTGGACGAATCCAGACATACTTAGGGTGGGTGGCCGTGACAACAAAAATCGTCCGTACATCACAGACTAGACTAAGCCACTACCCGTGATCAGAAAACCTCATGGAACTTCAGAAATTCCCTTTCAGTTCTTTTTTAACAAAGATCTTGAACTACTCATGCATGGAGCATCGAGCAAAACGAAGTATGCAACTTCAATTGCCTTCACTCCTGCAGCAAGTTACCAAAATCCTGCCATTGAGGAAGCTGCAATTCACCCGAAGATCTTCATCAAACAACAAGTGATCTATGATCGTGATGCTGAATTAGGAATCCATCACTGGTATGATAAAAGGAAGAACTGGTACAAGTATAAACTTAGCCAAAAGTCTCGTGAACAAGTCTCCAGTGACCTCAGGATCATGGCAGTGATTAGTATTTCAGGATCGAAGAAGTATGATTACACATTCTTATCTGAGATCACCGTCAGACGACATGACAACCAGCTCTACTCGTTCTCAGAAGTAGATGTTCCTGACTTGAGTCTCAATGATATTGAAGACTTGTACCTCATCAAAATACAAGGAAAACTGCAACATCTCTCTACCGATCTTCAGTACGGCCTGGGTTGATCTCCAGCGACTCACTGAATCATGGGTGCACTTTGGTGTGTCCGTGTTAGCCCTTTCGGGGGTATCCGGTTCAGAACGGCCTGGGTTTGGATTAGAGAAAGTCTTCACACTATGCTGTTGATGATCTCAAATTCCAAATCTGTAAGTGCCGGTTGGTTCGTGTTGTTGCTGCTGCTGCTGTGGAGGATCATGAAGACCTGGAGTTCTACCATCATCAAGACTCCATCATGCTCATATCCTAAAGATTAGTTCTCACAAAGACTCAAGACAGCAAAAGTTCAAAGTTATTAAAGAAAAGTAAAAAATCAAGTATGTTAATCTTTCACAAGTCTAAGATCAAGCTTATGAAGAGAGAACTACGTGATGTATAAAGAACAAAAGTCAAAGATCATATGAGCATGATGGAAACAACGTGAAGACACCAGTACTAAAGACCATTGGAGGATGGCAGATCGAGACAACACCATAACATTTCAAGTCAAGAACAAAGAACAAAGATTATAAAGACGTCTGAAGCCAATGAAGCAAAGATGACGTCAAACAACATTGATGACCAAGACTTCGGGAGAGATTGTTAGGAACACGATTTATTATCATTACAAGTCTTGATCATATGGTTTAATATGTTGCACGATTAAGGACTTTAAGTTAGCATTAAGGTCCGGTCCATTAGAAGTCCATGGGCCGGCCTTCTTATCATTTTTCCTTCTAGAAACATTCATGTAAGAGTTGCCCTAATCTTCGCCTATAAATAGAAGGTTAGGGAGCTCATTTTGTTCGTTGGTTATTCTTTGTATGCGAAAGCTATGTCAAAGTCTTAAGTGAATGATAATCATCCGACTCTTCTTCTTCTTAATCTTTTCTCTATTGTTATCTAATCTCTCGTAATTCTCTTATAGTTGTTTATTTCATTTCATAGCTTAATAGTAGTTGTAATCGTGGTTTAGTATTCGAGTAGTGTGTGTTTTACGTATTAACTAGGACCTACACCTCCATCCAAGGAAATTGCACCATCTTTTAGGTTAATGTTTGAAGCCTAAAGATATGTGTATTGATATTGTTGAAGTCAAAGATCAGAAAGCAGATGAGTTACTGAGATAGATACTAATCTTTCAGAATAGAAGAAGGTTCAGTCCAAGGGTCTGACTATGAAGTGTTTGAAAGATCTTCACAATCCATAATTTAATTCAGAAACATGTTGAAATGGATTCACATGTTTAGGGGAGGATTGTTGGGAATTAAATATTCTGAAGTTTAAGTATCGGGAAAATCTCTCAAGTGATTAAATCTGGTAGCAGTAGAGTTAAGTCTGGTGAGTTCCAAAGTTAAGTCTGCTGGTTAAGTCTGGTCGTTGAAGTTAAGTCTGGTGGTTAAGTCAAGTGTTAATTCTGGTGACTATCAGAGTTAAGTCTGCTTGATGAAGATGTTAAGTCTGGTTGACTAAAAGTCAATAATACACGGTAGATAATATCTTACCCCATGTGCTCAGTCTTTATCTTATTCTCACAGAACAAGTTGTAAACATAGATACATGTTGTATCTTAGTTACTGAAACACATAAGATAAGCTAGCAAGTTGTTTGACAAGACTTAACATTATTGTAAAGATCTTTCTTATGTTATAAAAGAAAGATCTTAGACTAGAGATATAAGTGTGTGTTAAAAACTTATAGTGCAAAATATATCTCTCAAGAACATAGAACAAAAACAATATCACAAGATATAGAAACATAAGATTCAAGGTTGTAACCCTAGTGATAACTCAAGATCACTCGTATTATTATCTTAATAATATTGAATCGTTTGGTGTTAATCTTTCATTGTTCATTGTCATATAACAAACACAACTGTTCCATTTCCATAACCATAATAACCTTCTAAGTGTGATTAAGTAGATTCCGCATACTTAATCATATTCACTCAATATATCATATACACAAAGTACAAAAGGTTTAACCACCTTAACAGTGTATCAAATCCAAACAGAGACACACGAAGGGGGCCTAGCAGGTCATTTTGGGCGAGACAAAACTCTAGTTGCTATTCAAGAAAAGTTCTTTTGGCCAAAGATGGGACAGGATGTTAAGAGGTTTGTTGATCGTTGCATTACTTGTCACAAGTCTAAAAGTCATGGGACAAATGCAGGTTTGTATACTCCTCTTGCTGTTCCAAATTCTCCATGGGAAGATGTTAGTATGGATTTTGTACTTGGGTTGCCTCGTACTCAAAGAAATAAAGATTCAGTTATGGTTGTTGTCGATCGATTCTCTAAGATGGCGCACTTTGTTCCTTGTAACAAAACCATGGATGTCTCTCATGTTGCAGACCTTTATTTTAGAGAAATTGTCAAGCTTCATGGCATTCCAAATACAATTACATCAGATTGTGACGTGAAATTCATGAGTCATTTTTGGCGAACACTATGGAGGAAACTAGGAACCAAGCTACAAGCACCACATGTCACCCGCAAACTGATGGTCAAACGGAGGTTGTTAATAGGACTTTGGGAAATCTTCTCAGGAGCTTGATCAAAAAGAATACCAGAGAGTGGGACTTGCAACTAGCACATGCAGAATTTGCCTATAATCACTCAACTAGTCAAACTACTGGTCGAAGTCCATTTAAAGTTATTTATGGTTTGAACCCAATCACCCCACTAGACTTGAATCCTATTGAAACTGTTAAGTTTATGGATATAAATTAATATACGTATGACCGGATTCGAACACGAGACTTCGGGATTGCACACATTACGTATAAGTTTCAATGTTTTAATAATTAATATAATAAGTTATGTTTAATTATTAAATTTCACAAATGAACACTTAACGGGCGTTAGTGCTTAACGGAAATAACTAACGGTCATTAAATGTTAAAGGGAGACGTAAATTAGGAAACAAGCCAAGAAGGATCTAGAATCCCCTTGGGCTTGTGAAGTTCGGCCGATCCAAGAGGGGAAGGGTTTCCTATCCTAGCTTGGAGAACAAGATTTGGATTAGTATAAATACAAACCCCTTGTATTCATTATTCTCTAATCTTGTTCCTAAGCAAACCCTAACTTCTTCTCTTCTTCTCCTCTCTTGTGCTCTAGCCGATCGTGTACCCCCTATTCCCATAGGGTCAATTTTCTTGAGCTTAAACCAAGTGTTGGGTTTGTTTTGTGATACAAGAACCTAGCTTTTCGCATTGAAACGTTAGTAATACGTGTGTACAAGAACGAAGAACTAACATACTTTTGTTAGTGATTTTTCCCCATTCGACTTGTGTTTAGTCGAATCTCACTAAACCCTAATTAGGGTTTTACTAGTTCTTGTTTACTCGATTTCTTGTTTAGCTAGAAATCAAAGGTACGCATATTCTTTTATTTTGGTTAATTAATTATAAGTATTAGATCCTATATTCCGCTGCATGCTTTGATGTTTATGTTTATGTTTTATATAATTGTTATGATATAAATAATCCAACAGTGGCATCTAGAGCCATTAATACTGTGTAATTAGTTATTGAAACACATAAAATTGGATCTATATGATTATTACATGTTTATGGTGTTCTAGGGTTTTAAAAATTAGTAAACCCTAATTTTTTTATATATGGGTCGATTACCCTAATATTTTTATAATTAGGGTTTTTTGTTTTGTAAAACTTGTAGAAACCCTATGTTGCATGTAATTTTTTATGTGTTAATTAATGAGTACTTGCTATATGTCATTAATTGATATGCGTAACATATACTTGATTATGTTTATAATAAGTGCTATTTGGGGAATCCATGACAAAAACATGCATGTTTTGTCATGGAAGTTGATGTAATTGTTACGTGTTTTACATGCTATTTTTATGCGATTAGAATGAATTAATTAGGGTTTTAGTAATCAAAGTGTATGACATGTTTAATTACTATAAATTAATTAATTAGGTTATTAGGGAAGACCTAAAATTGGGGAAGACCCCATATAAATCGTATATTAAATCAATTATGTGTGTTATTGTATATATTTATCGTGGGACTTACGCAACCAAGTAATTGGTGTATGTGGTCCATTGGTACCTAGCTTGAAAACCAATGGGAGTCTTAGATCAATATATACATGTTAATTGATTTGTTTAGCATGTACATTATTTATTTCGTTTATTTTTTTTTTGTTAATAGCTATTTGTTTATATATGTTGTGACATGATAGTAAGCAAAGGGTAATTTTAAAATAAAAAAAAATTAAACTTGACTTAATAATGGTGAAACATAGTTTTAAGCTTTAAAATCTTAAACTTTTAATTGATTGATGCAACTGTACAAAAATGGTCGAAAGGCGGACCTAATGTTGACAAACTATAAGGTGGGTATAAGGTTGGTTTCGCATTAAATTGTGGCCTTAAAGAGACTCCACTCTGTCTCTCCGCTCGCTTGTGCGTCAAATTAGACTTACCAAGTACAACCATTATATGTACGAAGCATCTTAAGGCAAAGTTATAAGTTTCTCAACGCCATCAATTAAAACTTTGTTGATTTAAGCTTAGTAAAGAAACTAATGAGTAAAAGTTTTTTTTGAAACATATGATACAAGATGAATGCATGACATCTTTGTACATATTTTGATTACACACATCAAAATTACTACCCTTAATTTAAGTTATATTCCATCTAATGAAACGGAAACACCTGAGATTACTATTTCCATTTGTCGTGGGACGAGCATGGATGGTAATCAAAGGGTAAATCTCTATTTGTCGTGGGACAAGCATGGAAGTATTTGCCGTTTCTAAAGTTGGTTGACTTAATTGAGTTGATAGTGAAAGGACTAGTCACTCAAGGCATACAGATGGGGATAAAACATGCTTACATTTGTAACTGAGGTTGGCAAAATATGTAAATCCCATAATTCTAGGAATTGCAATTTGAGATTGTCAATTAAGTTCAACTCGTACCTTATTGAGTACTTTCATTACTAGCAGCCTCAGCCGATGTAATGAAACTATGTCAATTAAGTTCAACTCGTACCTTATTGAGTACTTTCATTACTAGCAGCCTCAGCCGATGTGATGAAACTATGTCAATTTGGATCCTAGTTTTCAGTGAAAATTAAATGGTTAAATGTTATTTACCATGGGTGTTTAATTTCTTGAAAAGTTTTATTATCGAAAGTACTAACTTTTGAACTTTTTTCTGTAGAAATGGCCCAACCTGACAACACTAACATGAACAACATGAGTTCTGCTTTCAAGAAAATGATTGAAAGAGAAAAGTTGACTGGACAAAGAATTTCAATGATTGGTACCGTTCTTTGAGAATTGTTCTGCGAATGGCCAAAAGAATTGATTATCTTAGTAAGGCTCTTCCTACTGCTCCTACTGGTACTGCATCTAATGCAGAACATGAAGAGTATAACATTGAGTATGAGAAGCACAATGATGTGGCTTGTCTTATGTTATCTGGGATGGACACTCAATTGCAAAAGCAATTTGAGAACTATGGTCCCATGGACATGATCAATGAACTCAAACGTATGTTTGAGAAACCATCTACTGCAGAGTTATATGAATTGATCGATTCTCTGCATAGTTGTAAGCAGGATGCTAGTAAACCAGTGAGTGCCCATGTATTGGAAATGAAAAGTTATTTGGACCAATTGGAGCGACTCGGTTGTGGTTACGTGCAAGATGTATGTGTTGGCCTCATCAATCGATCCCTTAACGAGGATTTGTTTGGTGATTTTGTGCGCAACTTCAATATGCATTGCACGGGGAAGACAATAAGTGAGTTACATGCAATGCTTATTGACTTTGAGAAAGGATTGTCAAAGAAGGCACCTACACCCACGGTATTAGCAATACAAGGTGGTAGGATTACTAAGCCCAACAAACCGCAACACGCGAACAAGAAGGGTAAAGGCAATGATAAGGGCAAACAAGTTGTGACCTATCAACAAAAGCCTAAGAAGCAGAATCCTCCTAAGAAGAAGGAGAATCCCAAGAATGTCGCGAGCACTTCAGGTATTTTTATGATTGAATTATTTTCTTTTCCTCGTAAGCATAATTCCTGGGTATATGATACGGGATGTGGTACTCATATTTGTAACACATCGCAGGGGCTTAGGGGAGCAAGGAAGCTGACCTATGGAGAAAGATACTTGTACGTAGGCAATGGCATACGTGCAGCTGTTGAAGCCATAGGGACATTCGATTTAGTCTTACCTTCGGGTTTAATACTAGTTTTGAATAATTGTCATTATGCACCTTCTATCATTAGGGGTGTCATTTCAGTTTCTTTGTTAAAAGATAATGGTTTTGTTCACACATTTACTGATTATGGAATTTTGGTTTCTTTAAATAATGTTTTTTACTTTAATGCAATTCCAATAAATGGTGTGTATGAAATTGACATGGAAAATCATGTGCCCAATAAAAATAATTCTGTGTATAGCATTAGCAATAAGAGAATCAAGTCAGACTTGGATTCATCTTATCTTTGACACTGTTGTCTTGCACATATTGGCAAGAAACGCATGGAAAAGCTGCAACATGATGGGCTTTTGCAAAATATCAATGATGTTTCATTTGATAAATGCGAATCTTGCATATCTGGGAAGATGACGAGGAAACCTTTTTCACATCAAATGGAAAGGGCAATAGATCTACTTGGATTAATACATACTGATGTGTGCGGTCCACTTAGACATGTGTCAAAACGCGGTGCTAGCTACTTCTTAACCTTTACGGATGATTACAGTCGTTATGGTTATGTTTATTTACTTAAACATAAACATGAAGTCTTTGAGACATTCAAGGTTTTTAAAAGTGAAGTAGAATTACAACTCGATAAGAAGATTAAGGCTCTTCGATCCGATAGAGCTGGTGAATATTTAAGCCAAGAGTTTAAAGATTACTTAGCTGAGTGTGGAATTGTCCAGCAACTCACATCTCCTTATACTCCATAGCAAAATGGTGTATCTGAAAGGAGAAATCGTATATTGCTAGATATGGTACGATCTATGTTTAATCTTACAACTCTTCCCTTATCCTTTTGGGACTATGCCCTTGAAACTGCTGTTCGCATATTGAATATGGTTCCAACTAAGAAGGTTGATAAGACTCCATATGAATTATGGACTGTAAAAGCTCCCAACTTGTCTTACTTAAAGGTCTGGGGTTGTGAGGCGTTTGTTAAAAGTGACTCACTAGATAAACTCCAACAGAGATCTGTTAAGTGTATCTTCGTAGGATACCCTAAGGAAACAAGGGGTTACTACTTTTACTTTCCACCAGAGAATAAAGTCATTGTGGCTAGGTATGGAGATTTCTTTGAGGAGAATCTCATATCTCAAGAATTCAGTGGGAGAGTTTATGATCTTGAAAATGATCAAGAAGATACATCACCTTCTGAAAACACTAGCACACTTCCTGTGGAACCTGAAAGTCTAGGTCCTCCACCTGAAGTTGAAGTGGTTCCCATTCGCAGATCTGCAAGAACTGTGAAAGCTCCTGAAAGTCTATGTCTTAACGTAGAGTGTGAGGAAACTATATTAGGGGATCTTGATGAACCTACTAGTTATAGGGCTGCCATTAATAGTCCTGAAAAGGATAAATGGCAGGTTGCTATGAATAGGGAAATGCAATCCATGAGAGACAACAAAGTCTGGATTGAAGTAGACCTTCCTCCCAATGCTAAGGTAGTTGGGAGTAAGTGGCTCTTCAAGAAGAAAACTGACATGGAAGGCAATGTACACACCTATAAAGCTCGTTTGGTGGCTAAAGGCTTTACCCAAACATATGGTGTTTACTACGAGGAGACATTTTCTCCTGTAGCTGGCATTAGAGCTATTAGGATTCTCATAGCCATAGCAGCATACTATGACTATGAGATTTGGCAGATGGATGTCAAAACCTCCTTCCTAAATGGTCGCTTAGATGAAGACATCTTTATGGCGCAGCCTGAGGGGTTTGTGAATCCAGAATTTCCTGAGCGTGTATGCAAGCTTCAAAGATCCATTTATGGATTGAAGCAGGCATCAAGGCAATTGAATAAAAGATTTGATGAGGAAATCAAAAGGTTTGGATTTACTCAAAATCTTGATGAGCCATGTGTATACCACAAAGCTAGTGGGAGTAATACTACTTTTCTTATCCTATATGTCGATGACATATTGATCATGGGAAATCATATACCAAGTCTTAATGAAGTTAAGTCTTATCTGGGTAAATGTTTTTCTATGAAGGATTTAGGAGAAGCAACATACATCCTTGGAATCAAGATCCACAGAGATAGATCAAAGCGGTTGATTGGATTAAGCCAAAGTGCTTACATTGATAAAATATTGAAGAGATTCAATATGCAAAATTCCAAGAAGGGATATTTGCCAATGCAAGTAGAACATGGCTTAAGTAGCAAACTATGTGCTTCAACACCTGAAGAGGTAGCACACATGAAGAAAGTTTCATATGCTTCAGCAGTAGGATCTATCATGTATGCAGTAAGATGCACAAGGCCAGATGTGGCGTTTGCACAGAATTTGACCAATCGTTATCAACAGAACCCAGGTGAACTCCACTGGCATGCTGTTAAGAACATTCTTAAGTATTTGAGGAATACAAAAGAGATGTTTCTAGTGTATGGGGGAAATCCAGATGCAGAGCTTGATGTTACAGGTTTTTGCGATACGTCTTTCAAACTGATAAAGATGATACAAAGTCTCAGACAGGTTATGTCTTTGTCATCAATGGAGGAGCAGTAGACTGGAAGAGCAAGAAGCAGAGTACAATAGCGATGTCTGCAATAGAAGCTGAGTATATTGCTGCATCGGAAGCTGCGATGGAAGCTGTTTGGATAAGGAAATTCATTTCGGGGCTAGGAGTGATGCCGTCAATTGAATTACCTATTAATATGTATTGTGCCAATTCTGCCGCAATTACATTTGCCAATGAACCTAGAGTCATGAAGGGCGCCAGACACTTTCCTAGGAGATATCACTATGTTCGAGAACAAGTCGAAATAGGTGAAATCAATTTACTCAAAGTTTACACAGATGACAATCTAGCTGATCCCTTTACGAAGGCTTTACCTAAGGAAAAGCTTACTCAACATGCCAATGGCATTGGACTTCGTTTAGCTAGTAGTTTCATGTAAATCTGTGGTTAGTATTTGGAAAAAGGATAATGTCAACAATTATTATCTTAATGAAATAAAATATTTTGTTATGTTTATTTTCATTTATAATATTGTATCCTATATTTGCATGTTTAATCCATGAATAACTTATGTTATTCTAAATAGTCCGTTGTTGATCAATAATATGGGAGTATTATTGAATTAAGACAAATCTGAGTTTTGGTAGAATATACTTAAGTATATTGATGCGTTGGACGTGCCAAATTCACATGATATTCAATAAACGATAAATTGAATATAGGACATATCCCAACCACATGATTGTACTTTATGGATCTTTGTCATTAAAGTAAATCATGAATATTTATCCTCAGACTTGAGATACCAGATAACAGCTGCGGATGTAGCTCATTTTCTGTAAGATAGTCTAACGCTATCCGTAACTAGTAGTTTTAAGGGCTATTTTCAGAGGTGATGCGAAGTTCAAGGGTTATGCTTGTAGTCAAGAAAGAATTCGTTCCTTTAAATTTGTTTTGAAGTATAATACTGTTGGGCCCCTCGTAGGGTTGACAAGATGTTTGCGTGCGCACGCCCAAGATCTATCTGAAATACGTTCAGATAATTTGGTAATCTTGATCAATTATAAATAACGAGAAACAGAATAGTTAATTATGGAATGACTTAGATCCATATCCATATTAACGTGGTATTAGAAACAAAATGATAAGTATGATGATGAATCATCAAAAGGTTTTTTCCAGGAAACCATACTCAGGGTCGTTCTGGGGGCATTGGGGTGTTATGCTAGACTAACCAATGTCATTACTATATTAATTCATATCCAAGTGGGAGCTGTTAAGTTTATGGATATAAATTAATATAAGTATGACCGGATTAGAACACGAGACTTCGGGATTGCACACATTACGTATAAGTTTCAATGTTTTAATAATTAATATAATAAGTTATGTTTAATTATTTAATTTCACAAATGAACACTTAACGGGCGTTAGTGCTTAACGGAAATAACGAACAGTCGTTAAATGTTAAAGGGAGAGGTAAATTAGGAAACAAGCCAAGAAGGATCTAGAATCCTCTTGGGCTTGTGAAGTTCGGCCGATCCAAGAGGGGAAGGGTTTCCTACCCTAGCTTGGAGAACAAGATTTGGATTAGTATAAATACAAATCCCTTGTATTCATTATTCTCTAATCTTGTTCCTAAGCAAACCCTAACTTCTTCTCTTCTTCTCCTCCCTTGTGCTCTAGCCGATCGTGTACCCCCTATTCCCATAGGGTCGATTTTCTTGAGCTCAAACCAAGTGTTGGGTTTGTTTTGTGATACAAGAACCTAGCTTTTCGCATTGAAACGTTAGTAATACGTGTGTACAAGAACGAAGAACTAACATACTTTTGTTAGTGATTTTTCCCCATTCGACTTGTGTTTAGTCGAATCTCACTAAACCCTAATTAGGGTTTTACTAGTTCTTGTTTACTCGATTTCTTGTTTAGCTAGAAATCAAAGGTACGCATATTCTTTTATTTTGGTTAATTAATTACAAGTATTAGATCCTATATTCCGCTGCATGCTTTGATGTTTATGTTTATGTTTTATATAATTGTTATGATATACATAATCCAACAGAAACAAAATACTAGTTCAGTGGAGATGCAGAAGAAAGAATCAAGTTTATTAAGAAACTACATGAAGAGGTTTAGAAAAAAATTGTGACACAAAATGAAAAGTACAAGGCACAAGCCGATAAACATCGGAAACATGTCCAATTTAATGAAGGCGACATGGTGTGGATACATCTCCGTAAGGGTCGATTTCCTCATGGAAAATATGCAAAACTCAAACCAAGAGGTGATGGTCCCTTTAAAGTATTAAGACGAATTGGTGATAATGCTTATAAGATAGAGTTACCAGAGAGTTATGAAGTTTCTGATATCTTCAATGTTACTGATCTATCTCCGTATTATCAAGATTCTGAAAGTCGAGACTCGAGGACGAGTCTTCTTAAACAAGGGGAGCTAGATACAGTTGCAGGCAAAAGTTCTGAAACAAGTAATCAAGACACAAAAGCTGTGAAATATTTCCTATCTTTTGAGTTCCAAGCCTTTTGAGTCTCCTATGCCTTTATGTTAATTGTCATTTATAGCTTATTTAATAAGTCTTTTGATGTGTCAAGGTTCAGGGGGTTATGTCCTAAAACCTTATAAATAAGTGAGTTCTAAGCCAAGTATGGCATGTCAAGTTTAATAAGATTTTACAAATAAGATTGAAGCTTTCAGCTTTCTATCTGTGTTCTGTATCTCTTTGGTGTTTCCATTGAGTGGTGAACCTAATTATGCCCTGTATCTTCAAGGTGGATTCCTTGAAGTGGTGAGCATCGTTGTCCATTTGTTTCGAACCCGATACCTCGTCCTACCCATTACTTACCCCGGCATCACATTTAGAAACTGAATATTTAGTTACTACAACTTGTATTTGGGGTGTTTGGATTTGTATTATTGCAACAAACAGTTTCTAATGCTAGAAAACATAGATTTTGCTTCTAATGAGCACCATTTTCAGTGGTTGAAATTAAGACAAAAGGAAGGTTCATAATGCAATCATTCAAACATTAGTCTTAAAAAACTTAATGCTTTCTAGTTTCTACCATAATAAACATGTCTGTGTAAATTAAGTGGTAACACATTTAAGGACTCTCAAATCTGTAGGGACTGCTTGCGAATAATGGACCTACTTCACCATTGACGGTTTCACAACATTTAACAAGCTTTACTCTAGGAAGATGTTCAAACATACTTTAAAACAATAAATTAGCCAACAATTGAAGTGTAAAAGCAGCATTGCCAATGGCAAAACAAACGTTCCCTGCAATTGGGTCAATTTTGTTAACATTCTCATCAGTTGACGACACCACAAGAATACGTTGTTTAGCACAAGCTCACAACTACTATAGATATGCAAAAAATTTGCATGTCGGATCCCTTCTTCATGTTCTGATGTTCATGTGTCGATGTTAAATAATACTTTTACGGAACAATACAATTCAAAACATATGCAAGTAGCTAAAAAAATCTCATTTTCTATACCTGATTCTTTCAATAGGAACAATTAGCTAGCCTAGACAAGAAATCCAAAACATATTCCACGGAGAAATTGGGTTGTGGGTATTAATGTTCTCATCATCACTTTGAGACTCTTGGTTCCACATATGAGCTTTAATTAAGTTTTCCATATATACTTGTCAAAAAAATCGACATCAATCTTGTTAGCTAGCACAAAAAACCTAAAAATGCCATCATATACAAGTGTCTTATCCCTCACACAAGGAACATTTTAACCAAGCACAAATGAATTTTGGAAAACAACCCTCCAAGGCTTCATAATTTTATCAGCGTTTGGTTTGATAAGAGGCTTTCATGGCCTGCAAATTGATGTTGATTTCATTGACGAGTACGAAAATTGACATCCAAACATAAAACTAAGTGAATCAAACACAAGACATTGATACAATATCCCAAAACTAAATATCTCTAACAAATCTGTCATGGATTTCTTCGTTAGAACCTAATTTGGTTACTTCTCCAGCCACCACAAACATCTTGGTTCAACTAAGTATTGGTATTCATACTTTCGACAAGAATCACTCAAAAACATATGAAACGCATTGATGCATGGGACGATGAGCAAGCGACTAAAATGAAGATTCAGGCCATTTTTTCTGTCAGGACAACAATTCATGACGTCATTTGTGTAACATCATGAACACGCTTCAGTTAACTCGAAGTCAAAATATAAAGCAAGCTAAGAAAACATCTTATTAGGAACAAAACATATATTGCTTGTTTTATTAAGAAAAAAAAATAGTTTTGTTGAATTCTAAAAGTACTTTGAAATGTTAAAATTTGGTCTGTACATAATCTGTTTCGTGGGAAAGATAAAAGGGAGAGATAACAATCATAAAAGGTGGTAAACTGTGTTGTATTGATGATAATTAATCTGTACAGCTTTGACCCTTTAAATACTAGGCCAAGCGGTGCCTCTAGTACTGTTAACCGCTTGACAATACTATTAACCGTTAATTGAAACGGTGTGACCCTTTGAACAACAATAACTGACATATAACTGACACTTACATAATAACTGCTATTCTATACCCTTTCCTACACGTGACCAACCATATATACATATTTTTGTCACACTTGACTTGACTAGACACTAACTTAAACATTAATATATAATATAACTATGTACTACTTTGATATGCAAAGATTATATTTCCAACATTCACCCCCCTAAGCTTTGCATATCAATATATTCAAATTTATTTTCCACTGCTGCTTGAGTTTGACTTTGTTCACTTTTTTGGAGGCATCTCTTCCTACTTCCAAGTCCTCTTTCCTTCTTTGATTGCAGCCTGTTCCTCATCGTCAAACAATTGAATTTTTCTTCCTTTATACACTAGATGATACCAGTTTATCTTCTTTAAATACTTCTCATAAACCATCCTTAATTCTTTATCTTTGATCAGCCTTGATGGTCCTTGTCCGTAACCTATTCCCTATGAAAAATGATCCCACAGATCTTGTTTCTTGACTGTCTCATAACCTCCATACTTTGCTACGGTCATGTGTAGATCTAAGAGATCTATTTTCCTTCCATAGTGATCTGTCGGTGGCATTGGCGTATGGGTACTTAGGTTTAGATAATCCTTTAAAAACCAATTGACTGTCCTTTCAAACTCTCTTTTGAACTTCGCCTTGTGCATTTCAACTTGTGTTGCGATGTGTATCAAATCCAAAAAAGTGATACAATCGTCCATGGCTGATTTGTTTGTAGGATACAACATTGGTCCCTCTTTGTTCTGATCTGCATACTTCGGATCTGAAGTAAACTTCTCAAAGTTATTCAAAAACTCTTCTTTCTCTTTTCCATGATCCTTAGTTTCTTTCTCGACTGTATGCATACTTTCATGAATTTCTGTTTCTTCTTTTCCCTTGTTCTCATGCATATTACTGGTCGTACCTTCTTCAGTTTTTATATACTTCTGACCCGTTTCTTCTTTGTTATTTGGACTGCACATGGGACACATATACCCATAGTGCATGTCGTTACATCTCCAACAGTGGATTAAGGGTCTGTATACACTTTCTTCTTTTTCTTTCCCTTTATGCATGAGATTCTTGGTAATGTAACAAACATCACCATCATAGTCAATTTTGAACCCTTGTTCTTTCAATTTATCTATGCTTAACACATTTCTTCTCAGTATAGGAATGAAATACACGTTACCTATTATGTGTCTTTCATTTCCACTAAAAATCTCCACACATCCCTTGCCTTTATAAAGTTCTCTTTTAAATCCGTCTGGGCTTCCTTCAACACCAAACGATTCTTCCATTCCATAGAACAATTTCTTTAACCCACTTGCGTGCTGCTTTCTGTTTTTACTTGCGAACCAAATCTAGTCCCATGTTTTCCCGTCTGTTCCCTTGATAAGGAACTCTAGTTTTCCAATTCTTTTGGGACAATTCCTTCTTTAATGGAAAGGTTCACTACAGAAAGAACGACGCATACCTATCGGGAAGATTAGTTGTGTGAAATCACTTGCAACTCGTGGTTTTGGACTGCATATATCTGAGTTTCTGGCCCACTTATCCTCTGCACTTGAATAACCGTATTCATGATCCCTATAGACTGAACTTTGATGATTTCCACTTTCTTTTTTCCCAAGATCCCACTAATCCATACGTGTCTTCCTCTGGCCACCCTGCCTATGAAACACTTCGGGAAACACCTTGAAACCATCATCTTTTTCAATCTTCACTGATGGATGTGCATATCTGGATAACCGACTTTCTTGGTTATTAATTCCATAACGTCTTTCTTGTTTATGCAATGTTCTCTTAATTAGCCACAATCTTCGGTTTAAATCTTCACTGGTCCTAGGTTCTTTAGGCTCTGATGCCATATTAAAATCTGGTCTGTACATAATCTGTTTCGTGGGAAAGATAAAAGGAAGAGATAACAATCATAAAAGGTGGTAAACTGTGTTGTATTGATGATAATTAATCTGTACAGATTTGACCCTTTAAATACTAGGCCAAGCGGTGCCTCTAGTACTGTTAACCGCTTGACAATACTATTAACCGTTAATTGAAACGGTGTGACCCTTTGAACAACAATAACTGACACTTACATAATAACTGCTATTCTATACCCTTTCCTACACGTGACCAACCATATATACATATTTTTATCACACTTGACTTGACTAGACACTAACTTAAACATTAATATATAATATAACTATGTACTACTTTGATATGCAAAGATTATATTTCCAACATGAAACACACAAACTGAAATAAAAGAATAAACACATAAAATGTTACCCAAATAAAAAAATAGTTATGCTCCCTAAAGGTGGTGGAGTAAGCTCATCAAACCACACATCGGGTCATGAACTTATAAAGCTTATAGTACGTAACAAAACTCGAAATGAGTATGCAATATAGATGTTTGTAATCTATTTACAACTCAATGAACAATGATGATCTCTTGTGTGGCCACTTTAGTAAATACAAAAATCTATCAATAATTGAATTCTGTGATGAATCATATGCTGCAAATCAGTTTAGGATAAATTGTTGAGCATGTGCAATGTGCAATTCTTATTATGAGATTAGGATTCATGGAAGATATTTTTTTTTTTGAACGGCAAATATATTAAAGAACTAGCAAGATGCTAGACAAAACAGTTACAAGATAGAAGAAAGGGTACTACATGGGTCACTAAACCATTCAATCCAACTAAAAGAAGCCTTTTTACATCTACTAAAAATCCAGTTGAACGACATTGTCTTAATCTCGTTCAGAATGAGCTCCTTTTGAGGCCGTCTTGGGTTGAATAGAACTTTGTTTCTATAGTTCCAAAGTGACCAAATGGTATTATTGACCACCACATCGAAGAAAGGCTTGAGCTTGTTTTCCAAGGGAACATGATCTGATAAAGAAACTAGGTGTTGTATGCTTGTGGTGGGGGTATCCGAGAGCAGCCACCATGAGAACACATCTTTCCAAATGTTACGGGCAATCAAGCATGTAGCGAACAAATGATATTTTGTCTCGATGTCATAATTGCAAATAGGGCAAAGCACCGAGTCAAGGTCGATTCCACGTTTGTCGAGATTTTCCCTAGTGGGGAGCCTTTGATTGCAAACATGCAAAGACATAATGTTTACTTTTGTAGGAAGAAGCTTGTTCCATCTCGTAGATTGTAATGTAGTATTATTCAATGTATTTGAGATAGACTTGCGCATTGATTTAACCAAGAAACACCTTGAAGGGCTGATATTTGACAAAGGATCCACTAATAATGGTATACTCCACATCAATGTTTTAAATACCGGTCGGTCGTCCGGTATGACGTATCCGGTTTTTTGTCTGGTATTTTCACTATTCATTACCGCCGGTATTTCCCGGTTTTGCCCGGTATTTCCGTTAATACCAGTCCGGTAAAACCGGTATTTTATTTTTTATTTTTTATATTTTTTAATAATTATTTTTATGTTACTTTAATGTTATTTTTTGTTGTTTGTAAACTTTAAAAATTATATTTTGTTATGAAATACCTATTTGGTATTATTTTTTAGTGGATTGTAATTGTATTTTGACTATTTTCGTTAGATTGTAACAAGTTTAGTAGCATTTTTATAAATAAAAAATAAAAAATTAAATAAAATAGCATACCGGTAATACCGGCCGATACAACCGGTAGTACTGATAATACCGGTACCGGGTACTACCCCAGTATGACAAAAAAAACCGGTATTTAAAACATTGCTCCACATTATGTTCATCTGTTGTTTGCATTTTACATATTTAAATATTCATATCATGGTATGCTTAATTATGATTGTGACTCCAAGATTATGTTGAATTTAGATATCATTGCTTCTGCTATCCACTATAAACATGTAAAATTAGTAAAAATGGGTTGTACGGTGGATATGGGTTTTCTATGTGTTGAATGATAATGTCAATATTTTTAGTAATGTTAATAGTCCGTCTATTATGGAGAGGTTCAAAGGTAAATCCTGTAAATTATACGTGAAAATACTGGAAATTTTTAGATAAGGATGTTTGTATACGAGTCACTGCAACTTAAGTGTTGTGCTTCGATCCACGAGAGTCCATTAGGTAGGTTGATTTGCAAAAAACGATTTTTTTTTTTTTTTTTTTTTTTTTTTTTTTTTTTTTTTAATCATATCATATAATTGTTATTCATTTGAAAGTTTGGTGTGATTTATTTTGACAGCTATTTGCTTTCATTATAAATAACCCTTTTTCAATGAAACGAAATTTATATCAAAATCGAGTGCGTGCATGAGTTGAAATATGTACAAGATAATCATATGGTTACCTTTATAATCAAAATATTACGTATTAATACATAATCAATAATTTATGTCAAAACCGTGTGTACGAATACTATAACTAGTTTAAAATGTGTTTAAACCCAATAATTTTATTTATGTCAAAACCCCGTGTGTGATTTATTTTGACAGCTATTTGCTTTCATTTTTTTTTTTTTTTTTTTTTTTTTCTTTTTGCTGGATTCGAAAGTCTGGTGGACAATAAAATCACATGGGCCAATATTTAGGAAAGGAAAAAGAAAATGGACCGACTTCCATTGAGAATTATAAATATTCACATGTTCCAGCCGAAACTACAAAATTGATTAGAAATATTAGGAAAAAGATTTTAGCCATATGGTTTGGGCTAAGTGACATTCGTCCATTGCAAAACCCGAAGTGTGTACTTGTTATTGGGATTAATAAAGCGAAAATCTTGCTCTCCTTGGCAAATAGTGTGGCATCTTTATTTGGACAACACTCTCTTTATATTAGTTCCAAGCTTAGCTTTTATAAACTTACAACGCTCTCAACTGGTAATTACCATCTGACTTTGACAAAATAGGCTCCAGAAAGAGTATAAGTGCCTTGTAAAGTTGTACTGGGTAATAGATGAAAGTGCGTTGTAATGTCCTAAACCAAACCAAGTCCCGCTTCTTAAAAATATTTTGTTTTGGATTTTTCATTAATAATAATAAATACTAGTCCATTATAACTGGTTCATGAAAACTATTAAGTAAATTCCATTGTCGTCCAGCGGTTAGGATATCTGGCTTTCACCCAGGAGACCCGGGTTCGATTCCCGGCAATGGAACCCTTTTTTTTTTTTTTTTTTAAGGCTATTCACTTTGCAACACCAAAGTGTGGCTTCAATATCGGGATCTATATGGCTAGAATGTTGCCCTCCAACTCAAAATGGCGTCATTTTGAGTTACACAATCTTTGGTTCACTCTAAGCTAGAAGTTAAGCTCTTGAAAGTCTAAAATCCTCTCAACTTGTGAGTTTTGACAATCTTAAATTTGGTAAAACCTAGAAGCGGGTTCATTTTCAATGTGAAGCCTTTGAATATATAGGCATATACCTAATGTTTGCGTCAACACAACTAGGCCTTGAATATATAGGCATATACCTAACTTTTACATAATAATGCAAATAAGCTGCGGTTTACTAATTATGTATGATTTATTTAATTTGTTTCACTTTAAAAAAATGTTAAGCGATTAGAACGTGTATTAATATGTTTCTCTTTTAAAACTTTAAAAAAAAAAAAAAAAAAAAAAAAGTTCCGATATAAATTAATGGTCTGTCCAAATTTCTTAGAGATACCTTATATCTACCTCTAATAAACCAAGCCAACCACCAACATAATATCAAATATCAACTTGCAAATGTTTTACACGCCGCGCTATATAACTTAGTGAAAAATCTACCTTCACCCGATGTGGGATAGATTGATAAAAGTAAACTTTTACAAAAGTTAGCTCTAAATACATATAACTAGCAGGGTACCCGCGCGTTGCGACGGCGGGTACCTTGAAATAATATTTTCCGGTGAATCATGTATTTTAGTTTATTATGTTCTTTTTAATAATAAATTTACGGATATCAAGAATTTCATATGACGTATTTCAACTCATTAACTAAGGAATTTATGTCGTATTTTTAGGTCTTTTTTAAAGTCATTCGTATAACATGAGCCCGTTTGGCCAGTGCCCGTTTAGCCCGTGTCTGTTTGGCCCGTGTCCGTTCGGGTTCTAGCCCGTTTGGCCCGTGCATGTTTAGCCCGTGCCCGTTTGACCCGTGTCCATTCGGGTTCTAGCCCGTTTGGCCCGTGCCCGTTCGGGCTCTAGCCCATTTGGCGCGTTGCCCGTTCGTGCTTGAATATTTGTATAATGTGCTTTATTATTTGTATTAGTAACATTTAATGTAGGAATTGTGTTTAAGTTGGTTGTACAATATGCTTGATAATTTGTATTTCTTATGTAAGGGGTGTTTTAATAACTAAATTAATTGTATTTATTGATCAATTAATTAATTGACTACATTAAATATCTTGACCAAATTAATAGTGCTTTGTATTTTGTACATTAAGCTTTAAGACTTGTAAGTCTTAAAATTAAGATTGATGAGAAAGATCATTAATAGTGCTTTGTGTATTGTACAATAAGCATTATAGCTTGTAAGTCTTAATTTTAAGACCAAGAGGAGAGAGATTCATCCATGCATTATATGTAGTATAGATAACAGGGGACCCTAACCGAACCCCCTCTATGGGTTAGCTATGACAAACCCTTCCTAAATTGGGTCCTATCTGTCTTGTCTTGGTACCCACGCGCCCCATCTGCAAAAATAACACATTAAAAAAATATATAAACCACGCGCCTTTTTTTTTTTTTTGGCAGGCATCACGTGGCCTTTTTTGTTTTGTGGTACCAAAGCATTTAATTCCCATGGGTTAAAAAAAAAGTTGTAAAAGTTATAAAAAATAAAGTAATGTCCTTATTCAATGGTAAATAATCATACGTTTTTAACGGCTTCCACCCAGAAACTGTACCGGTGGCGCAGTGGGGATTTTTAACGGCTTCCGCCCGAAAACCGTACTGCCTACACAAAATAATACATTACACATAAAAAAAAAAAAAAAAAAAAAAAAAAAAAAAAAAAAAAAAAAAAAAAGGACCAAGTACCTCCCTACTAGGTAGGGAGGGTTAGTAATAATTGGATAATTGGATAACTTTTACAAACCGCGATACACATGATACAACCGTCTAGAGCTTGCAATAATTGGATACTCTCCCAATAAGGATGGTCCTTATAAACTGCCCCCTTTTTAATTCTAACCAAACTATCGGTTTAATTGCAAACTTTCTAATCAACTTTGGGTGTTGGAACAAGTACACATGTGTAGCATCAAAATTTTACGTCTTCGTCCGATTTTTTACGTTTTCAACCATTTTTTTACGTTTCGTCTGTTCTTTTACGTTTTCGTCTGATTTTTTTACTTTTTCGTCCGTTTCTTTACGTTTTCGTTTGTTTTTTTATGTTTTCATCTTTTTTTTTACGTTTTCGTCTCAATTTATATGTTTACGTTTTCGTCCATTTTTTTCCCCTTTTCGTCTGTCTTTTTGTACGTTTTCGACTGTTTTTTATGTTTTAGTCCGTCTCCTTACGTTTTCGTCATTTTTTTTATGTTTTCGTCTATTTCCTTACGTTGTCGTCCGTTTTCGTCCGTTTTTTATGTTTTCATCTGTTTTTTACATTTTCGTATGTTGATAACAATCAAAGATCATGGAGAGGATGGGTTGGTTTGCTGCTAATAAACTCATCTTTCATGAGATTAATGAATTTTTATAAACAAGAACGAAAACTAAATATTAATTTAAATACTTTTGGAAGTACACACTTTCTTAAATACTTTTTAGAAATACTATGGTCTCCCCAAAAAGTCGTGATAACTCTCGTATGGAAGGAGTGATAACTCTTAGATTTGAGCATCACAATGCATGCCTTATGAATGAATGTTCTAAATTAAAACAAGGAAAATTTACAAATATAAACCAGTCGCAACAGTGTTTAATCACTTTTTAGACAACCTTTGACTTTTTTCGAAAATAGACCGGGGCGACCGGGCAACTTGTACAACCAGCAACCATAAGCCGCCATTTAGCATGTACTTGAGACACTTGTCGGATGCATGAGTGGGTTGCCCAGTCGCACGGTCTATTTTTGAATAAATGAAATTAAATGTCCAAATAGTGAATTATCAAGTGAGCAACGGTTTATTTTTGTAATTTTCCTAAAAACAATTAAATCTCATAACAGTGTTACTCACACCTCCTCATGTAACCGTGGAAAGATCTTCCTTGTTAGTATTTTTCTATATGGTTAATAATTTTCTTTAGGTAATACACTTGACTCGTTATCATTGCGTAACAATTCTTGAATAAGTGAATTCGTAACTAACATTTGATGAATTTAATTTATGTGTTTGTTAACGACAACTTTAAGGGTTGTGGTTAAAATGGTATGAATCGGTTGCAAGAAAATAATTTACCCAATCACAATCAAGTGTTAATGATTTACCCAATCACAATCAACTAAAATAGTAATAATAAGAAAAATTTATAGCCATACATTTTAAATAAGATAGATAACTTTAAAGAGTTATGCTACATCCAAAAAAAACCCACAAAGAAACATCCACAAAAATGAGATGACATGTTTTGATTTGTGGCTTTTCAAATAATTTTTCTCTCTTCTGTTTGATTAACCTAATCAAAATATAATACCTCATTATTGTGGATATTTCTTTTGTTGATATAGCATAACTCAATTTTAAAAGGAGTTACATCTACTTTTATAAGTAAATCTGAAATATATGATTCTGGTTTCTTCTCACCCACCTCATTTTAATTTTTCTTCTCATTTGATCCTAAATTAGATAGATAGAACTTCAAGCTAATGACAAATTAACATAAAAGTTGATTATGCAAAAATGCCATTCTAGTTAATGTTTTGAAAACTGGACCGAACTGGTTGGTTCAACCGATGAATCGGACCGGAACCGGTTCGACGGTTATTTCGGTTCAACCGAAAAAAATAGAAAAAAAAACCCAAAAAATCGTGAATCGAAAAAAAACCGGTTCGATGTCCGTTCTGGTTTTCAAAACATTTTTTTTCTAGTACAAACAATAAGGCATAGTTTTCACTCTTATTTAACTTATTGCAAAAATAGATGATAGTAACAAAAGTCAAAATATGGTTAAAATTTTGAGAAAAATAATTTGACCCAATTTGTATGTACTAATTATATGTGCTTGGTGGTCATACCTACCCAATATCATATCACACAATTAGAATAAACAAAGGTGAATGTCAATGCATACTTCAACACAAAGCACTGATGATCAAGTTGCAAGTTAAAAAACAAAAATTGCTTTGTTATTAGAGGGTTTTTTTTTTTTTTTTTTTTTTTTTTTTAAAAAGTAACAATCTTTTTCATGAAAATGCAAGTAATGGACATTAAATTCGCCGTTTTCATAATTGTGTGTTTCATTACATTAATGACATTAAGTAAATGGGACATTTGATCATATATAAAGGTTCACTTCACACCATACAACGCAAAACGAACATAGTAACAGTAAAACGACCTAAACTGGTATTATAGACACACATGTTATCGACATTGGTATTAAAAACTTATCCTAAAAAGTGCTGATTTGGTTATTATCAATGAACAATAAACAACTAACTATCTCACAAATTATAAACAACAACTATCTCACATGCCCTAAGCAGGACTTGAACCCATAACCATTTTTGTTAGGGAGTAAGTTTAATCCAAGATGATATTGGAATGTTAACACACTAAAAAGACGGGCATAGTTTAGACAAAAGCCACTAGCTTAAAGCTTTCTACA
Source organism: Artemisia tridentata subsp. tridentata (assembly GCA_021014915.2). Classification (NCBI taxonomy): domain Eukaryota; kingdom Viridiplantae; phylum Streptophyta; class Magnoliopsida; order Asterales; family Asteraceae; genus Artemisia; species Artemisia tridentata. The sequence goes on along the minus strand of CP139508.1, from coordinate 68,817,366 downwards.
GAGTATCAATCAAGAAACAAAAACGAGTGGCAAATATGAGATTATCAATCAAGAAACAAAAACGAGTGGCAAATATGAGATTTCGATAGTAAAGAATCAATCTAAAGACGATAAATGAAGATGACCATGTGTTTAAGACCACAAGGTGTCATGAAGAGCACAAACTCCTCATTCGGGCCTCACGGGGTGCCACGTCACCATGACATACCACAACTTACAACCCCCCTTCCTATAACATACCACAACTTACTCATTTGGGCCCCACCACTATCTATTTTTATTTCTTTTATTCAAATACCCAAATAAACTAAATTCATTTCATTAAAATAAAAATACAATACAACATATTAAAACATATACGAAACATAAAATAAATACACGAAAAAAAAAAACACGCTTCGAAATTTTAAATACAAATCACAATACGATACGAAATTTTATATAGATTTGTAATTGTCGATGAAATCCGACTTCTCCTCCCACACTTGTAACACTTGCTCCCTAATCATCTTCAAGGCGACATGAAGTTGCAGATCTGTTTCATCATTTCTTAATAGAGTTTCTAGACCGACCCTGATAGCTGGATGGTCTTGAGGCAACTCACGCAACCTTTCGATCTCTGGAGCACGATTATGCATCTGTAGCATAATACGAGTTATCTCACCTAGCAAATTGTTAACCAGTTTGAGTTCTTTTTCTTGTTCATTGCGTAATCGGGTGATGATAGCCTTTTGCACCTCTGCTGGTTCGTTAGCCATAGTGTTTGTGTTAAAATTAGTGATACTTGCGAGAGAGTTTTATAAGAAGTTGTGTGAGAAAATGAAGTGTTGTGAAAGTGGGTTTTATAGTGGAAACTAGCCGTTGGAGGCTATTTTAAAATTTAGATTCAAAGTAAAAGTAATCGTACGAGTATTATTCAAATTCAAACGTAAATTAATAGTACAACATATTAAACACGATACGGGAAAAGATAAACACGATACGGATAACAAATCATACAACACTGTTAAACATTTCATTCATCCCATTTGAGGTGGTTTCTCAAAACATCCCACACGGGAACATATTCGAAGTTTCTCCCCTCAAAGCGTTGTTCAAAAATGGCCTTTGCATTCTTGAGTATTTCACTGTCATTTTCCCCACTTGTACGCTGCAAATGTTTGTAAATAGCGTTGAATTTTTGACATTCACTGCTAATTCTTGTCCATTTACGCGTGACCTTATCTTTGTTACGATATTCACCGTTAGACTGATTGTTGAACATGTGTACAACCTGGTTTCAAAAGGAGTTTTCATTATTGAATCTTGGGTCTTGTGAAACTGCAACCCAAACTTCACCTAGCAACTTTTCTTCTTCTTCAGACCAACGATTATTCATTTCAAATGTGTGAAAAATATTTGAAGTTTGATATACAAGTGTGTGAAAAATAGCCAAGAATGGTATGGTATTTATAACCGTTTGAACTTTCAAATTCAAAATTCGAATTAACATAACGAGCGGGATATTTAAAATTTAAAATTTGAAATGAAATGGGCGGGTTATATTTTGAATTCAAATTCAATTTATAAATTCAAAATGAAAGAATCTTGGGCGGGATATATTTATATCCGTTTCAAATTCAAATTAAATTTAAAAAACGTGTGGATTACTATCCTATAAATACCCAGACTTCTCAAACTATTCTCACACACAAACACATTCAAACTTTTGAAATTCAATATCCAAACTCAATTCCTTTAATCACTGCAAATGACTTTCAAAAAAGATTTCTCCCAACAATTCCCCTCTCCTGAACGTCGAGATTTTTCTCAACAATTTCCCTCTCCTGAACATAATGAAGTTTATCACACTCCACCACAAGATATCTTTCCGGTTTTTCAACCGGAAAATGAACCGGTGAACACTCCACCGGAAAATGAACCGGTGAACAATCCACCGGTTGTCGAACAAGACCCAAATCCATTTGGTCTAACAGTGGATGAACTCAGACTTATGGAGCAAGGTATGGAAGTCCTGCTAGAAATGGAACAACGTGAACGAGAAGAGGAAGCTGCTCGTTTGGAGCAGCAAGCCAGGGAAAAAGAACATAGGAAGAACTGGGAAATGGGTTGGTTCTCACCTGATTACTCTTCGAGTGAAGACGGTTGGGTCTCAGATGATACCTTCCATTAATTTGTAGTTTCATTTTAATTTCCGTATCGTAGTTTCATTCGTAGTTTCGTTTTAATTTCCGTATCTTAGTTTTATTTGTAGTTTCGTTTTAATTTCCGTATCGTAGTTTAATGTAATTTCTATATGACGTTTAATGTATATCTATTTGATGTTTAATGTATGTTAATTTCCTACTTTATAAAACGTTACAAGTTTTTATAAAACATTACAAGTTTTATAAAAACTTTACAACTCTATATTTATTTCCATTTACAAAACTAAAATAATAATAATAATAATAATAAATAAAAAATAAAATAAAATAAAATATAGGGCCGTAAACGAACCGAACAAACACGAACGGAGCTTTGTTCATGTTCGTTCATTTAATTTTAACCGGATAAATAAACGAACACGAACGCTTAAACGAACGAATTTTCTTGTTCATGTTTGTTTATTAAGAAAATGAGTTGTTCATGTTCGTTTATGTTCATTCATTAAGACATTAAACGAACGCTAAACGAACATAAACGATCAAACATATATGAACATAGGCAAATAGACATAAACTTTATTAAATTATGCACAATATATTGTTTTATAAGCGTTGTTTTGTTTAAACAAACCAATTTTAAAATTATACAATTAAAATATATGATATACAAACATAAATAAATAAATGAACCTAAACGAACATTAATGAACGCATAATCGAACGTTCACGAACATAAATGAACGGACGCGACTTTTGTTCATGTTCGTTTATTTAACCAAACGATCAAAAAATATTGTTCATGTTCGTTCATTTAATAAATAAACGAACACGAACGAACTTTTTACCGAACGGTTCATGAAATGTTCAATGAACGTTCAGTTCGTTTACAGCCCTAATAAAATAAAATAAAATGGCAAGAAAACAATAAAAAAAAAAAAAAAAAAAAAAAAAAAAAAAAAAAAAAAAAAAAACATTTCATACAAACCAAGGCCCACTCGTCAGAAACTAAGCCTCCTCGTGCAGACGAGGAACCCTTCCACGGCGAGCCACGGCGAAGGAGCCCGGTACCACGGCAAGCCACGACGAGGCTTCCACGTGTACACGGCGAGCTACGAAAACTCCCACACCGGCTGCTCTAAGTTGATGGAACACTTGTTTCATTGATTAGTACAGTACTAAAAAGTATAACAATTCCGAAAATTCATCTTTTGTATATTTTTTTGGCAAAGATCGCCTGAAAGTTTTCACAACATATCCATGTCAAAAAGCACCATATTTGCAACTTATTTTGGTATTTCTTAAGTGGTGATCTATAATTCTATATTATTGCTGCTAGCTTTAACTATGGGACACAACTAAAAGAGAATGCATTATTCAGTGTTAAATTTGCTTAAAAGTTACTCTCTTCGTTCTAAAATTATAGTCTATCATTTTTGTTTTTAAGATGTCTCAAAATAATACCCCGTAGCCTTTTTTTGTGGTAACCAATCTTCGGTTTATTTATTTATTATTATTATTATTTTTATTTATTTTTTATTTTTATTTTTATAAAACATCACTTTATTAGAAGAAAATAGGATTTATAAGAAATTAGAGGGGAGCCGAGATACTTTTTTTTTTTTTGAACGGCAAAACTCTATATATATAAATATATAGGCCCAGCAAGGAGCTGGGAAAAGCACAACAACAAACACACCAAAACACCAAAGTACCACGACAAAATTACACAAGATCAGCTACATCAAATGAAACCCACTTATCCCAGTTGACGGAAGTCGACTTGCTTCGATGGGTGATCCACAAGAACGCGTCCTCCTTAATCGCCTCCACTGATCTAGTGACAGGAACGAACTTGCCTTCAAACACCATGGAGTTCCTCGCTTCCTAAATCCTGCTCACCGCCGCCAAAGCTACAGTATACACGATCTTCTTACATTTTTGGCTACCCGGGCTCTCGCACAAAATCTTCACTATCGCCTCCAAAGACTCGGCTTCTGGAGGCCAAGTGATCCGCATCTAGACAAACATATGCCACCATATACATCTTGCAAAGAGAAACGATGCAAACAAGTGATCGTTCGTCTCAAAGGCTAAACCACATCTATCGCACGTACCATTTGGCAAATTTATTCCCCTTGCCAGCAGACTTTCTTTGGACGGGACCCGACCCATGACAGCTCTCCACAGGAAGAAATTGGCCTTCAAAGGGGCCCAAGCATTCCACCGAAAAGGCTGCTCAATCAATTGTCCCAACCCAGCTGCAACTAGCTCTTGCCGCAACCCTTTAGTTGAAAATTTGGTCCCAAAATTATTGCTCCAGCACCAACTGTCAGTACCCACTTTGAACCTGACCTGATGAAGCAAACACCTCAAAGCACCGAAGTTCCTCCACACAGCATGAGGCATCGGTTCACAATTCCAGTCCCAAATCCATTGCACTCCATTTGGACCCTCCTCATAATAATCTCTAACCATCCCATTCTTTTTCCTGGACAACTTGTAGAGGTCAGGGAAAGCCTCCATAAGCGGACACGACCCAACCCAAACATCCTTCCAAAACCGAGTTTTCCCCCATCTGCAATCTCGACTTTCAGCCTATCATTTAAATTAATGCCCAAATTTTCAAGAACCACATCCTATTAAAAATATGAGCAGCGGCTCGCGAACCGATGTCTTGAGTTGTGATATTCAATGATAATAGTTTTAAGACGAGAGTATTTGTTTTTTTATTTTGGATTATCCAAAATAAATGTCCTGCTTTATATCTAGAGTAATCAATCAATTTAGATTTTAATAAATATATAGTACATGATATTAGTTGTGATATTCTATAGTGAACAATGTAATTGTTCAATTTTTCTTAAACCGTGTGCAAGTTAAAAATCGACATTTGTTTGAGAAGAATAAGTCTTAAACAAGTTAATTCTGTACAAAATCTCAATTAAACCACAAAATCATATTGTTGAGTTGACCCAAACACCCGAACTTCCACAAGCAACTACAGTATATAAACAAGAGTATGGTAGCAAACACACTCTAGGGTTAAGAAAAAAAAAGGCAGCACTCAGACAAAAATCATAAGAAATGAGGCAGCCAAAAGAGGAACATCAAAATGGTTTTTTAAGGTTGTTGCCGCCTCTTACTGCCAATGATTTTCCTTAACCCCAACAAATCTCAACAACCTTAATTTTTGTTTGTGTGATAGAGAGAGAGAGTGTTTGGATCTGGGTTTATGATTTGCATCCAAACAGTACCATCAACAACATCTACACCAACACCAACACCAATTCTAATAATAATAATAATAAGAAACATCATCTGTTGTTATTACAGATGACCATTTTTTGTAATGAGGCAGTGATGATATTAGTGAATGAATTTTTGTCTGAGTGAATTGAACAAAGTTTGAGATTAACCGTATCTTGGCGTGGTAATTTATTTTGCAGCCATGGCGGTTTTATCCTCTTTGTTTCATGCTTTTTTCCTTACAGATCTGAGCCTCTTTAAATCATTTTAAAAAATAGTTTTGGTGGTGTTTGTTGGGTTACGAGCTTATTTGATTTCGGTTTATGTTTCATAAGCTTAATAAATTTTCCGACTTGTTTTGAGATTTATGAGAATATATAAGTTTATTATGATACAACAGGCTTATTCAAGTCAATAAATCTCAAAATATGGAAATTTTGAGCTTATGAAATATAAACCGTAATCAAATAAGCCGAAAGAAACACCTCGGGAAAAAAAAAGCCAAGTTAAATAAGCTAGTAAGCTTAAAAAGAAGCAAAAACAAACATCCCTCAAGTTATGTAAAATAGTATATTTGTGAATGTTTTGATAAATAAACATTATTTAAGCTCTCTTAAAATGTGACGGTTGATCAAATCATCAAATCCTCTATTCGCTTCACACCATACATCGCAAAATGAACGTGGTAACAGTAAAACGAACCAAATGGATAGCAAGCACACACATGTTATCGGCATTGGTATTAAAAACTTATCAGAAAGAGTGCTGGTTTGGTTATTATCAATGAACAATAAACATTATCAGTTAAGTTTCAATCCAGGATGATATTGGAATGTTAACAAACTAAAAAGATAGGCATAATTTATATTTTAAGTTTTGACAAAAACCACTAGCTCAAAGCTTACTAAAAAGATAGGAATCAATCTAAAGACGATAAATGAGTATTTACAAAAGATTATATTTTGACTAGAAACACAAGCACTGTGTTTGCAAAGCTAACATCATTTGACAAAAAGCTTCAATCCAAGATGATAGTGGAGTAATAACAAATCAAAAAGATAGTCGAAGACTATATTTTGGCAATAAAAACCAACGCAGTCTCCTGTTTATCAAGAAATTGAAATTTTTTGGAAGAGTGCTTATCTATATTTTCAAGAGAAGATTGGCAGAGTGACTTTTTGACTTATAAAAGTTATAATCCCAGATGACGTTAACAAATTAAAAGGATGATCAAAGATGATACTTTGAAAACGCTAACATAAGGCTTTTCTTTCAATATGATATTTTGGCAGGATAGTTTCACTCAGGTGGGCGTAAACAACCCCCTGGAAGAAGAAATTTGAACTTTTCTGCGTTTTCAATCAAGTAAGTTGGTAGATGAACAGCTGAAGCCGAACGAGGTACTGATCCCATCTTCCCAATCAAGTCCTTAAAAGTATATTCTTCGGGTAACATGTCATAAAGATCATCACCATTACAAATCTTTTCCTGGATTTTCTTATGATCCAAGTGTTCTTTGTTCTTCACACGGTCTGCATGGCTATATGCTTTCATTTTGTCCACAAATTCACTCAAATGCTTAAAACAGAAGCTGCAATGCCATCCTGTATCAGATAGGACAAGCTCCGTTTGGCGTGAATGCATGTAACGAGTATTCTGATGGTAGACATGGCTTGTAGCCTTCCACGTTGGGTCCGTTGGAAACTCAAAAGAATACAGATACTTTCTCATATCAAGATGCAAAATTGGTGGCAACCCGACAACCCGTCACACCACTGAAGTAGCTTAATAGTATTTCTACTAGGAATTTCATCGGTATCCGCTACAATTAGTATATCCCCATCAGAAATACCCGAACTCCTAATCAAATCATTCATTGACACCCGATGATGTCCCTCTACAGAAAACGGTTTTACACGCTGTCCTTTAGATGCTAATTTACCAGGAAGAAATCCATAAACAATTTTATCCTCAACAAAGGAAAAACGTTCACGGTTTTCAGCAAAAGTGAGAGCCTTTGGGATACCCGTAAAAGTAGCATTTGATTCAAGAATGATGAATTTAGTGACATACGGATCAAGTTCACCCCACCTAACTTCAAGCAAGTCTAACTCGTTGCTGAATATTATAGCATCAAACACTCTAGACTCTACGTGGTTTAGACCGTAAGGTCCATTCATGTAGTTTACAGATCGTACTCATAGAAGCGTTTTCAGCATAATAGTGAGGCACAATGGCACATACTGTAATGGACGAGGTGGTGTGTCCCATATCGGCCTCAAAAAGTATGTGATCTTTTCATAGTAGTTAAAGACCATTGTAAAACTTATTGGTACAAGTATTAAGATTACCAAGCATCTAAATCCAGGAAGATGCCGTCTTGAGACAACCAGTCCTGAAGCCATACCGAGCAATGATCACGATTAGCAGTAACTAGCAGCGTAACTTAGATCTTTCATGCTTTCCGTAATCTGCACAGCAAAAAATATTAAAATTTTATGATCAAGTTCTTAAGTTTATACACTTTTGTCAAATATTTAAGTAGCAGAAACATAAATTATTGTTATCGTATAATCATTCACAAAGCTGCTGATGTATCAAAATAAACTCAAATTTACGCTTACAACGTCAAGTTAACAATCCTGGCTACTGTATCATTTAACGTCACATGTTGATGATGAAACTAACCAAAATTGCAAATGAAAAAAGATTCTTTTTTCTTTGGTATTATTCATTTATTTGACCAATTTAACCTATAAACTTTGGTATTGCAGAAGGAATTTTGTCTGTTATTAAAAATTAGTTTTAGCAATATCTCAAGTAAACACTATACAGCCATAGCTCAGCTGGTTAGAGACACTCCCGGTTTTACTCAAGGTCTTGAGTTCAATCCTTAAAAATGGCAAGCCTAGGGGTTTTTCCCTCCGAATACTTGTAACGGACCATGGTCAACATCTCGTTGTCTAGGGTACGTGCAAGGCTTCACTATTATTTAATGAGGTTTCCCAAATGTCGTATCCCGACTGAATGTTCGAAAAAAAAAAAACACCGTACAACAAATATCAAAGATCAATCTATGTGAAAAATAAAAATCACTAATATGTTATATGTAGCAACCAAAAAAATGTCTGTTCAAAAAAAACAAAAAACAAAAAAACAAAAAAAAAATGTATAGGGAATTTTTTACACATTTTTTCTTTTACCATTTACCCCGAGTGAAACAGAGAATTAAATGTATGGAAAAATCATCAAAATCATACAGTTTGGGTGCTTAGGATTCTCTGCTTTAAAATGTATCAACATGCATACTTTCAAGTGCTTATGTTTTCTAAAATAAGCAGATAAGCAATTTTTAAAAGTGATTGGGAGTGCTTCTCAACTTAAAACAATGTGATGCGCAACGAAGCAATCCCAAACACACCAAAAAGGTATAATCACACACAAAAAGTGTCCGCGATATGATGAGAGAGTGTTAAGGATTGCTTTCGAGTGCTTATTCTTTTCACAGTGAGCGGATAAAGAATCTATATGGTAGGCTGTTTCGCGGTGTCTGAAATGACACGACAAACATTAGGCTCATAAATAAGTCACTCCAAACACTTAAAAAAAAAGGTAAAATCACATTCACAAAAAGTGTTCGTGGTCCAAAAATGATAACAGAATCACCTCTCATAAAACGTGTTTGCTTCATAAATTTAATGTAAAAACATCAACAAACCATCATGGCATTCTATGAACACAAACATCAATTAGTACAACCAATAACAACTATAAAAAACTAAACAACATATATCAACAAAACATACCTATACCCAGGGACGGAACAAGAGCACAAGGACACCAGATGCATTTAAAGAAAATCAAACAAGACTACATACACAATTTTTTTTAAACTGAATGCATTTATAGATAATCAAGATTTTCTAACAAAATTAACAGTACGACACAAAAGTCCACCGATGACCTGAACTCCTGAAATAAAACAAAAACCATGATAAAGAAAAAACAATGTACCTATGAATCCTAAACAAACACAGATAAAAAGCCATGATCATGAAATGAAACAATGTTTTAAAAACCGGTTTTTTAGTCGAACCGGCCATGCTTCCGTCACCGGTCGAACCGGCCGAACCGCCCAACAAAAAAAATCAAAAAAAAAAAAAAAAAAAAAAAAAAAAGTCAAAACCGGTTGAACCGGCCGGTCGAACCGGAAAAACCGGCCAAAACCGGAAAAACCGGCCGGTTCGCTACAGTAACCGGGATTTATAAAAAACCGGGATTTAAAAACCGGCCGACCAGCCGGAGGCCGGTCGAACCGGTTTTTAAAACATTGAAATGAAACACAATACCTTAACAATGATCACCTTTATATTCAAAAACCCAAATTTCGTTAAAATATTTACGTTACATAATATGTTGTGTTTATATACAGACAGATCATGAGACAACAAAAAAAATATTGTGAAACCAGGTAACGAATAAAAAACTGCCACGTGTTGGTTGAAGAGCTTGCGACTGTACGATTGGTGGGGTTTAGAGTTGTTACTGTGGGGGTGAGAAGTAGAGAATGTTTTGTTGTATGAAAATGTGAATTTATTACACATGGAAAATTGAAATTTTTATTCCTTTTTTTGTTATAGAAATTGATTAATTTTTTTTTTTCATTTATTGTACATGAATTTAAGTAGAAAGCATTTACTTATTTTTTTAAGTGAATAGACCAAAACTGGTTATATTTCGTACTGACATAAATTTTTATGATTCTTTTTAAAGTTTAAACATTTAGTAAAGATTTGAAAATTTTGTACTTCAATATTTTTGTTTGTTAGGTTCATTAGTTCTTTTGAAATTGAAATAGTTTAGATCAAATGCAATACTAAAAGTGAAAATGCGATATAATTACTTTTACCTAAATGATATATGTAAATCTTGACGGGTAGTCTAGTGGTAAGATCTCAAATGTTTCAATATGAGGTTTAAGACTAATAATAATGGCGATCTCAAGTTTGTGATGTCACTCATGTTACCTTAGCGTTACATCAGCTTCTTTTAATTAAATACATGACTAAATGCTAGTAGCAGGGTGACCCCAGTCACAATAAAAACATACACCACAAAAATTAATTAAAAAAAAAAACTCACACACAACTTGCATTTGGTTGGGTCACCTGGTGGATCAAATCAAACAAAAAAAAGGGACAGACGCGACTGCAAAGGTCGCCATAGTGGGGGGACGCGGCTGAGGAGGGTAGCTGACCCTAGGTTAGGTCGCCATTACGATTGGCCTAAAGGTCAAGGGTAGCTAGTTGTAAACTTCTGTGCCACCCGCTCTAATTATCTATATTATAAAAGAAAAACACACAAAAATTGAATGTGAAAACTTAAATAATAAAGAAAATAGTGAAAACTTAAACTAATAAAGAAAATGTTGAAACCACCAAGTTTTTATAGTATTTTGTTTATCTTTTCTAGCTTTTGTTAAATCATTTTTTTTTATATATTTTTTAAATTAAGTCATTTTGTGTAACAAAATATTCTAGGGGTCGCAATTCGGGTTGGGTTCGAGTTGGCGGGTTCAGGTTAACAGGTTGGTTAGTCAGAAAACCCCAACCCGAACCTGACCCAATTAAATAGGTTAGCGGGTTAAATAGGTTAAACCGGTTTCGGGTTACCCATTTAACCCTTTTTATATACAAAAGTAGGCACATTACATGAGTTAAAAAGGTTAAACGGGTTTTCGGGTCAACCCGTTTAACCCATTTAACCCATATATAAAATATAAAAAGTTTTTAATTTAAGTAAAAAAATCTTAAACGGGTTGCCAGATCGACCCGCTTAATTTATTCCCCACCCGAACCTGACCTGTTTAATAAAAGGTTAGTTAAGTCGACCCAAACCCGACCTGAAATCTATTATAGACTCAACCCAAACATGTTAATTTGCGTGTCGGTTTCAGGTCGGGTTTCGTGTCGGGTCAGAAATTGCCATCTCTATCTGCTATTATAAAATCCCGTTGCTATGCACGGTTACTCATCTCGTATACTTAATATGTAACTGTGGCTCACTAGTGATTTATCAGGCTCCAAGAGTTTTTGTTGGGGATTCGAGTAGATGATCACAACAATAGTAATCTGAGAGTCGTGTAAACACTTTCAGATTGAAGTATTTCGATGGTTCTATCGAAATCTTTAATCGGATAAAACTCAGAGTTAGAAACTTGAATGTGTTATATTTGTTATGCCTGAACCAAAAACTTGTGTGTATTTCTGTGTATTGTATATCACTCACAACATGAAATGTTGTAACATAAATACATATGACCAATCATAACCGATTAGCAGTTATCAATGATAATTGATGTACAGCCATAACTGCTCCATAACTGCAATATTAACCATTTAACAGTTATCAATAGTAATTGATGAATAGCCATAACTGCTCCATAACTACTATAGCAGTTATATACACTGCTATGTAACCAGCAGTACTTTAATATACTAACAGTACCTTAGTATACTAACAGTACCTTGCTATGTAACCAGCAGTACCTTCATCCATAACCATAATAACGTCAAACAAGTGTGTACTCCACACAACCCCGACTTGTTGAACATTTACTATGATTAACATTGGTCATCTAAGTCAATCCATTACACTTAAATCTCATTAGTGACTCAAAATCACTAACAATCCTCCCCCATTTAAGTGTAATCTTATTAACTTAAAGCAAACACATAACAAACACCAAACTGATGCATAAATGAAATATCGAGACGATTGAATTTCACATTAGTACATTAGCATTCCAAATATTCGAATATCAGAGTGTCACTAAGGATTGAACTCTTTCTATTCATAGTGAATACATGAAGATAATATACACACCAGTTTACACATTCACTTGTTCTTCCTGACACATATTTTACTAGCTTGTGTCCTATCCTTCAATAAGCATATCAAAGCCAAGTCCCAAGCTTCTTGAAGCAGCTAAACTACATGCTTATATAGGTGGTTTTTTACTCTTGCACCTGCACATGCAATTTTTCAAAAAACCATTAAGAAATATAATTTCAACCTCCTTTATCTTGTAGTTCCGAACACATACCATGGGATGAAGTAATTATGTGTTCCAATCCAATCATAACAAGCTTTCCACATTGAATTCAGCATTTAACATTGCGTTAAATGGGAATTGGGTATCTTGATACATGGATTTAATTAAATGGACTTTAGACCCATCCCCTTAGCCGCCTTACACACGAGATCTCTTGCTAACCCTTTGGTTAAATGATCGGCTAAGTTCAACTGAGTTCTTACAAACTCCACAGATATCACACCATTCATGATAAGCTCACGAATCATGCTATGTCTAACACCTAGGTGTCTAGACTTTCCATTGTACACTTGACTATAAGCCTTAGCCAAAGTAGCAGCACTATCACATCTGATAGAAATGGTAGATATCGGTTTAGGCCACAAAGGAATTTCATAAACCAAATTCCTTAGCCATTCAGCTTCATTACCAGCTGCAGCCAATGCAACAAATTCAGACTCCATTGTTGAGCTTGTAATACAAGTCTGTTTCTTTGAAGCCTAAGAAATAGCACCTCTGGTATGTGCTTATTCACATACCTTTTATTTGCCAAAACCGGACCTAAACAACCAAAAACCCGACCATAATGCCAATAGATTGTGTGTTTTTGTGTTTTGTTTATGCAGGAACGGATATCGTGAAAAAACCGACAAAAAGACAAGAAAATCAAGAAAACGAGCACGAGATACGGAAAAGACTCAGAGCCGAACCGGGAAAGACATACTTGGTCAAAAAGTCAAGAATCCACCCTTAGATCATCTTTTGAAAAATGACAGCAAAGGTCCCTATGATTAAAACACTTAAAACCTTAACTAAACTTAACCCGGATCCCACCTTAAAGCATAACCCAACCACTCTAATCCCTTTTTCCAGCCCAACCAATAAATCCAGCCCAGTCACTAAAACCATACCCAACCCAATTTTTCATAACCCGGTCAAACAATTTACTCTAATAAAAAAAAATATACAAAAAAGTTACACACTCCCTCTCACACTAAAAAAAAATACCCGCGCCCCTTTTTCTTCACTTACCCAGAACATTTACTGTTCCCCCGAACCCTAACATTTACCGTACAAAAATTACGGTAATTAAGGGTACTTTTGGCAATCATTGGCCCATCTAGAAGCTCCTGACGATAAGAATGATACGTGGAAGCATGCGATTGGTCCGAACACGTAGCGGTTTTGATCAAACGGTGGAGTGGAGTGCAAGGGTGATCTAAGGGTGATGGATAGCTGTGGACAAGCGAGGATCGCCAGCGTGGACAGCCCAGAAGGTTCCCTCAAGGCCTATAAATAGAGCCCCTCCTCATCGCAGCTAGTCGTCCAAATTTTATGTATTAGAAATTTGTTACCAATTTTCATTCCTGTCATTTAAATGTTTTCGTAGTGTAATTTTTGCATTTAAGTTGTAACTTACAATTCAAGTTCAGTTGTACTCAGTTTTTTTTTTTATTGTTAATGAAAGTCAATTTTGGTCAATGAAATTGTTCATCAGCTTATTTTAATATTAAGTGCTTATTTTTATTTATTTTTGCTTAAAGTCGAGAGAAATAGTCAAAGAAGCTTTTCATAAGCTGTTATAAGCTGGGATAAGCTGATGGTAGACAGAAGCTGGAAATTGGGTTATTGATTGTGGCTTATAAGCCTGGGTAGTTTTGGTTTTCTGAGATCATCTGAAACAGCAGGATAACTTGTAAGTCCTAATTACTAATCTAGCTTATTTAGCTTATTTAGTGACTGCTTATTTAAATTTGCTTTCTGTTTTTTTAGTTAATAGATAATTGTGATAAATAGATTGTAGGATTAGTTTAGGATTGGAAGCAAATAGTTTAGAGTAAATGGCAAAAACAGATTGAGATAGGTGTGAGGTTTGATTAAGGGTTCAAGCTGTTGAGGTGCATTATTTAAGATTTGATTCAGCTTAGTTTAGATAAAATTAGCTTATTCAGATAGGTTTTAAAAGAATTTAACTTAGTTTAGTGTTTTTGATGAGTTAGTAATATCTTGAGGTTCAAACTGCCTAGACAAGCTCAGCATAAGCTGAGCTCATCTGAATTTACTTTTCGGCATTTTTTTTTTAGGTACTTTGAGTTGTTGAAAGAAGATTGCAAAAGTTAGGATAAATTAGAGTAGCATTGCACAAAATTTTGCGCCATTTTGCTCTACCTGCTGTCACAGAACAAGCACCATGGCAGACCCAGTTTTTGGACTGCTGATCTAGAGCTTTTCCTGGCTTTTTCACTTAAGATGTTGGTTTAACTTTTGGTACTTAGGTAGTTCATATAGTAGATTATTAGTGGAATATCTGGTATCACTAAAATTCAGCTTAGTTAGTGCTTAATTGGTTGCTGTTTTCATTTTTTTATGAACCCATTTTTATAGTCTGCTGCATATTGTTCTTGGTGACTGTTTTCACGAATCCATTTGTGTGATCATTAGTGTTCGATATTGTTTGCATTTGTGTTTCTAAGTAGTTAGCATAGTATAGTTTTAGTAATTTCCATTTCAAGCAGTATCAATAACATCTGGTCATCTACATTTGCTCTCGAAATCTGGTAAAAACCTGATGTGTTAAAAGTTGCAGCATGTTCATCATTTTGTCAACTGTTTTTGCTTCAAATTGAGCAAGCAATCAAAAGTTTGTGATAGGGCTTTTTGAATTTTTAGAATCTCTGGTTGACAAGCTTTCCAAAACAGCTTTTGTTTTCAAAATTGGTCAAGAATTGAGCGAATTACAAGCGTTTGAAAAGTGGTATATGAAACTGCCTTCTGTGTAAAACTGAATGTTCTTAAGTTTTCTGAGTTGTCACTTTTGGCCCCTAGTCTTTCAATTAGAGTTTAAATCGTGCCTGGTAATGTTTAGAGTTAAAACTGTTTGATTATTAGCACATTTAGTCCCTGCCTTTTATTAAATCTTTACCAGTTTCAGTTTTCACGTTTTAGTCCCTAAACTTTTTAACCTTTTGTTTTCTTTGATTTTCTTTTATAAAATTAGTTTCGTTAAGTGACATTTTTAGTCCCTTAGGTTTTTACTTTTTCATTTTAGTATAAATTCACTATTAGTTTTAAAAGTCTCGGGAATAGCCCGGGATTTGCGTTATTTGATTTCTTTTTGTGCACATTTATTTGTTATCGTAGAATGTTTTTAATTTTCCATATTTTAGTTTAAACAATACCAAAATAAACTTTCACGTTCAATTATTCACTTCACATTTTCACGACACCGAATCAACTTAAACGCCGTCAAACCTTCGTTGGGAGAACGACCCGGGGAAATATTTTCACAAGTATTTCTTTGGTAAAAATCGTACTTAAAAATAAAACATTCAAATCAAAAATGGCGCCGCTGCCGGGGAAGGCTTGAAACGTTGTCGTTGATTCGTATCGTATTTTGTGTTTTGAAGATCCTTCTTCGGAAGTTTCTCGTTTTTGAAAAAACAAAAAAATTCCAAAAATAAAATAAATAAAACACTTTTCCTAAAGTGTTTTCATCTCAATAAACATCCTCGGTCTTCCGTTGAAGGAGGGCGGTTGTAAACCATTCCGAATAAACAACAAAAGAGATCGGAAAATTAAACGTTTCTTGGATTATTTCTTTACTACAACCTATACACGGGGTTTAAGGAGGTCTTGACATTAAATTGCAGACCGAAGAGAGATCCATTCTTCTCTCCCGCCACGCTGCGCGTAGTTTTGAAAGAAACGAGTACGGTTGATTAACGATCACCAAAAAGATAATAAATCTAATTTTTTTGTTAAATAAAAAACCCAAAAATATTTTCTTTTTCAATTTGATTTTTGTTTTTATGTTTGATTTTTTTTTACGAAAAACCAAAAAGAATCTCCGTTATCCTCTTCATGTTTGATTCTCTTCTTTTACCCTCTATACCGTTTGATTCTTGATCTTCTTACCCTCTAAAGTTTGATTCTTCTTCTCACACCCTCTTATGTTTAATTCTTATGGATCCTATTTGTTTTAAGTGTGGAGAACCCTTCTTCGGAGGGTTGTGTGTTTTGGTGTACGTGCGAACAATGTGGTGGTGATATTCATGACGGAGTTTGTTGGAATTGTAATTCTAACACGTATGTTCAAAGGTCGTTCAACAATCTTTCAAACGTTCCCGATTACCCTCCACCGCCGCCTCCATTCACTTGTTTTAATTGTGGAAATCCCTCCGAAGAAGGAGTAACTTGTGGACAGTGTTTTTGTAATCAATGTGGATACACCAATTGTATGTGCTACGCCCCGAGTAATGAAACGTCTTACGCTTATGATACGAGCTTTGATAATTATCCTCAAAACGATTTTGATCTTCCCCCTCAAAATTTTTATGAACAAGAACCGTGTTTCAATAATGATTCATCAACTTTTGAATATTGTGAGGAAACGTTTGAGAATGTTTATTATGCGCCGAATCCGTCACAAAACAATGAAGAAAGCGGTGAAGACGAATCTTTGAAAGAAGAAAACGTAATCAATTCTTCGAGTAGCAATCCCACTCCGTCTTGTGAACCTTTAAATATTGAAAATTGTGCTATGGCATTTATCGACGACGATTTCTTTAAACTTAGGGCTTTTAAAATCAAAATTGAACAACTTTACGCCTTGTCAAAAATTTCGAAATGTCGTGTTGATTATGATGGACCATCGATTCCTACTCCCTCTCCGGTGAGGGAAATGGAACGAGAAACCGAGGTGACAAAGGACCCGGTACTTTCTACTAACAAAGGAAGTGCTAAATATGTCCAACCTACGGTTGTCCAAGAATCAATGGTTCCTCCTAAACTGTCAAGATTTGATCCGAGCCTTTCACGACTTACGGTTAAAAGTGTGTCAAGTTTACGTGCTGAGCTTAAAAGGAGAAATTTGCCTAATCAAGAACAAGAACAGGAGTCCATAACGGAAGTGGTGGAAATTCCTAGCTCTCAGAGCACACCACTTGTCCAACCTCCGGATTCTTCGAGATGTTCTTCGCGACTTGAAAGTCATGTTGATTTTGTTGATTCTTTGAATAATAATTTTGTTGAGCCGAATTTTGAGAATCATGTTTTTAATGAACTTTCTTTTCCTCCCGTAGAACCCGAGGACTCTCTAAAAATGGGGGACGAGCATCTAAACACTATTCCGGCAACGGAATCGAACGAATTCGAAAAGTCTAGTGTTGAGAACCTCGTCCCAATCCAAAGTGAGTCCGGGGAAAATTCTAACGGTGATTGTGATTTTGTTGAAAATGATCGTTTTGATAATCTCGTTGATACGAATGATGAGCCGTGTGATGATATTCATGTTGAGAAGAACGATGATGAGATGTACTCCGATTCCGAAAATGACGATTCGTTATCTTGTGGAGACATCGATTATGTTGATGAGGTACCTTCTGAGCTCGTCAGCTTAGAAGAAGAGAATGATGAAGAAACTGAAATCCAAGATGATGCTCTTCGCGAGAAATTATTAAATATCAATCTTCTCATTTCTAGGATCGAGGCATTACATGATCCTCCGACTTCTTCTTCTCCTATCCCCGATATGGATAGTGATTTCTTACCCGAGCTTGAAATTTTTAGATTTGAAGAGACGAGTAGTGGCAGTCCCACTATTCATGCTGATATCTCTTTTCCGGATTATGAGTGCTTTCATTTTGAAATTGATTCCGAACCTATTTCTGATAATCCGTCACGTGATCCTCTTTTAGAGGATGTCGATCGATTTCTTGCTTCGGATGACTCGATACCATCGGGTATTGAGAATGGCGAGAATGGTTTTCAAAGAAACGTACTTATTGAAGAAATTAATGATGATGATTTACTTTCTGAGGCTGATTCATTTATCTTTGATTTACCGTCTTCTCGTCCACCCGCGAAACCACCGGATGTAGATCTTGGATCCGGTGTGAATGAAGTAATTGATGGAGTGGTGGACGAGACTTATGATATTGATGATCCCGTGCTTGATATTTTACCCACCCAACCCACCCGTGATTCCAATGATGTTTATGCTTTCACCATCCGAGTGTTTCACCCTTTCTTTTCTTATCCCCTCATTTCTCCATCTTTCCACTCCTCCGGGAGTGAGGATACCGTCTTCGACCCCGGCATCTCCGTTCTTCGTGCCGGGTGTCCGTTCCTCTTGCTCCCCCAAGGAAAAATAAATTCGGGGTCGAGTCAAGCTCATGTGACTCGGTTACCAAAAACAAGCGCTTCGTGGGAGGCACCCCATGCTTATCCATCTATCTTCTTTCTATTTTCTTAATAAAATGAGTGAGGAGGGTTTCCTCTTCCATATCTTGTGTTTCGTATTTTTCTGTGCTGTGTCCAGGAATGCCCGATGATGAAGACTCTCGTGCTCGTAGTTTCCTTCACGCTACTCGAGTTTCATCATTCGTTGCTAATCCGATATCCTAAAATCTTATCGTTTTACATCTATCTTTTGGCATAATTAATAAACGGCATTAGATTTATGTAGGAGAACCCTTACCTTTAAGACATTGAGGACAATGTCTCGTTTTAGTCTGGGGGGGTAATCTTGCGATTTGATTTTTGCCTTGCATTTTTGCTGTTTTCTCATGCAACCCCGTTTTTCCTCCAAAAATTGAAAAAATCCAAAAAAAAAATGAGAAAATTTAATTTTTTTTTTTTTTTTTTTTTTTTTTTTTTTTTTTTTTTTTTGCAAAAAATATAATAAGTTTTGACATTTTTGTTGACTTTCCGCTGGAGAGAGTAGGAATAAAATTCTGACTTGACCGGGCGTGTTGAGCCCTAGCTTGTCCCCTTAACCTTTTATAATCTATAAGCTTGTGCTAGTCTTTTACACAAGGAGCTAGAAAACGCGAATTCTTTTTAAGAATTTGCAAGTTCCCGTATTTGACTTTATATATGCATGGCTTGATTATTTGGCCAAGCATTCGCGGATCTTATTATTTAAGATTTTAAATTTGCGAAGAACGAGAAATGATAGAGTTGTTTATAAGTTAGATTGCTAAACGTGGAGTAGTTGGATCTCTTTAAAGCTCATCGAAGTTATTTGTGGCTTTTTGTTCCCATAAGCTTGTTTCACCAAAAAATAGAAATCTATGAATAATTAAAGGTATTTTGGTTTTGGCGATAATTAGTTTTTATTTCTTCCTTAGAGGATCCTTGCTTATGAAAGTTGGGTACACATCAAGGTACTGTCAGTGTTACGGTGTAATAGACTATTCCATCTTGCCGGCTCACAACCGATGTTGGGATTGTTATAAAAGCCGTAGGACTCGGGATTTGGCAAAATATATAATGAATAATGAATAATAATAATAATCCAAAGCCATAAAAAGTTTTCTGCATCTTGCCGGTTCGCAGCCGATGTTGTAGACTTCTAATAAAGGCAGAGGAAAAATTCCAAGGTCATAATAGACTATCACATCTTGCCGGTTCGCAGCCGATGTTGTGATTGTTATAAAGGGCCAAGGATCAATAATAATATGTGCTTAATAATGTTAAAAATGCCAAATTTCGACTCCGAGGTATCCTAATAAAGGCTTCTGTCTCTGGACTCGTAGATGAGTTGTTTCGGTCGCAAATAAAAGGGATATTCTCAAAATCGTGTTAAATCAGAGACCTTGATGTGGACCTCATTTTTGTATGCAACGGTTTTCGAAGGAAGGTTTGGAAACTACTTAGCGTCTAAACTAGGTATTTTTATCGGACTAAAAATTATCGAAATGAGAATTTGAAGAAATTCATTTCTCACCAAAAATAAAATAAATAGAGGAAAATAGGAATTTGGGAACGAGAAGTCCACAATTAGCTTTCTGAGTAGTGTTGGCAATCTAACTTGTAAATAACAATGATTTCGTTTTTAAGCTTAGTTTGGGGACTCGTGAAAAATCAGGAACGACGAATTTTATCCGTATGGTCACTTCTTTATGAGTCGTGTTTCTTGCTCGAAGACCCTAAAAGTTATCGATAGATAATGATTGTCAACAAAAGCCGTCACATGAATAATTAGAAAAAGTATAAAAATAGAATAAAAGAAAAATCGGGGAGTTTTTAGAACTTAAGATTTCTTGATCTCTTTTGAAAATTTTGCTACTTCTCAAAGTTAGTAAAAAGAGATTAGAAATTTTTGGTTTCAAAAACGTGTTTTTATAACATTGCATGAGGACATTGCAATGACTTAGTCTGGGGGAATTTTGGTATGTGCTTATTCACATACCTTTTATTTGCCAAAACCGGACCTAAACAACCAAAAACCCGACCATAATGCCAATAGACTGTGTGTTTTTGTGTTTTGTTTATGCAGGAACGGATATCGTGAAAAAACCGACAAAAAGACAAGAAGATCAAGAAAACGAGCACGGGATACGGAAAAGACTCAGAGCCGAATCGGGAAAGACATACTTGGTCAAAAAGTCAAGAATCCACCCTTAGATCATCTTTTGAAAAATGACAGCAAAGGTCCCTATGATTAAAACACTTAAAACCTTAACTAAACTTAACCCGGATCCCACCTTAAAGCATAACCCAACCACTCTAATCCCTTTTTCCAGCCCAACCAATAAATCCAGCCCAGTCACTAAAACCATACCCAACCCAATTTTTCATAACCCGGTCAAACAATTTACTCTAATCAAAAAAAATATACAAAAAAGTTACACACTCCCTCTCACACTAAAAAAAAATACCCGCGCCCCTTTTTCTTCACTTACCCAGAACATTTACTGTTCCCCCGAACCCTAACATTTACCGTACAAAAATTATGGTAATTAAGGGTACTTTTGGCAATCATTGGCCCATCTAGAAGCTCCTGACGATAAGAATGATACGTGGAAGCATGTGATTGGTCCGAACACGTAGCGGTTTTGATCAAACGGTGGAGTGGAGTGCAAGGGTGATCTAAGGGTGATGGATAGCTGTGGACAAGCGAGGATCGCCAGCGTGGACAACCCAGAAGGTTCCCTCAAGGCCTATAAATAGAGCCCCTCCTCATCGCAGCTAGGGGTCCAAATTTTATGTATTAGAAATTTGTTACCAATTTTCATTCCTGTCATTTAAATGTTTTCGTAGTGTAATTTTTGCATTTAAGTTGTAACTTACAATTCAAGTTCAGTTGTACTCAGCTTTTTTTTATTGTTAATGAAAGTCAATTTTGGTCAATGAAATTGTTCATCAGCTTATTTTAATATTAAGTGCTTATTTTTAAATGTTTCTGCTTCTTAGATAAAGTTTAGATATCATTTGTTGGTTGTGAGCATCTGCTTTCTATTTTCCTTTATTTTTGCTTAATGTCGAGAGAAATAGTCAAAGAAGCTTTTCATAAGCTGTTATAAGCTGGGATAAGCTGATGGTAGACAGAAGCTGGAAATTGGGTTATTGATTGTGGCTTATAAGCCTGGGTAGTTTTGGTTTTCTGAGATCATCTGAAACAGCAGGATAACTTGTAAGTCCTAATTACTAATCTAGCTTATTTAGCTTATTTAGTGACTGCTTATTTAAATTTGCTTTCTGTTTTTTAGTTAATAGATAATTGTGATAAATAGATTGTAGGATTAGTTTAGGATTGGAAGCAAATAGTTTAGAGTAAATGGCAAAAACAGATTGAGATAGGTGTGAGGTTTGATTAAGGGTTCAAGCTGTTGAGGTGCATTATTTAAGATTTGATTCAGCTTAGTTTAGATAAAATTAGCTTATTCAGATAGGTTTTAAAAGAATTTAACTTAGTTTAGTGTTTTTGATGAGTTAGTAATATCTTGAGGTTCAAACTGCCTAGACAAGCTCAGCATAAGCTGAGCTCATCTGAATTTACTTTTCGGCATTTTTTTAGGTACTTTGAGTTGTTGAAAGAAGATTGCAAAAGTTAGGATAAATTAGAGTAGCATTGCACAAAATTTTGCGCCATTTTGCTCTACCTGCTGTCACAGAACAAGCACCATGGCAGACCCAGTTTTTGGACTGCTGATCTAGAGCTTTTCCTGGCTTTTTCACTTAAGATGTTGGTTTAACTTTTGGTACTTAGGTAGTTCATATAGTAGATTATTAGTGGAATATCTGGTATCACTAAAATTCAGCTTAGTTAGTGCTTAATTGGTTGCTGTTTTCATTTTTTTATGAACCCATTTTTATAGTCTGCTGCATATTGTTCTTGGTGACTGTTTTCACGAATCCATTTGAGTGATCATTAGTGTTCGATATTGTTTGCATTTGTGTTTCTAAGTAGTTAGCATAGTATAGTTTTAGTAATTTCCATTTCAAGCAGTATCAATAACATCTGGTCATCTACATTTGCTCTCGAAATCTGGTAAAAACCTGATGTGTTAAAAGTTGCAGCATGTTCATCATTTTGTCAACTGTTTTTGCTTCAAATTGAGCTAGCAATCAAAAGTTTGTGATAGGGCTTTTTGAATTTTTAGAATCTCTGGTTGACAAGCTTTCCAAAACAGCTTTTGTTTTCAAAATTGGTCAAGAATTGAGCGAATTACAAGCGTTTGAAAAGTGGTATATGAAACTGCCTTCTGTGTAAAACTGAATGTTCTTAAGTTTTCTGAGTTGTCACTTTTGGCCCCCAGTCTTTCAATTAGAGTTTAAATCGTGCCTGGTAATGTTTAGAGTTAAAACTGTTTGATTATTAGCACATTTAGTTCCTGCCTTTTATTAAATCTTTA
Source organism: Artemisia tridentata subsp. tridentata (assembly GCA_021014915.2). Taxonomy (NCBI): domain Eukaryota; kingdom Viridiplantae; phylum Streptophyta; class Magnoliopsida; order Asterales; family Asteraceae; genus Artemisia; species Artemisia tridentata. Next base: position 68,794,240 of record CP139508.1, on the reverse strand, counting down.
CCAGTTTCAGTTTTCACGTTTTTAGTCCCTAAACTTTTTAACCTTTTGTTTTCTTTGATTTTCTTTTATAAAATTAGTTTCGTTAAGTGACATTTTTAGTCCCTTAGGTTTTTACTTTTTCATTTTAGTATAAATTCACTATTAGTTTTAAAAGTCTCGGGAATAGCCCGGGATTTGCGTTATTTGATTTCTTTTTGTGCACATTTATTTGTTATCGTAGAATGTTTTTAATTTTCCATATTTTAGTTTAAACAATACCAAAATAAACTTTCACGTTCAATTATTCACTTCACATTTTCACGACACCGAATCGACTTAAACGCCGTCAAACCTTCGTTGGGAGAACGACCCGGGGAAATATTTTCACAAGTATTTCTTTGGTAAAAATCGTACTTAAAAATAAAACATTCAAATCAACCTCCTCCAAGGAGGAATACCCACCCACTAGTAGATGAGTGATCTTCCATGTTGTTAATCCAACTGGCATCTGAATAACCTTCTAACACAGAAGGATAACCACCATAAGTCAAACCATAATCCATGGTTCCATTCAGATACTGAAATACTCTACCCAAAGCTTGCCAATGTAGAGTACTAGGATTGCTAGTATACCTACTAAGCTTTCCCACAGCAAAAGCTATGTCTGGTCTAGTGCTAATCATGGCATACATAAGGCATCCAATAGCACTGGAGTATTCTAGTTGAGACACTGGAGTTCCTTTATTATTTCGAAACTTCACAGTAGGATCCACTGGGGTTCGAACAGGAGTACAATTAGCAAAGTTAAACTTTGCCAGTATCTTCTCAATATAGTGAGATTGAGAAATAGAGATTCCATTGTTTCCTCTTTTGATTCTAATACCAAGAATCACCCCAACCTCCCCCAGATCTTTCATATCAAAGTTAGATGACAAGAATTCCTTTGTCTTATCAACTTGATCTTGGTCAGTACCAAAGATCAACATGTCATCCACATATAAGCAAATTATTACTCCTTTACCAGAGGCATTGAATTTACTATATACACATTTGTCAGCTTGGTTTAAAGAAAACCCATTAGACAAGACAACATCATCAAACTTTTGATGCCATTGTTTTGGTGCTTGTTTCAGACCATACAATGATTTCTTCAATTTACACACTTTGCCTTCATGTCCAGGCATCACAAACCCTTCAGGTTGTTTCATGTAAATTTCCTCATCCAACTCACCATTTAAGAATGCAGTTTTCACATCCATTTGGTGAATAACCAGATCATGTATAGCTGCAAGAGCTATTAATAATCTAATAGTGGAAATCCTTGCAACAGGAGCATAAGTGTCAAAGAAGTCAATACCCTCCTTTTGTCTAAAGCCTTGGATAACCAATCTGGCTTTATATTTATCTATGCTTCCATCCACTTTTATTTTCCTTTTAAGGATCCATTTACATCCTAATGCTTTGCATCCAGGAGGTAAATCAGTTAATTCCCAAGTATCATTATGCATGATGGAATCAATCTCACTTTGAACTGCTTCTTTCCAAAAGGAAACATCTCTTGAATCCATTGCTTCACTCAAAGACATTGGATCCTCCTCAATAATGAAACAATATTCATGTTGAGATAAAGTCTTATCTCTTGTTCCTTCAACTAGATAAAGTTGAAAATCACCACCAAAGGACTTTGCCTTTCTTGTCCTAGTGCTTTTCCTAGGAACAAGTGCACCAGGTACATCAACAGTACCTTCAATTGCATCAGCAGTACTTTCAGCTATATCAGCAGTACTTTCAACATCTTCTTCAACCATCTTACTAGATGATGATTAAATCATACCTCGTGGCCTAGGTATAGATGTAAATCGTTCTTCATCAAATATAGCATCTCTTGACTCTATTATAGAGTTCACAGATACATATTCATTTGGTTCTATGACATAAAACCTATAACACTTGGAATGCTCTGCATACCCAATGAAGATACAATCAAGACCTTTTTCACTCAGATTTTTCCTTTTGGGTTCAGTTAGTCTCACAACTGCTCTACATCCCCAAACCCTCATGTAAGTCAAATTTGGCACCTTCTTGGTCCAAATTTCATAAGGAGTTTGTTTGTTGTTTTTGGTTGGAGTTCTATTCAGGATGTAGCAGGCTGTTAACATAGCCTCACCCCAAAACCCTTCACTGAGTCCAGAATAGGATAACAAGGAGTTCACCATTTCCTTTAAAGTCCTATTCTTCCTTTCAGCCACACCATTCTGTTGTGGTGTGTAAGGGGCTGTGGTTTGATGTACTATACCAGTTGATTGGAAATAAACTGGATCATAATACTCACCACCTCTGTCAGTACGCAACACTTTTATTAAACTTTGTCTATGAAGTTCTACTTCTTGTTTATAAATTTTAAACTTATCAAGAGCTTCATTTTTAGCATACAATAGATATACATAACAGTATCTTGAGGCATCATCAATAAAAGTGATTACATACTTATTATGTCCAAGTGATGGATTAGCATGAAAATCACACAAATCACTATGAATGAGATCCAACACTTTACTTTCCCGATTAACACCTTTAAATGGTTGTCTAGTTATCTTGGTTAACATACAAGTTTTACAACTTTCATGTGTCATGTCAAAAGCAGGTATTAAACTCATTTTAGACATATCTTTCATTCTCTTGTAATGAACATGACCTAGTCTAGCATGCCACAATTCAAATTTGTTTAAATTATTGCTATTACTAGAAGACATCATACAAGTAGAAGCATTAAACAAAGGATAATCCAAATTCAGTCTAATCATGCTATTACAAACATAACCAAATCCAACAAACGACCCATGTCTTGACAAGATATACTTGTCACTTTCCAACACTTGTTTGTAGCCACACTTATTCAACACAATTTCAGAAACAAGATTCTTTTGAATCCCAGGTACATATAAAACATTATCTAAACATAAAGTTTTTCCAGAAGTGAATGTCAATAAAACACGCCCTATTCCTTTGATTGGTTCAGTTGCAACGTTTCCCATCTTTACAAATGATCCATCTTCAATTGATTTACATTCTTGAAACCAACGAAGATCCTTGCAAACATGAATGGTTGCACCCGAATCAACCCACCAAGCAACTTCATCATCCTGTACATAAAATGCATCAGAAATGACAGAAACATAATGTAAAACATTATACAAATTCTGCATAAGACCAGAATTAAAACCTTGTTGCTTTCCAGGATCCTTAGACCCATTTGAACCAGCGCCATTCTTGCCCTTATTAGAGCGACAATCCTTCTTCATATGACCAGGCTTGTTGCATTTCCAACAAGTCAAAGTAGCCTTCTTGTTGGCATACTTATCATCACCACTGGTGAATTTCCTTTTGTTCTTATTGTTGTTGAAATTCTTGGCTCCATCTCTTTCAACCATGTTGACAGAAGATGACCCAATTTGGTTCTTTCCTTTAGGATTATTATCAAGTTCCTGATTTCTTAATCCTTCCTCAATTCGGATATGACTTCTGAGTTGAACCAAATTTAACTCTTCCTTTTTATGTTTCAAACTATGTTTGAACTCTTTCCAGGAAGGGGGCAGTTTATCAATAATAACTGCAACCGAGATGGCTTCATCCATCATCAAATTGTGTTGGACATACTGTCCCAGAATCCTTAACATCTCATGGAATTGTTCCATAACTGGCCTGGTATCAACCATCTTGTAATTCATAAAATTACTAACAAGAAACTTCTTAGAAGAAGCATCTTCAGCCATGTATTTGGATTCTAGAGACTCCCACAGAGCCTTTGCAGATTCAGAGTTTTGATAAATATCAAATAGGGAATCAGACATACCATTTAGAATATGACCACGGCATATGTAGTCATCGTTTTCCCACTTCATCCTTTTCCTAGTTGACTCCAAAGTTTCATCCTCGGACCAAACAGGACTGGGTGTACTCAGAACATACACAACTTTCAGAGTGGTAAGAAGAAAGTGCATCTTCTTTTGCCAGCGACGAAAGTCTTGCCCTTCAAACTTGTCCAACTTATCAAACTTGCTCGTCATGTCTTTCACGGATTGACTGGTTGTCATGATCACTAAATACTTCAATCTTTGTTGGGGATTCGAGTAGATGATCACAACAATAGTAATCTGAGAGTCGTGTAAACACTTTCAGATTGAAGTATTTCGATGGTTCTATCGAAATCTTTAATCGGATAAAACTCAGAGTTAGAAACTTGAATGTGTTATATTTGTTATGCCTGAACCAAAAACTTGTGTGTATTTCTGTGTATTGTATATCACTCACAACATGAAATGTTGTAACATAAATACATATGACCAATCATAACCGATTAGCATTTATCAATGATAATTGATGTACAGCCATAACTGCTCCATAACTGTAATATTAACCATTTAACAGTTATCAATAGTAATTGATGAATAGCCATAACTGCTCCATAACTGCTATAGCAGTTATATACACTGCTATGTAACCAGCAGTACCTTAGCAGTACTTTAATATACTAACAGTACCTTAGTATACTTACAGTACCTTGCTATGTAACCAGCAGTACCTTCATCCATAACCATAATAACGTCAAACAAGTGTGTACTCCACACAACCCCGACTTGTTGAACATTTACTATGATTAACATTGGTCATCTAAGTCAATCCATTACACTTAAATCTCATTAGTGACTCAAAATCACTAACAGTTTTGAAGGGTGGTATGTAGAGTCCCGTATTTACTTGTAAAGTCATTAAAGATAACATTAAGTAAGAATTTTGTAATGATATTAAGGCTATGCACACTCGACAGAATATATCGGGCGGTCATGATATGCGACCGATTTTTAGATAGGTCGATTCGACTGTGGAGTATCGGTCGGTTTTGAGGACAAGGGAATATCGGTTTTCTAGTTGACCGATTTTATGCATTGCTTTCTCTTTGGTGGCAGTCTTTGTTCATTAATTGCAACTGTGTTTCATGTTATTTAATCAAAAACAATAATTTAGAGTATTCTTGTAAACTTTATAAAAAAAACACTAAAGACTCACTATGTATAAATTTAACCAATCACCCCTTTTAGTTTTTATAACTCCAAATCGAATGATATTCCTTGTACCGCATAGATTAATGAATTTTAAGTTTTTTTTTTAAAATGTTTGATTCAAAAAAAAAAGTCGGTCATCGACTGTGGCACTTTGGTCGCTTCTGGTCGCCGGAGAGAAAAAATTGACGTGGCAGCTGATGACCCAGGTCGCTTGGGTCAACGACTGTGCATAGCCATCATAAAAACTCAATGCTTCATTTTTGGACAGTACAAGAATATTTATCTTTTGTTTTGGCAACTAATAGAGTACTCCTATTTATATTTGGAAAAAAGGGTATTTACTATTTAGAGGTTCAACTGGGCCATAAATTCTTTTTGGTCACATGTGTGTATTGGCTTGGAAATAGTTAAGCCGGTGTCGATTTAAAATGAGTTAATGTCGGATCATAAATTGATTAGTCTTTTGCACAAAATAGTTGTATGAACTATGAACAAAAGACTCGTACACATATTCTTGTATTCATAGCACTTTAAATAGTTATGTCTAATACATTAGTTACCTTGATTAACTCAGTGAAAATGGTGTATTTGTTATCAATAAACCTCACACACTCCTTGATTAATCATTTTAGATGGTAAGAATTGTAAACTAACAAAAGTTTAAGGGTTAGAATGTAAATAAATAATTGCATATGAAAGTTGAAAAAAAGTAATATTAAACGCCGTTGCCGGGGATCGAACCCGGGTCACCCGCGTGACAGGCGGGAATACTTACCACTATACTACAACGACATCTTGTGTTCTTATCAATTTTGTGGCATAGGTAACCATATTTGACTTGCCATTAGCCAATATGCAGTTTCCATTTAATCATTCCAGTATTTTACATAAGGATGAATTTAATTTAGAGCTTCTTACTACAACATTTGTTCAAGTTTTATGAAACATTAAAAAGCTGAACTCTTTAACTAGCAATGATGTCCTTTAGAATTTGTAATTTCCAGATGAGACATATTTTGACATAATTTGCTTGATACATCTCTTGAAGATGAAACTTGATACATTGCGCGTGATTGCGGCTTGTTGTTGTCACACAATTTTCTTGTTTTCTTCTTCAAGATAAGATTTCTTGTTTACTTAATATTGTCTCCAAGTTGCATACATTCATCCATACACCAATGGCCATTAAATAAAAAATGCATCCTCAGCTCAAGATCTTTATGTAACACGTACTAGAAAATTTGCTGCAAATCATCGGTCTCAAGTCTCAACATCTTCACATACCCCTATGAGAACACAACCAAAAAAAAACAGTAAAATTTAATCCAAAGTGTACAATGTCAATTGTCCTACATTATAATAGCAGATCAAGGCAAAAGTCGTATTTTTTATAATCTTTAAAACATGAGATGTATTAGAAACTGAATATTTACTTACAGCAACTTGTATTTGGGATATTTGGATTTTGTAGTTGCAATAAACAGTTTCTAATGCTGGAAAACATAGATTTTTCTTCTAATGAGCACATTAGTCTCACAAAACTTAATGCTTTCTACCGTAATAAACATGTTTGTGCAAATCAAAGTGGTAACACATTTAAGGACTTTCAATTTTTTCGTGGCTGCTTACGAATAAAGGACCTACTTAACCATTGACGATTTCATAACAGTGTTGCTCACACCTCCTCATGTAACCCTGTAAAGATCTTCCTTGTTAGTATTTTTCTATATGGTTGATAATTTTCTTTAGGTAATACACTTGACTCGTTATCATTGCGTAACAATTCTTGAATAAGTGAATTCGTAACTAACATTTGATGAATTTAATTTATGTGTTTGTCAACGACAACTTTAAGGGTTGTGGTTAAAATGGTATGTTTTACTACAATCGGTTGCAAGAAAATAATTTACCCAATCACAATCAAGTGTTAATGATTTAACCAATCACAATCAACTAAAATAAGAATAATAAGAAAAATTTCTAGCCATACATTGCAAATAAGATAGATAATTTTAAGAGTAAACTACATTTTTGGTCCTCGTGGTTTACCGGGTATAACGGTTTTGGTCCAATAGTTTCATTCGTATCGGATCATGTCCTATTTTGTCTGACCCGTAACGGGTTTAGTCCAAACTTAACATTCCCGTTATCTTTTGCCCTCACGTGACACGCATGTGACGGTAAACTTGTGATTCACTAATATTTCCAGGGACATATAAGTCTTTTAATCTTTCCCGCTATAAACTCTAGGCATTCACTACTTGGTCAGTCCAATTAATACACACTACTCTCAAAAATCATCCACCTAACTTCTCATTCACTAATCACTCCCATCAATAATTTTGATCATTGATAAGTCAAAACCCTAATTTTGATCACTGATTTCCCCCCAAGAATGGTTTCAACTTGGAAGTTGAGAGAAAAAGGTGCCACATTTAATCCATACGTGAAATATAGTAAGTCATTTTGGTCTTTTGCATATTGTATTTGGTTTTGTATTTGTTTAAAGGAATGTATGTTTGATGATCGTTTGTTGTAATTTTTTGATACAGAGAATGAGCCTAATCTTTTTTCCCTCAAAATCAACCATGGAGGTCATTTCACTTATTTTCCTGGTCCTAAAAGAACTAGGGCTCCCAGACGTGTATACAGAGGTGGTGATGCGGACTGGTTTGATGATGTTGATGCAGATGGGTTTTCAGTCATAGAAGTCTCAGGTATGCTAAAAGAGTTAGGTTATGTGAATCCTCAAATGAAAGTGTATTTCAAAAGACCTACACAAGATTTAGATAAAGAGCTTGAACCATTATTCAAAGATGTTGATGTGTTGGATATGATAAGCTATGTGAATAAGTTCAAACTAATGGAGGTATTTGTTGACCATCCAGTTGATAGCCATGTTATAGAAATAGACCTTGAAAACCAGGAAAATGTTGATTTAGAGAATGCTAATATTGGTGTAGACACACAGGGGAATGTTAATGTTGATGAGTTTGATCCTCTGTTTTCTTACCCTGTCAATGAAACTAGTCCTAATGAAACTACTGATGCTAGAGAAGACATTGAAGGTAGTGATAATGAGGCTGATTCAAATGATGGTAGTCAAGGTAGTGATAATGAGGCTGATTCAAATGATGATAGTCAAGGTAGTGATAATGAGGCTGATTCAAATGATGGTAGTCAAGGTAGTGATAATGAGGTTGATTCAAATGATGGTAGTCAAGGTAGTGATGACACTGAAGACAGTGATTTTGAGTGTGATTTAGATGATATGATTAATGATGTTGATGTTGACATGGAAATGTTTAGAAAAAACACTGATCCTAGTGCAGAATGGGTTGGTTCTGATGAGGTAGATCCTAGGGAAGTAGATGCTGATGTTGACATGGAATATGAGGAATGTGACATTGATGATTTTGTTAGTGATATTGATTCTGATGATGATGAGGCTGAGAGGAAGAAAGCTTTGAGGAAGTTGGGAAAAGCTAACAAGTCTGTAGATGGTAAGTTTTATACTGAAAACTTTTATGTTAGTCAAACATTTGCTAACAAAGGGTTGATAAAACAAATGGTGACAAGAATTTCAGTTGAGCAGAGGAGGCAAATATATTTGACTAAAAATGATAAGGTAAGGGTAAGAGCAGAGTGCAGAGGTATTATTCCTCAGTTTTCTAATAGTGGGCCAAATGTTGATGGGCTGGGTGAAGGCAACAGTCAAGGCCCAAGTGTAAGTGAAGGTCCAAGTGGTGTGGATTCCAAAAAGAAGTCAACAAAAAAAGGGTTAAAGACGGTTGGTGGGGAATTAAAGTGCCCTTGGTTATTGCATTGTTCTAGACCTAGGGGGAAGGCACATGGTATGTAAAAATATATCAAGATATCCACACTTGCCTTAAATCCAGGACTGTCCCAAAGTGTACAGCTACATTTCTATCTAAAGAGATTGAGCAAACAATCAGACCAAATCCTAAAATACCCCTTTCTGCTCTCAAAGATCAACTATCAAAGAAGTATGAATTAGGCTTGTCAAAACAGAAGATCTTTAGGGCAAAGCAGATGGCAGAACATAAGGTGATTGGAGATCACACTAAACAATATGCTCAGTTGAGACAATATTGCTTAGAGTTGAAAGAAAAGAACCCAAATACAACAGTGAAGATTGATGTTGAAAGAAACTTTGTACCTGATAGTCAGACAAGGAAGTTTAGAAGAATCTATGTTTGTTTAGGGCCTTTGAAAAGTGGATTCAAAGCTGGAAAAAGAGATCTTTTAGGCCTTGATGGTTGCTTTATGTCTGGGCCATTTCCTGGTCAGATCTTAACAGCAGTAGGTGTGGATCCAAATAATGGAACATATCCTTTGGCTTATGCAGTGGTTGAGTCAGAAACTAAGCAATCTTGGCTTTGGTTTCTTGAGTGCCTTGGAGATGACTTGGAGTTGCTCAGAAATTCAAACTTCACATTTGTTACAGACAGGCAAAAGGTATCCATACATGTTTAATTTTGTTCTACAAAATATACATTCCTGTTTGTGCAAAAGTGTTTAACTCATTTAATTCTTTTTAGGGCATTATACCAGCATTGGCAGAGTTGTTCCCAGCAGCTGAACATAGGTATTGCTTGAAGCATATCTATGATAACATGAAGTTGCAATGGAGAGGACAGCAATTTAAGGATCTATTGTGGAGATGTGCAACTGCAACTACCATACCACAGTTTAACAGAAACATGGAAGAAGTTAGGGTAGCAAACAAGGAGGTGTATGATTGGTTAAAACTGATTCCTCCTCAGCATTGGGCAAGGTCCCACTTTTCTCGTAAGTATAATTCTTCCTGCATACTATCATTTGATACTGCATACTTTCATATCAGTCAAAATTCATATTTAGACCATTCTAATTGCAGCAAGACCTCATTGTGATGTTCTTTTGAACAACATGTGTGAGGTTTTAAACAGACAACTTTTGGATGGAAGGGATAAGCCTATAATTACATGCCTTGAGTTTATAAGACACTATTTGATGAAAAGGATTATGATAGTTCAAAATGTAATTAGGAAGACTACTGGTCCACTAACCCCTGTTGCCACTAGAATGTTTGATATCATTAAGAAAGAAGCTGCCAAATATGATGTTACATGGAATGGTGGGGATCTGTATCAAGTATCTGGTCCACATGGTGACCAGTGTGTGGTCAATGTGAGTGAAAGAACTTGTTCTTGTAGAAAATGGGATTTGACTGGGATGCCATGCAAACATGGAGTGGCATCTATCTGGAACATGGCAGAGAATGGTTTGGAACCTGGTATTCCTGAGTCATGGGTACACCCAAGTTATTGGCTAGCTACATGGGAGGAAATGTATAGTTTTAAGATCAACCCTTGTGCTGGTCCAGATATGTGGCCTCCAACAGATAGCCCTATAGTTATAGTCCCACCAGATTATCACCCTCCCATTGGCAGGCCTCAAAAAAAGAGAAAGAAGAGTGCTGCAGAGTTGTATGATGGAATGGTGAAGAAAGGTAAACTGAGTAGGGCAGGGAAAACTGTTACTTGTGTGAAATGTCATCAGAGAGGTCACAATAGTAGATCTTGTAAAGGTAGAAGAGAGTCTCAGCCTAATGAAAGACAATCACAGTCAAGCCAAAGACCAACACAAGCAAAAAAAATCCACAAATAGACCATCACAGTCAAGGCAAAGAGCAACACAATCTACACCATCTCAAGTTGCCCCATATCAGACTGCAAATGTGGTGCCACCTCAGTCTGCAAATGTTCAATCTCAGTATGCAAATACCCCATCTCAGACTGCAAATGTGGTGCCATCTCAGTCTGCAAATGTTCAATCTCAGTCTGCAAATGCCCCATCTCAGACTGCAAATGTGGTGCCATCTCAGTCTGCAAATGTTCAATCTCAGTCTGCAAATGTCCAATCTCAGACTGCATCATCAAATTTCAAGTTTTCCAAGACAACTGCAAGCAGTCTATCACCTCTCAAAGCTACTAACACTACAACAAAACCATCTGAAGTTCCAAGTGGCAAAGGGAAAAGAAAGCTTGGAGATTAATGTGTTTTAAGAATTGTCTTTTGGTTATGTATTATGTCTTTTGGTTATGTCTTTTGGTTATGTCTTTTGGTTATGGTTATGTATTATGACTTTGGTTATGTATTATGACTTTGGTTATGTGTAAGACTATTATCAGTATGTTTATGACTTGTTTGGTATTTGTAGTGTGTCTGTTATTTGCAGTGTCTTTAAGACTTGTTTGTTCATTGTTGTGTCACTGGTTTTACAACTAAAAACAACCCAATTTTACCCATTTGACATGTTATAAGTCAACAGAGCATTGCATTAGATATGATGCCAAAAAAACAACAACAAACTTCATTTGACATGTTTAAGACATGTTATAAGTCATCAACAACAAATCTTGTGAAAAGTCAAAAGAGCATTGCATTAGATATGATGCCAAAACACAAAAGACCTACTGGCATTATCTAAGACATTCAAGTCACTTCAAACCAACAACAACCAACTTCATTTAAGAAGAAAATACAACACAAAAACCAACCAACTAAACCCTAACATGATCTTCAATCTTCTTGCTTCACCTTGGTATCTTGCAACATTAGCTTGTAACCCATTCATGTTTCGTAAAAGCCCAGGAATAATCTGACAAGCTCTTTCACAAATTGGTGGGTCGTACCAATCAATAATACCACAATTTGTGCCCTAATCAAAAACATCACCAAATTAGGGAAAGTATGTGATATTTCATAGATCTCATAATTAAGATCTTACCCTTTTAGAACAGCAATAGAAACGCCTTCCTGGATTAATATCAGTCCATGCTGTTCGAACAATTGCTCTCGAATGGCACCTTGGACAATGAACCATGGTGTGTGTTATGCGTGTTTTTGGATTTAGGTTTGACTGGAAGTGAGTTAGAAAAGAGAAGGGAAGATTATATAAAGAGGATTGATAAGGAATGACTAATTTGCCCTCAAATATTAGTCAACTAAACGAGTTAACGGTCAAAGATAACGGGAATGTTAAATTTGGACTAAACCCGTTACGGGTCAGAAAAAATAGGACATGATCCGATACGAATGAAACTATTGGACCAAAACCGTTATACACGGTAAACCACGAGGACCAAAAATGTAGTTTACTCTAATTTTAAAGAGTTATGCTACATTCACAAAAATGAGGTGACATGTTTTGATTTGTTGTTTTTCAAATAATTTTTCTCTCTACTGTTTGATTAACCTAATCAAAATTTAATACCTCATTTTTGTGGATATTTCTTTTGTTGATATAGCATAACTCAATTTTAAAAGGAGCTGCATCTGCTTTTATAAGTAAATCTGAAATATATGATTCTCTTACCCACCACCTCATTTTAATTTTTCTTCCAATTTGATCCTAAATCAGATGGATAGAACTTCAAGCTAATGACAAATTAACATAAAAGTTGATTATGCAAAAATGACATTCTAGTTAATGTTTTGAAAACTGGACCGAACCGGTTGGTTCAACCGATGAATCGGACCAGAACCGGTTCGACAGTTCTTTCGGTTCAACCGAAAAGAATAGAAAAAACGCAAAAAACCGTGAATCCAAAAAAAAACCGGTTCGATGTCCGTTCTGGTTTTCAAAACATTTTTTCTAGTACAAACAATAAAGCATAGTTTTCACTCTTATTTAACTTATTGCAAAATTAGATGATACTAACAAAAGTCAAAATATGGTTAAAATTTTAAGAAAAATAATTTGACCCAATTTGTAAGTACTAATTATATGTGCTTGGTGGTCATACCCACCCAATATCATATCACACAATTAGAATAAACAAAGGTGAATGTCAATGTATACTTCAAGACAAAGCACTGATGATCAAGTTGCAAGTTAAAAAACAAAAATTGCTTTGTTATTAGAGTTTTTTTCTTTTTTTTTTTCTCCTTCATAAAGTAACAATCTTTTTCATGAAAATGCAAGTAATGGACATAAAATTCGCCGTTTTCATAATTGTGTGTTTCATTACATTAATGACATCAAGTAAATGGGACATTTGATCATATATAAAGGTTCACTTCACACCATACAACGCAAAACGAACATGGTAACAGTAAAACGACCTAAACAGGTAGCATAGACACACATGTTATCGGCATTGGTATTAAAAACTTATCCTAAAAAGTGCTGATTTGGTTATTATCAATGAACAATAAACATTGTCAGGTAAGTTTTATTTATTTATTTATTATTTTTAAAACGACAACTAACTATCTCACAAATTATAAACAACAACTATCTCACATGTCCTAAGCAGGACTTGAACCCACAACCATTTTGGTTAGGGAGCTTCTCAGGTAAGTTTAATCCAAGATGATATTGGAATGTTAACAAACTAAAAAGACGGGCATAGTTTAGACAAAAACCACTAGCTTAAAGCTTTCTACAGAGTATCAATCAAGAAACAGAAACGAGTGGCAAATATGAGATTTCGATAGTTAGGAATCAATCTAAAGACGATAACTGAAGATGACCATGTGTTTAAGTTGATGGAACACTTGTTTCATTGATTAGTACACTACTAAAAAGTATAACAATTCCGAAAAATCATCTTTTGTATATTTTTTTGGGTAAAGATCGCCTGAAAGTTTTCACAACATATCCATGTCAAAAAGCACCATATTTGCAACTTATTTTGGTATTTCTTAAGTGGTGATCTATAATTCTATATTATTGCTGCTAGCTTTAACTATGGGGCACAACTAACAGAGAATGCATTATTCAATGTTAAATTTGCTTAAAAGCTACTCTCTCCGTTCTAAAATTATTGTCATCTTTTTTGTTTTTAAGATGTCTCAAAATAATAACCCGTAGTCTTTTTTTGTGGTAACAAATCTTACGTTTTTTTTTTTTAATTTATTATTATTATTATTATTATTATTATTATTATTATTATTATTATTATTATTATTATTATTATTATTATTATTAATGATAATAATTTTAAGACGAGAGTACTTTTTTTTTTCTTTTTTTTTTAACCCCAATCTAGATATTTGTGTTTTTTTATTTTGGATTATCCAAAATAAATGTCCTTTTTTATAGAGTTAAGTTCAAAAATAGTCCCTGTGGTTTACCGGGTCATACGGAAATGGTCCCTGTGGTTTAAAAAGTCCGGATTTCGTCCCTGTGGTTTACGACCCATACGGATCTGGTCCCTTGACCAACGTATCCGTCAGTTGACCAAGTTATGTGGTGACTTGGCTAATATGTGGGGGGTAATAGTGTATTTTTATGTTTGTTAAATGCTTATAATACTTCTTCTTCTCATTTTGACCCGTTAGAAACACAAACAACAAACCCAGGAGGTGAACAATGGTTAGATGCAAGCAATGTGGTTCAATAGCCACAATCAAAACTTCATGGACATCTACAAACCCAGGAAGAAGATTCTACTGTTGTGGCAAAAGAGTAAGTCTTTAATTTGGTAGTTTTTAAAAACCCCCATTTTGACCTAATTTGACCTAGTTTTTGGATTTGGTATATAGGTATCAAATTGTGGCTTAGTGGATTGGTATGATCCTCCAATGTGTCAGAGGGCTGTCCAAATAATTCCTGGTCTACTCAAATCAATGAATCGGCTAGAAGGAGAAGTACTAGCAAAGGGTCATGAAGCAAAAAGATTCAAGAACTTGTTGATTATCAGTTGGGTTTTTTTTCCCTTTATTTGGTCTTAAAGTGATATGCTTGGGTAGTGTATGAATGTATGTTGGGTTGAACATGAATGTATTTTACCAAGACAATGTAGGGGATAGTCGAGTTGTATTTTGGGAACATCATGAATGAAAATGATAAGTTTCAACTTGACAAACTAGATCTTTTATTTCATTTATTCATACATTGATGCATTGTTCATTGCATAGGATGATTCATAGTTGCATTACAGATAGGGTGTTAAACTGCCATCATAGGAGGATTCATTTGCCTTGTCCTCTCTTCCACCTCTGCCCCTCGATCACTTCAAGAGTGTGGTAATTTGGTAGGCCAAGCACTTGTACCCTTCCATCATAGGGTGGGTGACCTTTGACAGGAGCATTGTTCACATGGTAGCTAGTGAAAGAATGTGTAGCCTTGTTTGTGGCAGCTTCCAACCTTGTACCCATTTTTGAGACACATTGATCTTCTGAAGATGTTGAGTTATAGCTGGATACCCAGGTATCATTGAGAAAGCTTCCATCAATGCTTGAGTCAGATGTTTCTTCCTTCTTTCCCTTACCTTTTTTTTTACCAGAGCTTGTTTCACAATAACCCATTGGAAAGTACTCTTCCCATGAGTTTTTAGGACCTTCAGAAGTTGAGTCACTGCTGACAACATAGATGATTTCTGCCAAAAAAAAAAAAAAAAAAAAAAAAAAAAAAAAAAAAAGTCAGGCTGTGTTTAAAACAAGTAAATGGTTGAATTTAGCCTGTGTTTGAAACCACCTTTGTCCTTGGAAGTCATTGTTTCTGGAGTAGTATTGGTTCAGTATGTTAAATGGGGTGGTGAGGGAATGGTTGGTGTGTTTGGTTTTTATAGAGGAAAAGGCATGCTTGGTTATTGGCCAAAACAGTCAAATTGATATTTCCAAAACAGTTTGCTGTGCATTCATGAGAAAAAGCAGTCAATTGTGCAGAAAGTAGAAAAAAATAGTGTACAAAAGAATCAAATTACAAGACATTAAGACTTGTGCACACATGAGAACAAGTAAATGGTACAGAACCTTTAACTGCATAACTACTAACATAAAATACTGAGTAACATAAAATACCATAACTGCATAACTAGTAACATAAAATACTGAGTAACATAAAATACCATAACTGCATAACTAGTAACATAAAATACCATAAATTCTTCTTGTCTAAACATAACATAAGACCATAAATGGCCATTGTCTTAACATAAATGACACATAACACCTTAAGTCTTGTTACATAACATAAGTCTTTTGGCTGATGACTTCGTCCATTTTGATGGTGAATTTGGGAGTAAAGGTAGAGGGGTCACCACACTAGGGGCACTTGAAGCCTGTGTGCCTGCAACATCATTTTGTGAAGCCATTGGACTTTCAAACACCATGCTTTCTTGTGTTTGTGCTCCCATAGCAGTCATCTTTGAACCACTTGATTTGGTTGAACCACCTTTTCCTTTTTTTGAAGCACCACTTGCACTTGCTGTACCACCATCCCTTTGTGCTTTGCATCTTCTCTGATTGTGCCCAACTTGCTTACACAATTTGCATGTGACACTCTTTCCTAACCTACTAAGCTTGGAGCCTTGAACCATCTTATCAGCAAGTTCAACAGCACTCTTTCTTCTTTTCTTCCTTGGCCTTCCAATCTGGGGCTTATAGTCAGGAGGGATAATGGTATTCACAACATTGCTTTTTTCCTAATAATCTGGTGATCTTGTGGGATTAATCTTGCATCTATACATATCTTCCCAAGTAGACAGCCAATGACATGGATGACAATATGATTCTGGAATGGCAGTTTCAATCCCATTTGTAGCCATGTTCCATATTGAGGCAACTGCATGTTTGCATGGGATCCCACTCAAATCCCACCTTCTACAAGTGCAGTTCCTATCCTTGATGCTCACCACACATTGGTCACCCCAAGAACCATTAACCTGATACAATTCCCCACCATTCCACTCAACCTGTACAAGTATACACATTTAGTATTGATTTATAAGAAACAAACTAGTTAAAGAATACAAAACAAGTTATATTACCTTTAGTTGTGATGCTTCTTTCACAATCACCTTGAACAACCTTGCAGCATGGGGTGTAAGAGGCCCATCAGACTTGCTGATCACCTTTTGAACATTTACAATTCTTTTCATAAGGTATTCCCTTATGAACTCCAAACAAGTTATGATTGGCTTGTCTCTTCCATCCACTATTTGCCTGTTCAACACTTCACACATGTTGTTTAAAAGGACATCACACTTTGCCCTGCCTGCAATGACATGAATGAATATGTTAAACTATTTCAGAAAAGTAATTTTTAATGACATATGAATTACCAATTATTCTTACCAGAAAAGTGACTTTTAGACCAATGTTGTGGTGGAATCTTCTTTAACCACTCAAAGGCTTCTTTGTCATGAGCTTTTAAAGCTTCCATGTTTCTGTCAAACATCTGAACAGTTGTTGAGTTGGCACACTTCCACAACAAATTTTTGTACATCTCTCCTCTCCATGATAGCTTCATGTTATCATAGATATGCTTTACACAATACCTATGTTCACCAGAAGGAAATGTTTCTGCAAGTGCTGGTATCACACCCTAGTATAAAACAAGTATCTATGTTGAGATAACAATAAAACTTAAAGTAATTTAAAAACAAGATGATTAGTAAACATACCTTTTGCCTGTCAGTTATGAATGTAAAGTTTGAGTTGCTGAATAGATTGAGATCATCACCAAGCCAATCCAAAAACCATTTCCAGCTATCTTTTGTTTCAGCCTCCACAATAGCATAAGCAAGTGGGTAAATCCCATTGTTTGGATCAACTCCTACTGCTGTCAACACTTGACCAGGGAATGGACCAGACAAAAAACAACCATCCAACCCCAACAAATCTCTCTTTCCTTTCTTAAATCCCTCTTTCAAAGCACCTAAACATATGTAAACCCTCCTAAACTTCCTTTCAAGAACTCTTATGGGGTCATTTGGTCTTTCTAGATCAATCCTGACAGTTGTGTCTGGATTCTGCTTTTGTAATTCAACTAGATAATCTCTCAACATCGCATACTGCTTTGTGTAATCACCAATGACTCTTTCTTTGGCCATCTGCTTAGCTCTTTTCATTTTTTGTCTTGAAATGCCAACCTCTAACTTTTTCTGCAACTGATCTTTAAGAGCACTAACAGGAATTTTTGGATTTGGTTTAATTGTTTCCTCTACTTCTTTAGACAAGAAGGTTGCTGTGCATTTCTTTACATTTCTTGACTGTAAACACTTGTGAACATCATGAAAAGTTTTCACTTGCCATGAATCCTCATTTGGCAACTTAGAGCAATGCAAAGACCAAGGGCATTGTGGTTCACTAGGTTGAATAGAGGCACTTTTTGACCTAATTTCTGATCCACTAGCTGTTTTCGACTTAATTGGCTTACCCTTAACTCGTGGCCCATCATCTGGCCCATTAGCCTCTGGATCATTGTTAGTTGTAAACATTGGTATCTTTCCCCTACACACTACCCTGACCCTAACCTTGTCATTCTTCTTAAGCCATAACTCTCTTCTCTGTTCAACAGCCACCCTTGTGACCATTTCCTTTATCATTTTGTTGTTACCAAAAGTTTAACCAACATAGAAATTTTCTTTCCATATATTACCTTCACTACCAGAGGGAACTTTATTCAACTTACACACATTCCTTATAGCTTTTCTCCTCTCACACTCAACATCAGAGTCACTACCACTAACAAACTCCTCATAATCAACATATTCATCCTGTACCACCTAATTATCTTTTGCTACAGTATCTAGACTTTCAACCCATTCTACATTTGTGTCTATGTTACTCCTAAACTCAGCCATGTCAACCTCAACATCATTCACCAATTGTTCTTCATCAACTATAAAATCACTATCATCACTGTCACTATATGAACCATGTTCACTATCTGAACTATGGTCACTCTCAGAACCATCCACATTCTTATTCAACCTTTTAACCTTATTTGTGCAATTCCTTAGCCACTCATCCTCACTAACATCAGTTTCCACAGTCTCTAATACCTCATCACTATTATCACTAACATTTTCTACAAACTTAGGATCCTTACTTTTAACACAGTGAAGAACATATAGATCAATAACCTTATACTTACCTACATTCTTCAACAATTGCAACACATCATCATCTGTTCGTAATTTTCTTAAACCATTATCTAAGTCACAGTTAGGTAACTTAAAAAAAATCCATACCTTCTGGTTCATATCCTAACTCTTTCATCATATTCCCAACCTCTTGAACAGAAAAATGGTCGGAATCAATGGTGTCAATCCAATTAACCTTCCCCCCTTTGTATCTTCTCTTGGGAAGGCTTGTGAACTCACCTCCATGGTTAATCTTGAGACAAAAAACAGTCGGGAACTCACCTAATCAACCAAAATACCAAATAAAATCAGAAAATAAGTGTTATATTGTAAACAGAGTATCGAATTGCAAAAAAAAAAAAAAAAAAAAAAAAAAAATAGTTTACTTACTATAATCATGGTATGGATTCAAAGCAGAACCCTTTTTACGGACCCTCCATTCGCACAACATTGCTTAATTAGATTTTCCTATACCATGGTTTTACTGGATTAGGCGCGTTTTTTAGAAGAAGGTATGTGGGTGAGTGAAAGCTGCTAACCTTAGGGATCAAAAGTGATCTGCTAGGGTTGGATGGAGGAATATATTGGCGCCATGGGTAAAATGCCCAAAATACCCCCCCGCAGATTAGTATTATTTAAGGTTTTAACGGTCAACTGACGGATACGTTGGTCAAGGGACCAGATCCGTATGGGTCGTAAACCACAGGGACGAAATCCGGATTTTTTAAACCACAGGGACCATTTCTGTATGACCCGGTAAACCACAGGGACATGTTTTGATTTGTAGCTTTCCAAATAATTTCTCTCTCTTCTGTTTGATTAACCTAATCAAAATATAATACCTCATTTTTTGGATATTTCTTTTGTTGATATAGCATAACTCAATTTTAAAAGGAGCTGCATCTGCTTTTATAAGTAAATCTGAAATATATGATTCTGGTTTCTTACCCGCCTCATTTTTATTTTTCTTCCCATTTGATCCTAAATCAGATGGATAGAACTTCAAGCTAATGACAAATTAACATAAAAGTTGGTTATGCAAAAATGACATTCTAGTAAATGTTTTGAAAACTGGACCGAACCGGTTGGTTCAACCGATGAATCGGACCGGAACTGGTTCGACGGTTATTTCAGTTCAACCGAAAAAATAGAAAAAAACACAAAAAACCGTGAATCGAAAAAAAAAAACGGTTCGATGTCCGTTCTAGTTTTCAAAACATTTTTTCTAGTACAAACAATAAAGCATTGTTTTCACTCTTATTTAACTTATTGCAAAATTAGATGATAGTAACAAAAGTCAAAATATGGTTAAAATTTTGAGAAAAATAATTTGACCCAATTTGTAAGTACTAAATATATGTGTTTGGTGGTCATACCCACCCAATATCATATCACACAATTAGAATAAACAAAGGTGAATGTCAATGTATATTTCAACACAAAGCACTTATGATCAAGTTGCAAGTTAAAAAACAAAAATTGCTTTGTTATTAGAGTTTTTTTTCTTTTTTTTTTCTCCTTCATAAAGTAACAATTTTTTTCATGAAAATGCAAGTAATGGACATTAAATTCGCCGTTTTCATAATTGTGTGTTTCATTACATTAATGACATCAAGTAAATGGGACATTTGATCATATATAAAGGTTCACTTCACACCATACAACGCAAAACGAACATGGTAACAGTAAAACGACCTAAACAGGTAGCATAGACACACATGTTATCGGCATTGGTATTAAAAACTTATCCTAAAAAGTGCTGATTTGGTTATTATCAATAAACAATAAACACTGTCAGGTAAATTTTATTTATTTATTTATTATTTTTAGAACGACAACTAATTATCTCACAAATTATAAACAACAACTATCCCACATGTCTTAAGCAGGACTTGAACCTACAACCATTTTGGTTACGGAGCTTCTCAGGTAAGTTTAATCCAAGATAATATTGGAATGTTAACAAACTAAAAAGATGGGCATAGTTTAGACAAAAACCACTAGCTTAAAGCTTTCTACGGAGTATCAATCAAGAAACAGAAACGAGTGGCAAATATGAGATTTCGATAGTAAGGAATCAATCTAAAGACGATAAATGAAGATGACCATGTGTTTAAGTTGATGGAACACTTGTTTCATTGATTAGTACAGTACTAAAAAGTATAACAATTCCGAAAATTCATCTTTTGTATATTATTTGTGTTGATACAAAAGTTGGGCGTTCCTTGATTTCGTACCAATTCGATCTTAATGCTTGAGACCTGCGCACTAAGAAAACAGAAAAACACCGTTAGGCTTATCGTGGGATTGTCTCCCACGATTATCCTCCGGCGTGAGAGTAAGTAATCGGTTTTAGGGTTTGTAGAAGAGTTAGGGTTTTGTGAATCGTACCTTTGTGAGGGTTGAGATGCCCTCTATATATGGACACGAAATCCTTATTGGTTTCGTGTTCCCCAATCTTCGGTGTATCCCGCGTAGGGCGGTTAGGCAATATATATCCCATAAATAAAAGATATATTATCGCAGCCATAAATAGCGTTGGGTTTGGGCCATCGTGAGCCCAAACCGTTATCGCAATAGCCCATATCGTGACGGGCTTGAGTCCATTCGTGATGGACTTAAGTATGGGCCGGGTTCGTGACCCGAATACGGACTATACGTCATCATGTCCCCCCAGTCTAGTGTGCGCAATGCGTGATTGCGGATACTAGACTAACAACTTAAAAAAAAAATTCCTCAATGCGTAGCGGGGAAGCTTTAAGTATTTCCCGCCAAAAGTAGCGTGTTAATCCTAGTCCAAGTATCTTCTTCGAAAATCGTGTGTGGTGGGTGAAAAAGTGCTTTACCTTTTGGGTTCCCAACCGTACGATTAGAGCAAGTGGGGTACACATGTCGTACATCCACGAATATGTGTACCCTATATAAACTTTAGCCGTCATTTGACTGTGGTTACCACAGTAAAAAGAAATCATCATTTTTTTCGCCATTGTTAAACCTTCAAGAAACAAATCAACAAAAGCGAAGATAATAGCGAGTGCGCCGATAATAGGTATCATGGTTCTTCAATTATCTGAGATTAGTTCCGATATGTCTGAGGATGAACTTCGTCAGTTCACCTCAGACTATTATATCCCTCTCGCATTGCATCCGGTAGTTCTGGGCGCAAATGCATCGATAGCGAATTTCCCGCAAAGGAAGGTGGGGGTTTATACGCGCTTTTTCGAGTTTGCGAACCAGCGTGTTCCCATTTCCCTGTTTTTGTGCGATATCTTAAACCATTATCGCTTGCACATCTCGCAACTGCACTGTATAGGTGCGGCGAAAGTTACTAATTTTGAGGTAAATTGTCGCCTGTTGGCGATTGAACCCACTGTGCATCTATTCCGCGCGTTTTACCACACGTCGTGGTTGAACGGGTGGGTCACTTTTGCTAAGCGCGCGGGGTCTCTGCAGTGTTATGCAAAGAAATTAGACGCACTAAGGGTATGGAGGGAAAAAATTTTCTGGATTGATAGTGCATTTTTTCCCTGGGCATTTGAGTTCTATACTCAAGAATCGTTGCCAAAAGATGAGCGCCCAGACCCCGGGTTGTATAATGTGGCGGATGCTGAGACGATAAACACCAATCGCGTACCTATTGAACCATATCCAGAAGATTTTTTGGTGCACATGGGCATCAGTCACAACTACTTTGGTAGTCCGGAAGAGGTGCCAACATTCTTGGATGAAGACGGCCGGGGTGGGTGCTTGTCTCTTCCTTCCCCCTTACTTGGTAGTTGTAAGCATTCTTTCCTTTGTAGTTTTACTAACGCATTTGCTATTTGTTTGTTGCTTTGTTGCGCAGAGATGGACTTGTTTGATGTTGTTCGCTTGGCGAAGCCTACAAAGGTGATCGTAGGGGTGCGCCCCTTGAGAGATGAGGAGCAGCCATTGCTTCAGGCTACTGCTGGGTGCACAATGTTGATTGCGCAGGAGGAAACAGAGGAGACAGAGGGGATAGGAGAGGTTCCCGCAGGTGTCACCATGGCAACTCCTCTGCGTAGCTTTCCCTCTGCTGAGACACAGATCCCTGTTGAGTTGGTGCATGTAGACTCATCAGGGAGTGCTATGGACGAGTCTGGAGATGAAGGCTTGGTGCGGAAGCGCAAGAGGGCGTCTGGTGATGATGGCGCAGGGACATCAAGTAAGCGCCCTGCGCTTGTTGTCGAGCGTCCCGCCGAAGAGGATGCGTCATCGCATAAGACTTCTCCCCCCACGTAAGCATTTGTGTCTTTAGGTCTTCAGTCCTTTATTACGCTATTAGTATTATAGAGTAACTTTGTATTTGCGTGTAGGGCTGAGGCTGTTATTGATGATGATGCGCATGTGGAGAGTTCGCCCCCCAAGGCTGATGTTGGTGATTTTGGGCCTGAGAGTCCGGTGTTTGAAGAAAAATCTGCTGGAGATGCGCCAAGGAGTAACCTTCTTGAGGAGTTGGCATTGTCTGCTGCGCACCAGGCTTCATTGGTGGCGCGGCTACAGGCTGAGTATGCTGGTGAGAGCAGCCTGGTTGCTCAAAAGGATAAGGAAATCGAGCTTCTAAGGGCGCAGTTGGCTGAGGCGCAGGCTGAATTGAGAGCATCCGCTATGTATGACCAGAAGGTTGCTGATGAGAAGATGTTGCTCATGTCTGATCTGGCTAAAGAGCGCACTGGAGCGAAAGAGTACAAGGCCTCCTGCCTGTGGGCCATGAGATATATGGAGCTGAATAAGGGGAAGCTTATGTCTGATCTGGATGCATTCCGCAAGGCTGTGGAGAGCTTGCTGGAGAATCAGGAGGGCAAACTGCGCAAACTCAGCATTGAGTATGATGAGGAGTTGTATCCTCATTTGATGTCGACTATAGCTGAGCGCAGGTGGCTTATCAGCCATGGTTTGCGTCTGGCCGCCATGACCACGCTGGAGTCTCGAGAGGTTAAGGAGTCCTTCGGGAATGTGGTTCAATGTGCCCTAGCGCGTGGTAGGGCGGAGGCGGTAGAGGAACTGTGCGCATCCAAGGTTTTGGCGATGTCTCCTTCAGAAGTGCCTGGTTATAATGAGAATGCTTATGGCGAGCTTGTTTCTGCTATGGAGAAGTTAAAACTTTTTGAGCTTCCTCATATAGCGCAGCTAGAGCGGGACCAGGACTTCCCTATTAGTGTGATTATGGAGGGTTTGACTTTGCCTAGACATTCATCCGCGAATGCTGAGGAGCAGCTTGATTATTTTTTGAAGCCGGATGTGTCTCAGCTACAGGTGCCCATTTTTGCTCGCCCTCGTGACATCCTAAACCCTTTTGCTCTTAAGAAAGAGATTCCATTGAAGACATCTTTGGAAGCTCACGAGATGAGACTTGCCAAGAAGAGGGGTCAGAAGAGGAAGGCTATCCTGTGTGGTCTTGGCGCAGCTCACATTCCTAGGTCTGATGGGGTGCCTGTTAGCGTACCAACAGTAGCGCCTGGGGATGCTAAGTTGTTGCAGCTGCTTACAGATGCTGGTCGTGTAGCGCACCAGGCAGGTAGCTCAGGGCTAAGGCGTACTCGTAGCATGTCTTGGTAGTTTTGGTGTAGTGGTATTTTGTTATATGTCCACTTTTTCCTTGTACATATGCTTGTTGGATGTGTACTCTTGATGGACTTGTTATAATGAAGCGTTGATTTTGAATAATACCATTGTATGCATATTATATCAAATTTGGCTATGGTTTATAAAGTTTGTACTTAGTTATTTTTGCATAAAAGATGTCTAAGAGTCAAATCGCTTGTATAAACACATTTGAAGAGGTTTTACAAGGATTCATAATCACTTACACTTATCATGTATGAAAATTATGACATAGTCGTGTATGACATGGTTGTATATAACATAATTGTGTATGAAATTTACAAGTTGCTGTGTACCCATCATGGGGTGCACAAGTGTATGGATTGCAGCGTGCTACTAGGGCCATACTAAGGGGTTAGTTGTCTTAACTCCTGATTTGTTAAACGCGCACAGTATGCATTGATGTGTACCCGTCATGGGGTACGCATGGAACTTACTCCAACGTCTTGAGAATAAGGTGTTTAACAAGGATGCGTGATCCGGTGTTGATGGGTTTGCAAGCCTCTTACTCAATGAGTCATTTGTTAGGTTTACTCATCCTTTTACCATCGTGGGTTTTTAATTAGTGCATGCACGCCATGTAGGCAAAAGATAATATAATAAACAATATTGATACATAAATTATATGTAAGCAATAAAGTAAAGTGTGTCACGGAGTTAGCTAGAAACCGCAACATTTTATTAATACTTGCAAGTTTTTGTAAAAAAGATAAAAAAAAAAAAAAAAAAAACATTTGTCTAAATGAAACAAAGAATGTAAATACATGGATATTTATTTGGCACTTACTAAAGTGCGTGTGTGTCCATGCATTGGGTCGTAACCTTTCCTAAAGATAGCATCTCTTGAGGTTGCAGATATTCCATGTGCGTTGTAGCTCACGGCCTTCCATGTCGCGCAGCTTGTACGCGCCTTGTCCTAGTGCTTCAACGACCTCATAGGGTCCTTCCCACTTTGGTCCAAGTTTACCTGTGTCTTCTGCGTGGCTTGCATCATTAGCGCGGTACACAAAGTCGCCCGGTCTGAATTAGGTGCTTCGAACTTTAGCATCGTAGTATCCCTTCATCTTTGACTTGGTTTTTGCCTCCCGTATGGCTGCGCGCTCGCGCCTTTCCTCCAGTAGGTCCAAATATATCCGTCGTTCGTCATCATTGGTCGCGACATTAATTTCCGCGGTGCGGATAGTTGGCATCCCAATTTCAGCTGGTATGACAGCTTCTGTCCCGTAGACAAGGGAAAAAGGAGTCTCTCCATTACTAACCTTGATTGTCGTGCGATGCGCCCATAAGACATGCGATAATTCGTCCACCCATCTTCCTTTGTGTTTGTCCAGGCGCGCTTTAATTCCTTCGCCTAAACTGCGATTTGCGCACTTAACTAAGCCATTGGTTTGTGGGTGTTTTACTGATGCGAAGTGTTGTGTGATATGTAACTCTGCGCACCAGTCTTTGAATGGGTTATCGCGGAATTGTTTTCCATTGTCCGAAACAATCTCCCCAGGTAATCCAAAGCGGCATACAATATTTTCCCAAACAAAGCGTTTTACTTGATTACCTGTGATCATTGCTACTGCCTTTGCTTCAATCCATTTAGTGAAGTAGTCTATTGCAACGATAAGGAATTTAAGTCCTCCTGCTGCGACAGGGAAGGGACCTGCGATGTCGATACCCCACTTATAGAATGGCCATGGAGAAGTGATAGGCGTTAGCTCTTGTTGTGGTCTGCGTGGTATGGGTCTATGAACTTGGC
Organism: Artemisia tridentata subsp. tridentata; assembly: GCA_021014915.2. Lineage (NCBI taxonomy): Eukaryota > Viridiplantae > Streptophyta > Magnoliopsida > Asterales > Asteraceae > Artemisia > Artemisia tridentata. The sequence continues at coordinate 68,767,943 of CP139508.1, read as the reverse complement.
AGTCGTTGCATTTCTTTATCACATCGCGCGCATCATGGTGCATAGTAGGCCAATAGTATCCTGAGCGCAATGCTCGCGCTACGACGGACCGTGGTCCTGAATGCATACTGCATGAACCAGCGTGGATCTCTCGGAGTACGTAATCTGCCTGAAGAGGTCCAACGCATCTAAGCCATGGTTGTAGGAATGAGCGTCGATATAGAATACCATCTCTAAGTTCGAACCTCTGAGCTGCGCGCCGTATGCGTCTAGCGTCCTTCTGCTCAGCGGGCAAGTTACCCTTGCTTATAAAGTCGATAATAGGAGTCATCCATGTAGGATTCTCTTCCTCTATTACCGTGGATATCTCCATCTCCGAGATGGATTTATTCTTTAGGATCTCCACTAAAACTTGTTTTGACAGGTGCGCGAAGCTGGTGGATGCGATCTTACTGAGCGCATCCGCTTTTTTATTCTCGCCTCTGGGAACTTGCTTAATTGTAAACCTGTCGAAGCCTTTTATTAGCGATTTGGTTTTGTCGAGGTATTGGACCATGTTATCCTCTTTAGCTACATACTCGCCCAACACATGGTTGGCTACCAATCGGGAGTCCACGTTTGCTTCTAGGTTACATACACCCATTCGGTTTGCAATGCGTAATCCAGCGATTAGGGCTTCATATTCTGCCTCGTTGTTCGTGGCTGTGAATTCAAAACGCAGTGCGTAAGTGAATTCCATTCCTTCTGGATTAGTGAGGATGAGGCCAGCGCCCGATCTATCCACGCATGAAGATCCATCTGTGAACAAGACCCATGGTTCTTGTAATTCTACCTTGCTCGGTGGGGGTGCGTCATCGGTATCTGGTTTTTCGATGATGAAGTCTGCTAGTATTTGCCCTTTAACCGCAGTGCGTGGTCTGTAAGAGATGTTATACTCTCCTAATAGCACACTCCATTTTTGTAATCGGCCCGATGCGTCAGGTTTAGAGATAACTTGTTTGATAGGTTGGTCAGTAATTACTGCTATGGTGTGCGCTTGAAAGTATCGGCGCAGTCTTTTAGCAGCAAATACTAACGCCAAAACCAACTTCTCCATTGAGCTGTAGTTGATCTCTGTCTTTTTGAGTTCCTTACTTACAAAATACACTGGTGTTTGTACAGAATTCCTATCCGTCAGCAGCACTGCGCTGATCGCTCCCTGGGTGGCGGATAAGTAGATGATTAACTCCTCCCCTGGTCGGGGTGCGACTAGCTTAGGAAGCGCTGCTATATGTTGCTTAAGCTTGGTGAAAGCTTCTTCCGCTTCCGCAGTCCACCGGAAGTCTCCCTTTTTAGTGCACTTCTTGAGTGTTTTGAATAAGGGAAGTGACTTATCCGCTGATTTGGACAGGAATCTGTTCAAACCGGCTAGCTTTCCATTTAGAGATTGAACTTCTTTCAACGTGCGCGGTGAAGGAAGTTGGAGGACAGCATCTGTCTTTTCTGGGCAAGGCTTAATGCCATCTGGTTCTATCAGATATCCCAAGAACATTCCTTCTGTAGCACCGAAAGTGCACTTCTTGGGATTTAACTTCATGTTGATCGCCCGTAGCGTTCTAAATGTTTCTTCTATATCGCGCACCACTTCGTCCTCAGTATGGCTCTTTATGACAAGATCATCCACATAAACTTCTAAGTTGCGGCCTACTTGCTTTTCGAATGCATTATCTACCAATCGCTGGTAGGTGGCGCCCGCGTTCTTCAGACCAAAAGGCATCTTTGTGTAACAGTAGACCCCTTGGCTTGTGTGGAAAGCTGTTTTTTCCTCGTCTTCCTTGGCCATTTTGATTTGGTGGTACCCTTTGTATGCGTCCAAGAAACACTTAAAGGGATATCCACACAACGATTCCACTTTCCAGTCAATCTCTGGTAGTGGGTAGCAGTCCTGTGGACATGCTTTATTAAGGTCAGTGAAGTCCACACACATTCGCCAACTACCATCGCTCTTTTTGACCATCACTGGGTTAGAGAGCCAATCGTGGTAATAGACTTCCCGCATGATGCCAGCTTCCACAAGTTTGTGTACTTCTTCTAGTATGGCTTTTGCGCGCTCTGGAGCCTGGCCGCGCTTTTTCTGCCTTACCGGTGAATATCCTTGTCGGATTTGTAACTTATGTTCTGCTATCGATCGTGGTACGCCAGTCATGTGTTTTGGTTCCCAGGCAAAGATATCCAGATTCCTCTGTAAGAGTGTGCACACAGCTGCTCTGCCTTTGTCAGACAGCGATCCTCCGATTGATACTTCTTGCTCTGGGTAATCAGGGTGAATTGCGACCTTCAAATTTGGAACTTTAGCTGCGCTCTGTTCTGGGACGTGCGTCGTCTCACATGTAATCGTGTTACATTCTTCTGGTGGCGCAGCGTTGTTGTAAATGGTGACAATGCCACCTTCTACTGGGAATTTGAGCATCCCATGCGCTGTGGATGGTACCGCGCGCAACGCTGAGATTCCTGACCTTCCAAAGATGCCATTGTATGGCGAAGGGGATTTGATCACCATAAAGTTCATCCAGGCTGTCGTGGAATGTTCCTTGTTACCGACAACAACTAGTAAGCGCAGTTGCCCCATAGGCCATATCTTCTCTCCTGTAAAGCCAGTAAGTGGAGTCGTGGCTGGACTTAACTGTCTTTTTATTTCAGGACGCAATCTCTTAAAGCAATGTTCATACATTATATCCGCTGATGCGCCCCCATCGACATACATGCGGTGGATGTCGTGACCCCCCGCATTTATTTTAATGGTAAGTGGTTCTGCCACTGCGTTGTCCGCAGTCAGGGTGGGGAAGGAAATTTTGCTTTCATGAGAGAATTTCTGGCTCACTTTTTGCCTAATCGTTCGCTGCCATGATTGTATCATGAAGATAGTATAAGCTTTTTCCTTAGGCGCTTCCTTCTTGCCTCCGGTTCTCTGCTTGTCTTTCCCCTCCTTAATATTTTTAACGAGGTGGTCCAGCCTGCCTTCTTTCACTAGTTTCTCGATTAGTTGGCGTAACTGGGCACATTCATTAGTGGTATGGCCCTTCTGTGCGTGATATTCGCAGTATCCATTCCCTACGCGCCGATCCTCAGGGGTGCGCATAGGTGGGGGTCTTGGAAAGTTCGCACCTTCCGTCGCGAATATCTCCTTTGGAGTTTTTGTTAATGGGGTGTACTTGTCGTTTCCCCTTCCGCTTCATTGGTTGCGATAACTTTTGTTACGGTTGCCACTCTGGTCATTGGATTGTCTCCTTGACTCTTCTTGTGACCTATGGTTCGAGTAGCCTTTCTTGCTATCCGCAGCGGCTGCTTCTCCTTGGACGAAGGACCTTGTGCGCTTCATGAGTTCGTCAAAAGTTAGGGGAACCTTATCATTTAACTTTTTTATCAAATCTGGGTTATTGATTGCATTCATAAAACCCGATATTTTTAGTATCTCTGGGCACGCTTTTACTTGCATGCATTCGTCCTTAAAGCGTTCCATGAAAGCGCTTGTGGATTCCCCTTGTCGCTGTTTAACCCTAGCGAGTTCGACAGGGTTTTTGGCGCACTTCTTCCTTTGAGTAAAGTTTAAACGAAACGCCTTGCGCAACTCTTCAAACCCACCGATGCTTCTGCGTGGAAGCTTACTAAACCAGTTGCGCGCATTCCCTACTAATGTAGAGTTGAACATATGGCACCACACAGGTTGTGGCCAATTTTCGATAGTGGCTGCTGATTCGAAAATTTTTAGGTGATCATCAGGATCACCTGTCCCATCATATGTTTTGACGTTAGCAGGCATGCGCCTTTTCTTATTCTCTGAAAAATCGCTGATGCGCCTAGTAAACGCATCAACTTTTTGGCGACGCCAGGGAAGAGACATGTCTTCGTCTTCCTGGTCGCGGTGTTTCCCTCTTGATTTCCAGTGCCCAGTTTCTTTGTCCTCGTTGTCCGAGGAATCACTTGAAGATGAGCGTACTCTTTTGCGACGCTTGCGTCGACTATCATCAGAATCTGAGCTTGCTCCTCTGTGGCGCTTGCGCCGACTGTCCTCAGAATCGGAGCTTGATGGGCTTTCACTTGGGGAGCACCGTCGCCCGAGCCTATCTTGAATTCTGCGACTGCCAAGCCTAGCATGGACATTGGCACACCGTTCCCCATCTTCATGCTCCTCCAAATGCTGAAAGTCGGCTGCTTCATCATCCACAACCTTTCTTCCAATCCTGGTAAACACTGGTTGTTTGCGGTTATCCTTCTCGCGTCTTTCCTTTCGGTAACGCGGTGGGGATTCTTCGTACTCAGGGTCGAAGTTGAGTCTGGCGTGCAGACTTTGGCTTGACCTCTTCTTTGCCTCCTCTTGCATGAGCGTAGCCAAGGCTTCGTAGTTTTGAGATACGAAGTCACTTGGCGCTAGTTCAGGCGTAACTCCTTCTAGCGTGATGGAGTCCGTTTCCAAGGCAAAATCCTTGCTTCGGATAGGTGCATTTGGTGGCTCAGAGAAGTTCACTTCTGGCATGGCAAGGGGAGTGCGCTGTGGGTCTACCGCGCTAGTACTTGTTGTAGTAGCATTGGTAGTCATAGTGAGCGGTTCTACTGGAGTAAGGAGTAGATCTGAGTACGCTCCAAAGCTTCTAGGCACACTGGTTGTTCCAGAGGTCTGCTTGGAGGCCGCATCAGTTTGCTGTTTCTTCCCTAGTAAATCGTCATGCGTTTTCTTCGCATGCGGAGTCCGCTCCTTTCCGTGCTTCGTCATTCTAGTTCTTAGCAAAGCTCTTAGTGTAGGGTCCCACGGATGGCGCCACTTGTTGATACAAAAGTTGGGCGTTCCTTGATTCCGTACCAATTCGATCTTAATGCTTGAGACCTGCGCACTAAGAAAACAGAAAAACACCGTTAGGCTTATCGTGGGATTGTCTCCCACGATTATCCTCCGGCGTGAGAGTAAGTAATCGGTTTTAGGGTTTGTAGAAGAGTTAGGGTTTTGTGAATCGTACATTTGTGAGGGTTGAGATGCCCTCTATATATGGACGCGAAATCCTTATTGGTTTCGTGTTCCCCAATCTTCGGTGTATCCCGCGTAGGGCGGTTAGGCAATATATATCCCATAAATAAAAGATATATTATCGCAGCCATAAATAGCGTTGGGTTTGGGCCATCGTGAGCCCAAACCGTTATCGCAATAGCCGATATCGTGACGGGCTTGAGTCCATTCGTGATGGACTTAAGTATGGGCCGGGTTCGTGACCCGAATACGGACTATACGTCATCAATTTGGGTAAAGATCGCCTAAAAGTTTTCACAACATATCTATATTATTGCTGCTAGCTTTAACTATGAGGCACAACTAACAGAGAATGTATTATTCAGTGTTAAATTTGCTTAAAAGTTACTCTCTTCGTTCTAAAATTATAGTCATCATTTTTGTTTTTAAGATGTCTCAAAATAATACCCCGTAGTCTTTTTTTTTTTTGTGGTAACCAATCTTAGGGTTTTTTTTTTTTTTTTTTTTTTTTTTTAATTATTATTATTATTATTATTATTAAAATTTTCATTAAACATAATAAATATTACATAAAGTTGGATGAGAGCCTAGACACAAGTTGTGCTCCCACTCCTTTCTGAATACAGAAGCTAACTCTATGAAAGATAAAAACACTACTTTAAGCATTATTTGAGTGACTATTGGCAATAGACTTAATAAGTGAAAGTGTGTTCAAAGCCTCTGTATCGAATTCCCCGAACGTAGAGAAGGCAAAAGGTATGAACTTTTATCCATTGTCCTCACATTTGGATGCATACTTTCTATTTTTCTTCTCCACGGCATTGTGCAAGGTTACTCCAGGAGCCCATGAAGTCGCTCCATTACCCGCAAATGAAGAGATGCCAGTCACATCCAAACACGCATATTTAATTTATTATTATTATTATTATTATTATTATTATTATTATTATTACTTTATTATTATTATTATTATTATTATTATTATTATTATTATCACTTTATTAGAAACTCAAAGGATTTACAAGAAGTTAGTAGGGAGCCGAGATACTAACTGGGCCCCCACTCCTCTAGCTATAGAAAAGCCAATCCTACTAAAAATATGAGCAGCAGCACGCGCTCCAATGTCTTGAGTCGTCGAGAACTGTCGAATTCGTTTCAGTAAGGTCACTGCATCCTTCTCAAGTTCACCAAAAGAAGAGAAAGAGAAGGGGAGGAACCCATATCCAATATGTGCGCACTTAGCCTCATACTTGACGCGTTTACGTTGTGCAGCTTCAATTACCGCACGAACCGGCACATAATCCGCCATAGCAGTTTGTGTCAAGGGCGATGATCCAGTCAAATCAACACATACATCAAGACCTTCGTCTCACGAGTAAAGCAACATATCAGCAGGACGTAAGGATTTGTCCCTTTCACCACAAAGCCCAATATCAACCTCTTTACGAACCGAAACCCCGGACCGAGAACATATGTCAACAAGAACATCACGTACCACGTTATGCCGATGTTTAATTATTATTATTATTATTATTATTATTATTATTATTATTATTTTTTTTTTTTTTTTTTTTTTTTTTTTTTTTTTTTTTCATTAAGCATGATAAAAATTACATAAAATTGGATGGGAGTCTAGACACAATCTAGATATTTGTGCTTTTTATTTATTTTGGATTATCCAAAATAAATGTCCTAGAGTAATCGATCAATTTAGATTTTAATAAATATACATGATATTAGTTGTGATATTCTATAGCGAACAATGCAATTGTTCAATTTTTCTTAAACCGTGTGCAAGTTAAAAGGGGTTTTTGCATATATATCCTTCCGAAAATGCATAATTGCATATATATCGAAAGCATGCATAAAAACCATTGTATTATGTGCATCAAAAACTTGTACAAAAGATATATATGCAATTATTCACTTTGGGAGAGATATATATGCAATTCTGCCAAGTTAAAAATAGACATTTGTTTTGTTTTTTTTTTTTTTTTTTTGAAAAGTCTTAAACAAGTTACTCCGTAATTCTGTGCAAAATCTCAATTAAACCACAAAATCATATTGTTGAGTTGACCCAAACACCCCCGAACTTCCACAAGCAACTACAGTATATAAACAAGAGTATGGTAGCAAACACACTCTAGGGTTAAGAAGAAAAAAAAGGCAGCACTCAGACAAAAATCATAAGAAATGAGGCAGCCAAAAGAGGAACATCAAAATGGTTTTTTAAGGTTGTTGCCGCCTCTTACTGCCAATGATTTTCCTTAACCGCAACAAATCTCAACAACCTTAATTTTTGTTTGTGTGACAGAGAGAGAGAGTGTTTGGATCTGGTTTATGATTTGCATCCAAATAGTACCATCAACAACACCTACACCAACACCAACACCAACACCAACACCAATTCTAATAATAATAATAATAAGAAACACCATCTGTTATTATTACAGATGACCATTTTTTGTAATGAGGCAGTGATGATATTAGTGAATGAATTTTTGTCTGAGTGAATTGAACAAAGTTTGAGATTAACCGTATCTTGGCGTGGTAATTTATTTTGCAGCCATGGCGGTTTTATCCTCTTTGTTTCATGCTTTTTTCCTTACAGATCTGAGCCTCTTTAAATCATTTTAAAAAATAGTTTTGGTGGTGTTTGTTGGCTTACGAGCTTATTTGATTTCGGTTTATGTTTCATAAGCTTAAATTTTCCGACTTGTTTTGAGATTTATGAGAATATATAAGTTTATTATGATACAACAGGCTTATTCAAGTCAATAAATCTCAAAATATGGAAATTTTGAGCTTATGAAATATAAACCGTAATCAAATAAGCCGAAAGAAACACCTCGGGAAAAAAAAAGCCAAGTTAAATAAGCTAGTAAGCTTAAAAAGAAGCAAAAACAAACATCCCTTAAGTTATGTAAAATAGTATATTTGTGAATGTTTTGATAAATAAACATTATTTAAGCTCTCTTAAAATGTGACGGTTAATCAAATCCTCTATTGCTTCACGCCATACATCGCAAAATGAACGTGTAACAGTAAAACGAACCAAATGGATAGCAAGCACACACATGTTATCGGCATTGGTATTAAAAACTTATCCGAAAGAGTGCTGGTTTGGTTATTATCAATGAACAATAAACATTATCAGGTAAGTTTCAATCCAGGATGATATTGGAATGTTAACAAACTAAAAAGATAGGCATAATTTATATTTTAAGTTTTGACAAAAACCACTAGCTCAAAGCTTACTACAGAGTATCAATCAAGAAACAGAAAAGATCGGCAAATATGAGATTTCGATAGTAAGGAATCAATCTAAAGACGATAAATGAGTATTTACAAAAGATTATATTTTGACTAGAAACACAAGCACTGTGTTTGCAAAGCTAACATCATTTGACAAAAAGCTTCAATCCAAGATGATAGTGGAGTAATAACAAATCAAAAAGATAGTCGAAGACTATATTTTGGCAATAAAAACCAACGCAGCCTCCTGTTTATCAAGAAATTGAAATTTTTTGGAAGAGTGCTTATCTATATTTTCAAGAGAAGATTGGCAGAGTGACTTTTTGACTTATAAAAGTTATAATCCCAGATGACGTTAACAAATTAAAAGGATGATCAAAGATGATACTTTGAAAACGCTAACATAAGGCTTTTCTATTTATCAAGAACTAAAAAAGATTGGCAAAGATGATATTGTGACTAGAAAGTTTTAATCCAAGATCATAACGAAGCGTTAACAAGTTAAAAGGACTAGTAAAGATGATATTTTCGCAAGAAACACCAACACAATGCTACCTACTTAAGCTACTTATCTTCTTTCAATATGATATTTTGGCAGGAAAGTTTCACTCAGGTGGGCGTAAACAACCCCCTGGAAGAAGAAATTTAAACTTTTCTGCGTTTTCAATCAAGTAAGTTGGTAGATGAACAGCTGAAGCCGAACGAGGTACTGATCCCATTTTCCCAATCAAGTCCTTAAAAGTATATTCTTCGGGTAACATGTCATAAAGATCATCACCATAATTACAAATCTTTTCCAGGATTTTCTTATGATCCAAGTGTTCTTTGTTCTTCACATGGTCTGCATGGCTATATGCTTTCATTTTGTCCACAAATTCACTCAAATGCTTAAAACAGAAGCTGCAATGCCATCCTGTATCAGATAGGACAAGCTCCGTTTGGCGTGAATGCATGTAACGAGTATTCTGATGGTAGACATGGCTTGTAGCCTTCCACGTTGGGTCCGTTGGAAACTCAAAAGAATACAGATACTTTCTCATATCAAGATGCAAAATTGGTGGCAACCCGTCACACCACTGAAGTAGCTTAATAGTATTTCTACTAGGAATTTCATCGGTATCCGCTACAATTAGTATATCCCCATCAGAAATACCCGAACTCCTAATCAAATCATTCATTGACACCCGATGGTGTCCCTCTACAGAAAACGGTTTTACACGCTGTCCTTTGGATGCTAACTTACCAGGAAGAAAACCATAAACAATTTTATCCTCAACAAAGGAAAAACGTTCACGGTTTTCAGCAAAAGTGAGAGCCTTTGGGATACCTGTAAAAGTAGCATTTGATTCAAGAATGATGAATTTAGTGACATACGGATCAAGTTCACCCCACCTAACTTCAAGCAAGTCTAACTCGTTGCTGAATATTATAGCATCAAACACTCTATGTGGTTTAGACCGTACAGATCGTACTCATAGAAGCGTTTTCAGCATAATAGTGAGGCACGTACTGTAATGGACGAGGTGGTGTGTCCCATATCGGCCTCAAAAAGTATGTGATCTTTTCATAGTAGTTAAAGATCATTGTAAAACATATTGGTACAACCGTACAAGTATTAAGATTACCAAGCATCTAAATCCAGGAAGATGCCGTCTTGAGACAACCAGTCCTGAAGCCATACCGAGCAATGATCACGATTAGCAGCAACTAGCAGCGTAACTTAGATCTTTCATGCTTTCCGTAATCTGCACAGCAAAAAATATTAAAATTTTATGATCAAGTTCTTAAGTTTATACACTTTTGTCAAATATTTAAGTAGCAGAAACATAAATTATTGTTATCGTATAATCGTTCACAAAGCTGCAGATGTATCAAACTAAACTCAAATTTACGCTTACAACGTCAAGTTAACAATCCTGGCTACTGTATCATTTAACGTCACATGTAGATGATGAAACTAACCAAAATTGCAAATGAAAAAAGATTCTTTTTTCTTTGGTATTATTCATTTATTTGACCAATTTAACATATAAACTTTGGGATTGCAGAAGGAATTTTGTCTGTTATTAAAAATTAGCTTTAGCAATATCTCAAGTAAACACTATACAACAAATATCAAAGATCAATCTATGTGAAAAATAAAAATCACTAATATGTTATATGTAGCAACCAAAAAAATGTCTATGTTCAAAAAAAAATAATAATAATAACCAAAAAAAATGTATAGGGAATTTTTTACACATTTTTTCTTTTACCATTTACCCTGAGTGAAACAGAGAATTAAATGTATGGAATGTTGGAATATATGAATCATAAAACTATAAACATATAAAACATCACAAAGCACGCAGCGGAAAGATCTAATGAACATGTAATTAATTAACATAAATAAACACGTACCTTAATCGCGTAATCACCAAGAACAACAAGAACCCTAATTTGGGTTGAGTATGGATCGAACCAAACAAGGTAAAAACACCAAGAATCACAAGCTAAAATAAGCTTGTAACTCGTTCTTGTACACACGCGATAGTAGCGTTCCAATGGGAAAGCTAGGTTCAAGTATCACTAACAAACCAAATACTTTATTGCTATTAGCTCAAGCCGAATTCTCTAGTGAGAATAAAAATGTCGACTAGCACAAGCAAGAGGAGAAGAGAAGAGAAATTTGGCTTTGGAGTTAGGGATACAAGATTAGGTGAAAACTAAAACACATAGGGATGTATTTATAGTGTTCCTTTTTCTTGTTGCCCACTCCAAAAATCGATCAACCCTCCCCCTAAAGGGATTCGGCCGACTTTCATCCCAATATGGGAATTCTAGATCCTTCTTTCTCCTTTTGCACAATTAGTCCTTTAACGGTCGTTATCTACTAACACCGTTAAGTACTAACCGTCGTTAAGTATTGTTAGTGAAATGAATAAATAAATATAAATATAAAATGTATATTTAATTATTCAAACCAAAGGAACTCTCACGTATTGTGTGCAATCCCGAGTCTCGGGTTCGAAACCGGACATACGAATATTAATTCATTAAACACAAACTCTAACAGCTCCCACTTGGATAATGATTAATATTGTAATGACATGGGCTAGTCTAGCTTTAACAGATCCCAATGCCCCCAGCTCGATCCGAGTTGTGGTTCTCCTGGAAAAAACCACGTGATGATATAATCATCATACTTATCCTTTTGTTACTAATACTGCGTTAATTTGGATATGGATCTTTGTCATTCCATAATTAACAGTAGTTTCTCGTGTTGTACATAATTGAACAAGATTACCAAAACATCTGAACATCTTCCAGATAGACTTTGGGCGTGCGCACGCAAACATCTTGTCAATTCTACGAGTGGCCTAGCAGTATTAAATTTCAACACAAAGTTGAACGAACAAATCCTTTATTGACTACTAGCATAACCCTCGAACTTCACATCATTTCCGAAAATAGCCCTTATAACTACCTTTTACGGATAGCGTTAGACTATCTCACAGAAAATGAGCTACATCCTCGGCAATTATCCAGTATCTCAAGTCAGAGGATAAATATTCATGATATACTTGATGACTATGATCCATAAAGTATAATCATGTGGTTGGGATAAGTCCTATATTCATTTTATCCTATAATGAATATCATGTGATATTGGTGTCTCAACCTACAGTCCATTCTACCAATCCTCACATTTGCCTTAGTTCAATAATATTCCCATATTATTGATTGACAACGGACTATTTAGAATAAATTAATTATTCACGGATTTAAACATGCAAATATAGGACACAAATATTAATAATGATAATAAACGTTATCCGCACTTTATTTCATTAATATAATAATTGTTTTACATGTCCCTATCGAAATACTAATCCAACAGATTTACATGAAACTATCTGGCAATCGAAGACCAATGCCCTGAGCATGTTGAGTAAACGATTCTTTTGGTAATGCCTTTGTAAAAGGATCAGCCAGATTGTTATCTGTGTGAACTTTGAGCACATTTATTTCACCGTCATTCACTTGTTCTCGCACATAGTGAAGTTTCCTTTTAAAGTGTCTGGCGCCTTTCATAACTCCAGGTTCATTGGCGAATGTAATTGCAGCAGAGTTGTCGCAATATACATTTATAGGTAATTCAATGGAAGGCATCACTCCAAGATCCTTAACGAATTTCCTTATCCAAACAGCTTCTTGTGCCGCCTCCGACGCAGCAATGTACTCAGCTTCTGTAGCAGACATGGCCGTTATACTCTGCTTCTTACTCTTCCAGTCCACGGCTCCTCCATTTATGACAAAAACGTAACCCGTCTGAGACTTTGTATCATCTTTATCAGTCTGAAAGGATGCATCACAGAAACCTGTAACATTCAGTTCTGTGTCTGGATTTCCCCCGAAAACAAGAAACATATCTTTAGTATTCCTTAGATACTTAAGAATGTCCTTTACAGCTTTCCAGTGTTTTACTCCTGGATTCTGCTGATATCGACTGGTCATGTTTTGAGCAAATGCCACATCTGGCCTTGTGCATCTAACAGCATACATGATAGAACCAACTGCAGAAGCATATGGAACTTTCTTCATGTAGGCTTCCTCTTCAGGTGTAGAAGCACACATTTCACTGCTCAATTCATGTTTCACTTGCATGGGCAGATATCCTTTCTTGGAATTCTGCATATTGAATCTCTTCAATATTTTATCCATGTATGCACTTTGACTTAAACCGATTAATCGTTTAGATCTGTCTCGATAGATCTTGATTCCAAGGATATACGCTGCTTCTCCTAAATCCTTCATGGAAAAACATTCACATAGATATGCCTTAACTTCATTAAGACTAGGTATGTGATTTCCCATGATCAATATGTCATCGACATATAGGATAAGAAACACAGTGTTACTCCCACTAACTTTGTGGTATACACATGGCTCATCGAAATTTTGAGTAAATCCAAACTTCTTGATTTCCTCATCAAATTTCTTATTCCATTGCCTGGATGCTTGCTTCAATCCATAAATGGATCTTTGAAGTTTGCTTACACGCTCAGGAAATTGTGGATTTACAAAACCTTCAGGTTGCGCCATATAGATGTCTTCATCTAGGCGACCATTTAGAAATGCGGTTTTGACATCCATTTGCCAAATCTCATAGTCATAGTAGGCAGCTATGGCTATAAGAATCCTAATAGCTCTAATATCGGCTACAGGAGAAAAGGTCTCCTCATAGTCAATACCGTATGTTTGGGTAAAGCCCTTGGCCACCAAACGAGCTTTGTAGGTGTGTACGTTGCCATCCATGTCAGTCTTTTTCTTGAAGAGCCACTTACACCTAACTACCTTAGCATTGGGTGGAAGGTCTACTTCAGTCCAGACTTGATTATCTTTCATGGATTGCATTTCCCCATCCATGGCTACCTGCCATTTATCCTTTTCAGGACTATTAATGGCATCTCTATAACTAGTTGGCTCATCAGTTTGATCCAATAGTATAGTTTCCTCATCATCTATGTTCAAACATAGACGCTCAGGAGCCTTTGTAGATCTTGAAGATCTACGGACGGGTACCACTTCAACTTCAGGTGGAGGACCTAAACTTTCCGGTTCCACAGGAAGTGTGTTAGTGCTTTCAGAAGGTGAAGTATCTTCATGATCATTTTCAAGATCATATGCCCTCCCACTGAATTCTTGAGATATTAGATTATCTTCAAGAAATTCACCGTACCTAGCTACGATAACTTTATTTTCTTGTGGGAAGTAAAAGTAGTAACCCTTCGTTTCCTTAGGGTATCCTACGAAGATACACTTAACAGATCTTTGTTGGAGTTTATCAGGTGAGTCACGTTTAACAAACGCCTCACAACCCCAGACCTTTAAGTAAGAAAAGTTGGGAGCTTTTCCAGTCCATACTTCATATGGAGTCTTATCAACCTTCTTAGTTGGAATCCTATTCAACACGTGAACAGCCGTTTCAAGAGCATAATCCCAAAAGGATAAGGGAAGAGTTGTAAGATTAAACATTGATCGTACCATATCTAACAAGGTACGATTTCTCCTTTCAGATACACCATTTTGTTGTGGAGTATAAGGAGATGTGAGTTGTTGGACAATGCCACACTCAGTCAGATAATCTTTGAACTCTTGGCTCAAATACTCACCACCACGATCGGATCGAAGTGCCTTAATCTTCTTTCCGAGTTGAAGTTCTACTTCATTTTTAAAGACCTTGAATGTCTCAAAGACTTCATGTTTATGTTTAAGTAAATAAACATAACCATAACGACTATAGTCATCCGTGAAGGTCAAGAAGTAGCTAGCACCGCGTTTTGACACGTGTCTAAGTGGACCACACACATCCGTGTGTATTAATCCAAGTAGATCAGAAGCCTTTTCCATATTGCTATGGAAAGGTTTCTTTGTCATCTTACCCGATATGCAAGATTCGCATTTATCAACTGAATCATCATTGATATTAGGTAAAAGCCCATCACTTAGCAGCTTTTCCATGCGTTTCTTGCCTATGTGGGCAAGGCGACAGTGCCATAAATAAGACGAATCCAAGTTGGACTTGGTTCTCTTATTCCCGATGCTATACATAGAATTATTTCTATTGGATACATGGTTATCCATGTCAATTTCAAACACACCATTTAATGAAATAGCATTAAAGTAGAAAACAGAATTTAAAGAAACAGAAATTCCATTATCATTAAAAGTATGCTTAAAACCCAAATCCAATAACAAAGAAACTGAAACGACACCTCTAACAATAGAAGGTGCGTAATGACAATTGTCTAAAACCAAAATCAAACCCGAAGGTAACACTAGATCAAAAGTCCCTATGGCCTCTACTGCTGCGCGTATCCCGTTGCCGACATACAAGTAGCATTCACCATAGTTCAGCTTCTTTATTCCTCTAAGTCCCTGCGATGTATTACAAATGTGAGTACCACATCCTGTATCATATATCCAGGCATTTTGCTTACGAGGAAATGAAAATAATTCAACCATAAAAATACCTGATGTGCTGGCGCCCTGCCCAGCCTTGGCATTCTTATTCTTGCGACACTCCTCAAGCAACAATGGACAGTCCCGCTTCCAGTGTCCAGGAGTATTGCAGTGGTGACAAGCAGCCGCATCCTTCTTTGGATAATCCTTCTTGGGAGGAGGATTCTGCTTCTTCGGCTTTTGCTGATAAGTCACAATTTGCTTGCCCTTGTCAGCTTTGCCCTTTCCTTTCTTGTTCACTTGTTTCGGTTTACCGGGCTTAGCTACTCTACCACCTCTAATTGCCATAACTGCAGGTGTAGCAGGTGTAGGAGCTTTCTTAGTGAGTCCCTTCTCATATTCAATGAGCATTGCATGCAAGTCATTAAATGTCTTCCCCTTGCAATGCATATTAAAGTTACGCACAAATTCACCATATAGGTCCTCATTCAGAGATCTATTGATGAGGCCAACTTTAACGGCTTCCACATACCCGCAATCAAGTGCATCCAGTTGGTCAAGATAACCTTTCATTTCCAGCACATGAGTACTTACGGGTGTTGTAGCATCCTGCTTGCACTTGCCCAAGTTGTCAAGTACATCATACAATTCAGCCATTGGAGGTTTCTGAAACATACGTTGCAGTTCCTCAATCATGTCTTTCGGACCATATTGCTCAAACTGTTTGACCAGCTGAGTTTCCATCCCCGATAGCATGATACAGGCAGCATCATTGTGCCTTTCATAAGCTTCATTGTACTCCCGCAACACCTCAGTAGAGGAGGTTGCAGGTGGAGCTTGTGGAAGTGGCTCACTAAGACAATCCCAACGCTTGGCTATCCTAAGGACGAGCCTTAGATTACGATACCAATCGTTAAAGTTCTTAGTCCCAGTCAGTTTCTCCTTTTCAAGCATCATCTTGTAACAAGGAGTTAATGATGACGAGTTTCCGGGTTGGGCCATTTCTACAGAAAAAGTTCAAAAGTTAGTACTTTCGATAATAAACTTTTCAAGAAAATTAAACACCCATTGGTTAAATAACCATTTAATTTTCAATGAAAACTAGGATCCTAATTGACGCCGTTTCATTACATCAGCTTTGGCTGCTAGCAATGAAAGTGCTCAATAAGGTACGGGATCACCCAATTGCCAATATCAAATTGCAATTCCTAGAAATCTTGGGATTTACAATATACATTGCCAACAACAGTTGCAAATCATTGTAAACATGTTTCATCCCCAATTCTTTATGCCTTGGCGCCGTCTCATTACATCAGCTTTGGCTGCTAGTAATGAAAGTGCCCAATTAAGTCTACCAACTTAAGAAACTGTAAATTGACGTCAGTTTATTGCATTCAGCTTTGGCTGCTAGCAACAAAGTACTCAATTTACCCTTAGACCGCACCCTTTGAACATCAACATTCAGCTTTGGCTGCTAGTGATGTAGGATGAAACCTTAGGTGTTTCTTTTAGTAGTTGGGTGGCATATGACTTAAATTTGTAGGGTAATAATTTTTGATGTGTTTAATCAAAAAATATGTACAAAGATGTCATGCATTCATCTTTGTATCATATATAGTTTTCAAAACAAAACCGCCGTTTACTCATTCGTAGCTCAAATCATCAAATCTTTTAATTGAGGCGTTGAGCAAATTACAACATTGCCTTAAGATGCTTCGTATTTATCGTGGTGTACTTGGTAAGTCTAAAATTGACGCACAGGCGGGCGTAGGGACGACAGCCGCCGAAGCTGGTTAAAACCGTGCCCCTCTAAGGTCACAATTTAATGCGTACCAACTAGAACCCACTTTATTAGTTTGTCAATTTTAGGTCCGCCGCTTCGACCACTTTAATACAGTCGCAATCAATCAACTAAAAAATTATGATTTTCTTGCTAAAACAATTAATGTAGTAATTTAATTATTGCTAGTCTCGCCTGGGAGCAAATTACCGTGCGAAGCGAACCACTGTCGGCACATAAGACTTGGCAATAAATAAAATTACTACAAAGGTTTCATAGTTATTAGTCTTATTTATTTTTATTATGAAAAATTACCCTCTTTTGTAGTTTACAATCCATCATAATATAAAACACAAAAGATCAAGTAATTCACAAAAATAAATAAACACATAATAACAAATATATGATCATCCACGATATCATATAGCCACATGCAAACCTTTTTCAATAAATCCTAATATTAATTCTATGTGTAATTCTTTATGTATGTAACTAACAAAACTCCCATTGGTTTTCGAGCTCATTGTACCCAATGGACCACAGCACCAAATAAATTTTGGCCGCGTAAGTTTTAGTTAGTTAGATACCACATTGCACATAACCTTTTAATTAATATATATTGAGGTCTTCCCCAATTTTAGATTTATTTAAATCATGTGACAAATAAATTCAAACAATACAAAACCATACAAATCAATCATGACAAAATATGCAAGATCTTGTCATGAATAACATATTGATCACATAATCATGTTAATCCCATATTATTAATCAATATTTATTTGTACGTGTTTAATTAATTTAGTGACATCACATAAGGTATTCACAAATTAATCCCTAAAAATTTCATGCAATCCTAGGGTTTCTATCAAGATTTTAAATCAACCATAAAACCCTAACTTTTCATGTAGGTGTCGACCCATAAGGGGTGTCGACCTACTTATGTAAAAACAATTAGGGTTTAAAAACCCTAAACAAAAAATAATTGCATGTATCTAATAAAGATCCAATTTTTAGGTTTTAGTAATTAATTACAAGTTCTTAAACGAGGCTCATGATGCCACTGTTGGAATATATGAATCATAAAACTATAAACATATAAAACATCACAAAGCACGCAGCGGAAAGATCTAATGAACATGTAATTAATTAACATAAATAAACACGTACCTTAATCGCGTAATCACCAAGAACAACAAGAACCCTAATTTGGGTTGAGTATGGATCGAACCAAACAAGGTAAAAACACCAAGAATCACAAGCTAAAATAAGCTTGTAACTCGTTCTTGTACACACGCGATAGTAGCGTTCCAATGGGAAAGCTAGGTTCAAGTATCACTAACAAACCAAATACTTTATTGCTATTAGCTCAAGCCGAATTCTCTAGTGAGAATAAAAATGTCGACTAGCACAAGCAAGAGGAGAAGAGAAGAGAAATTTGGCTTTGGAGTTAGGGATACAAGATTAGGTGAAAACTAAAACACATAGGGATGTATTTATAGTGTTCCTTTTTCTTGTTGCCCACTCCAAAAATCGATCAACCCTCCCCCTAAAGGGATTCGGCCGACTTTCATCCCAATATGGGAATTCTAGATCCTTCTTTCTCCTTTTGCACAATTAGTCCTTTAACGGTCGTTATCTACTAACACCGTTAAGTACTAACCGTCGTTAAGTATTGTTAGTGAAATGAATAAATAAATATAAATATAAAATGTATATTTAATTATTCAAACCAAAGGAACTCTCACGTATTGTGTGCAATCCCGAGTCTCGGGTTCGAAACCGGACATACGAATATTAATTCATTAAACACAAACTCTAACATGGAAAAATCATCAAAATCATACAGTTTGGGTGCTTGGGATTTTCTGCTTTAAAATGTATCAACATGCATACTTTCAAGTGCTTATGTTTTCTAAAATAAGCAGATAAGCAATTTTTAAAAGTGAATGGGAGTGCTTCTCAACTTAAAACGTACAATGTGATGAGCAACGAAGCAATCCCAAACACACCAAAAAGGTATAATCACACACAAAAAGTGTCCACGATATGATGAGAGAGAGTGTTAAGGATTGCTTTCGAGTGCTTATTCTTTTCAGTTTTCACAGTGAGCGGATAAACAATCTATGGTAGGCTGTTTCGCGGTGTCTGAAATGACACGACAAACATTAGGCTCATAAATAAGCCACTCCAAACACTTTAAAAAAAAAGGTAAAATCACATTCACAAAAAGTGTTCGTGGTCCAAAAATAATACTCAACAGAATCACCTCTCATAAAACGTGTTCGCTTCATAAATTTAATGTAAAAACATCAACAAACCATCAGGCATTCTATGAACACAAACATCAATTAGTACAACCAATAACAACTATAAAAAACTAAACAACATATATCAACAAAACATACTCATATCCAGGGACGGAACAAGAGCACAAGGACACCAGATGCATTTAAAGAAATTCAAACAAGACTACATACACAATTTTTTTAAAACCGAATGCATTTATAGATAATCAAGATTTTCTAACAAAATTAGCAGTATGACACAAAAGTCCATCAGTGACCCGAACTCCTGAAATAAAACAAAAACCATGATAAATAAAAAACAATGTACCTATGAATCCTAAACAAACACAGATAAAAAACCATGATCATGAAATGAAACACAATACCTTAACAATGATCACCTTTATATTCAAAAACCAAGGTGCCGTTTGGTTTGTTGTCCAGAACGATAATCGGTATGGATGTAATATAGAGGTGGAATAAGAATGACTATAAGTTAATGTATCAATCTTATAAATGTTGTTTGGTATGATAATTAGATAAAAAGTGTAGTATAAATTATGTGAGGGGAAGTGGTGGGCCCAGTGGTGAAGCTAGAATGGATTCAGTGGGGGGTCGGGATCTAATATACCGAAATTTCACAATTAAAATGGGGGGTCGAAACCGAATATACCGAAATTTTTCTACACGAAAACTATATACCCCCTACATCGCAAAAAAAATTTCGGGGGGGTCGGCGCCCCCCCCCCCCCCCCCCCCCCCCCCCATGTAGCTGCGCCCTTGGTGGGCCGGGAATGAAACAATCATATACTACCTTTTTGGTGTCTATCAAGTATGGAATAAATTTGTATATAATTTCTACTTTTGATAGTCATTCCGAGATACCAAACACTTTGAATCGGAATGATATCATTCCTCCATTCCGATTAGGGATACCAAACGCACCCCCAAATTTCGTTAAAATATTTACGTTAACATATGTTGTGTTTATATACAGACAGATCATGAGACAACAACAAAAATATTGTGAAACCAGGTAACGAATAAAAAACTGCCACGTGTTGGTTGAAGAGCTTGCGACTGTACGATTGGTGGGGTTTATAGTTGTTACTGTGGGGGTGAGAAGTAGAGAATGTTTTGTTGTATGAAAATGTGAATTTATTACACATGGAAAATTGAAATTTTTATTCCTTTTTTTGTAATAGAAATTGATTAATTTTTTTTTTTTTTCATTTATTGTACATGAATTTAAGTAGAAAGCATTTACTTATTTTTTTAATGGACTAGACCAAAACTGGTTATATTTCGTACTGACATAAATTTTTATGATTCTTTTTAAAGTTTAAACATTTAGTAAAGATTTGAAAATTTTGTACTTCAATATTTTTGTTTGTTAGGTTCATTAGTTCTTTTGAAATTGAAATAGTTTAGATCAAATACAATACTAAAAGTTAAAATGTGATATAATTACTTTTACCTAAATGATATATGTAAATCTTGACGGGTAGTCTAGTGGTAAGATCTCAAATGTTTCAATATGAGGTTTAAGACTAATAATAATGGCGATCTCAAGTTTGTGAGGTCACTCCTATTACCTTAGCGTTACATCAGCTTCTTTTAATTAAATACATGTCTAAATGCCAGTAGCAGGGTGACCCCAGTCACAATAAAAACATACACCACAAAAATTAATTAAAAAAAAAACTCTCACACAACTTGCATTTGGTTGGGTCACCTGGTGGATCAAATCAAACAAAAAAAAAGGACAGACGCGACTGCAAAGGTCGCCGTAGTGGGGGGACGCGGCTGAGGAGGGTAGCTGACCCTAGGTTAGGTCGCCATTACGATTGGCCTAAAGGTCAAGTGTAGCTAGTTGTAAACTTATGTGCCACCCGCTCTAATTATCAATATTATAAAGGAAAAACACACAAAAATGAAATGTGAAAACTTAAATAATAAAGAAAATAATGAAAACTTAAACTAATAATGGAAATGTTGAAACCACCAAGTTTTTATAGTATTTTGTTTATCTTTTCTAGCTTTCGTTAAATCATTTTTTTTTTTTTTTTAAATTAAGTCATTTTGTGTAACAAAATATTCTAGGGGTGGCAATTCGGGTTGGGTTCGGGTTGGCGGGTTCAGGTTAACAGGTTGGCTAGTTAGAAAACCCCAACTCGAACCTGACCCGATTAAATTATCGGGTCAGCTATGTTAACCCTAACCTGTTTACATATAACTCGAACCTGACTCATTTAACTCATATATACTTGGGTTAGCGGGTTAAATAAGTTAAACCGGTTTCGGGTTTACCCATTTAACCCGTTTTATATACAAAAGTAGGCACATTACATGAGTTAAAAAGGTTAAACGGGTTTTCGGGTACCCGTTTAACCCATTTAACCCATATATAAAATATAAAAAGTTTTTAATTTAAGTAAAAAAATCTTAAACGGGTTGGCAGATCGACCCACTTAATTTATTCCCAACCCGAACATGACCTGTTTAATAAAAGGTTAGTTGAGTCGACCCAAACCCGACCCGAAATCTATTATAGACTCAACCCGAACATGTTAATTTGCGTGTCGGTTTCAGGTCGGGTTTCGTGTCGGGTCAGAAATTGCCATCTCTATCTGCTACTATAAAATCCCCTTGCTATGCACACTCATCTCGTATACTTAATATGTAACTGTGGCTCACTAGTGATTTATCAGGCTCAAAGAGTTTTGATGGGTGGTATGTAGAGTCCCGTATTTACTTGTAAAGTCATTAAAGATAACATTAAGTAAGAATTTTGTAATGATATTAAAAGATCATAAAAACTCAATGCTTCATTTTTGGACAGTACAAGAATATTTATCTTTTGTTTTGGCAACTAATAGAGTACTCCTATTTATATTTGGAAAAAAGGGTATTTACTATTTAGAGGTTCAACTGGGTCATAAATTCCTTTTGGCATTAGTGTTTACTTAGTTGTTTTACATGTGTGTATTGGCTTGGAAATTGTTAAGCCGGTGTCGATTTAAAATGAGTTAATGTCGGATCATAAATTGATTAGTCTTTTGCACAAAATAGTTGTATGAACTATGAACAAAAGGCTCGTACACATATTCTTGCATTCATAGCACTTTAAATAGTTATGTCTAATACATTAGTTACCTTGATTAACTCAGTCAAAATGGTGTATTTGTTATCAATAAACCTCACACACTCCTTGATTAATCATTTTAGATGGTAAGAATTGTAAACTAACAAAAGTTTAAGGGTTAGAATGTAAATAAATAATTGCATATGAAAGTTGAAAAAAATAATAATAAACGCCGTTGCCGGGGATCGAACCCGGGTCACCCGCGTGACAGGCGGGAATACTTACCACTATACTACAACGACATTTTGTGTTCATATCAATTTCGTAGCATAGGTAACCATATTTGACTTGCCATTAGCCAATATGCAGTTTCCATTTAATCATTTCAGTATTTTACATAAGGATGAATTTAATTTAGAGCTTATTACAACAACATTTGTTCAAGTTTTATGAAACATTAAAAAGCTGAACTCTTTAACTAGCAATGATGTCCTCTAGAATTTGTAATTTTCAGATGAGACATATTTTGACATAATTTGCTTGATACATCTCTTGAAGATGAAACTTGATACATTGCGCGTGATTGCGGCTTGTTGGTGTCACACAATTTTCTTGTTTTCTTCAAGATAAGATTTCTTGTTTACTTAATATTGTCTCCAAGTTGCATACATTCATCCATACACCAATGGGCCATTAAATAAAAAATGCATCCTCAGCTCAATATCTTTATGTAACACGTACTAGAACATTTGCTGCAAATCATCGGTCTCAAGTCTCAACATCTTCACATATCCCCTATGAGAACACAACCAAAAAAAACCAGTAAAATTTAATCCAAAGTGTACAATGTCAATTGTCCTACATTATAGTAGTATATCTAGGCAAAAGTCGTATTTTCTATAATCTTTAAAACATGAGATGTATTAGAAACTGAATATTTACTTACAGCAACTTGTATTTGGGATGTTTAGATTTTGTAGTTGCAATAAACAGTTTCTAATGCTGGGAAACATAGATTTTTCTTCTAATGAGCACACATTTAATGCTTTCTACCGTAATAAACATGTTTGTGCAAATCAAAGTGGTAACACATTCAAGGACTCTCAATTTTTTCGGGACTGCTTACAAATAAAGGACCTACTTAACCATTAACGATTTCATATCATTTAACAAGCTTTACTCAACTTAACTTAAGGTGTCATACCATAATATGTATTAGGTCCCAAAAAGATGTTCAAACGTACTTTAAAACAACAAATTAGCCAGCGATTGAAGTGTAAAAGCAGCATTGCCAATGGCAAAACAAACTTTTCCCCAATTGGGTCAATTTTGTTGACATTCTCATCAGTTGACAACACCAAATGGATACGTTGTTTAGCACAAGCTCACAACTAGTATAGATATGGCGATATGCAAACAATTTGCATGTCGGATCCCTTCTTCATGTTCTGATGTTCATGTGTCGATGTTAAATAATACTTTTACGGACCAATGCAATTCAAAACATTTGCAAGTGACAAGAAAAGCTCATTTTCTATACCATGATTAGTTCAACGGCATCTACAATTAGCTAGCCTAAGTGCGGCTGTTATTTCTTCAAACAACTGGACACGCCCAACATGATATCACACATATGATGTTGGAAATTGTAGTCCCCAAGATCATGTGACATAGGAATTGCCTTAATAGACATCCCAATCTCCTACACGCCGTCCATGGTATCTCACATGCTTTCCGGTGTCTTCATCAAAAGTGGGAATACCGAAAGCTTGTACAACCAAAATATCAACGAAAAAAATATTTCCAAGTCACCAGTGATTTGCTAAAGCAACATTACAAACCAAATTAGGATTAGACAAGAAATCCAAAACATATTTCACAAAGAAATTGGCTTGTGGGTATTAACATTCTCATCATCACTTTGACACTCTTGATTCCACATATGAGCTTCAGTTAAGTTTTCCGTACATGCCAAAAAAATCGACATCAATCTTGCTGAAAAACAATAAATAAAAATGCCATCATGACACCGATCGATAGAGATGAGCACAAGGAGTCAGCAAACACAACACATAACACACACACTTAGAGGAATAAAATTCAACTCACAAATGGAAAACACTCATTGTTTAAATTCTTTGTTTATCATCTACCATACAATGAAATTCTTGGCCCCTCATATAGGCACAAAAGCATTGATTAGAACTACTTATTCATCTACCCATTCTATAATTATTATTGAAACACCCAACTTTATTAAAGAAAGAAAATGATCAGGTGCTAGTAGTAAATGACAGCAAGCAGGCAGTCCAAAAGATGCTCTTGTTTGACCAACTTCTTCCAGAGACCACGAATTGTGAATTACCCAATGTTGTAGGGAATTTTGTCTAGTTTCCAGAACATTCAAAATCACGTCAATCCGAGTCCCGAGCATAAAGTTATGGTCAATTTACTAACCAGTGGTTACCAAGTCAGACCACCTGAATTCAGGCGTGCCCATTGATTGCATTTCACTTTTTTTGGGGTCCCACTCGATCCCATTCATTACCAATAATTATGTTACTACCGGACTTAGTATTGCATAGGTTAACGCCAACTGTGTCATTCTCCCCTGGTTGAAAAGAACTCGACCTCGAGTTCAACTCATTTTCGTCATCGTACGGAGATAGATCCTTCACATTAAAGGTAGCAGAGACTCTGTGATGTCCAGGCAACTCAACTTTATAAGCATTGTTCCCCATGCATTGCACTATTTTAAATGGAGCATTACCTCGTTGCTGGAGTTTAGCATGTCGGCTAGGCGGAAAGCGTTCCTTACTCATATGGACCCAAACAAAGTCACCTTCTTTGAAAATTGTTGCCTTTCTGTGCCTGTTAACTTGCTTTGCATACCTTTGGTTTTGCTTTTAGATTTTCAACTTTACTTTTTTGTGAAGCTCTTTGACAACTCTGGCACATACGTCTCCATCACCACTATAACTCAAGTTTATAAGTAGAGGTACAAGGTCAAGAGGACTCGATTGATTGCATCCATACACAACCTCAAACCGACCCG
The DNA here is from genome assembly GCA_021014915.2 of Artemisia tridentata subsp. tridentata. Classification (NCBI taxonomy): domain Eukaryota; kingdom Viridiplantae; phylum Streptophyta; class Magnoliopsida; order Asterales; family Asteraceae; genus Artemisia; species Artemisia tridentata. The sequence goes on along the minus strand of CP139508.1, from coordinate 68,742,557 downwards.
TACCTATAGTTTGGCTACAGGAACGATTGTAAGCAAATTCAGCTTGTGGTAATACAAGATCCCATTGTCGTTGAAGTTCAACATTTTCAGTTGGGTTCATTCGATATGCTGGTTTGGTTGGCAAAGTCACACCTGGAACCAAATCTAAACAATGTTGAACGGTCCTCATGGGAGGAGGACCTGCTTTAATTTCATGTGGGAAAATACATTGAAACTGGTCAAGGAAAAGTAGCAATACATCAGGTGGTTTTGGGTTTTCATATCCTACTTCTTTTACCACCAAAGCATAAGCTACTTTAGATTCTTGTAAAGCTTCACTAAACTCAGATTTTGATATAAATACATGACCTCCTCCTTTGCTTGAGCTTACTGTTGTCTTTAATTTGGAAGGACCCAAGATAATCTTGACCCCATTCATCACAAAAGCATAGGTGTTTTTCAGCCCATCGTGTACGGTTTGTCTATCAAATTGCCAAGGTCTTCCCAAAAGTAAGTGACATGCATCCATTGGCACGACATCACACCGTACCTCATCTCGATACTTTTTGCCAATGGGAAAGTTCACTAAACATCGCTGGTCTACCTGAACCGATTTACCCTTGCTTAACCATGAAAGTTTATAAGGATGCGGGTGTTTTTCGGTCGTGAGAGGTAACTTTTTTACCATGTTTTCGGACACAATATTTACACAGCTCCCGCTATCAATAATAACGTCACACACCTTTCCATTCGAGGTGCATCGCGTATGGAAAATGTTGTTGCGAAGCCATGCTTCATCTCCGTTTGACTTCATAGGTAATGCTCTCCGAATCACTAATAACTCGCCCGTGTCCCCATAAATAATATCTTCAAGTTCATCTTCTTGTGGTTCATCAAATGTTGGAGGAGTGTCATATCCGTCTTCTACATTTTCCTCTACAAGAGTAAAAACCCGTTGGTTAGGACAATCAGACGAAATATGCCAAAATCCTTTGCACTTGAAACATTGCACTGATTTTTGTTTAGTTCCAGAAGGACCAGCCCCTACATCATGGGTTTGTGGGGTTTGGGATGCTTTTTTCGCTTTTGATTTTGTACTTTGCGAGCCACTAGCCTGATTAGTTACATAACCTCGACTAGGACCTCGAATAACACCATATGTTGCTGATTTCCGACCCTCTTTCTCCTTGAGTTGTGTAACACCCCTAAAATCGGGTCCAGCGGAAGCATACGTGTCACTGGGGTGCTACTAAATTGGTATTACAACACAAGGTAAAAAGAACGGTTTTACCTCAACCGTTTAGAAGAAAATTTCATTATCAATATATTAAGTTTACATCATTCAAAATATAGTGCGGAATACAGGCCCATAAAATAAGTAAAGCGGTCCCAAATACATCAGAGTGTTCTATTACCACGCCATGCCAAAAGCCTCCACAACTAGGCTATCGCCTTAAACCTGAAAATACATGCTAAAAGTGTCAACACTAAGTTGGTGAGTTCATAGGTTTTAGTTTAAAACAATATAGTTGAACCTAAAGGTTTTCCAGTTCAAATCATCATTCAAAACAAGTCAAATTCAACGTAGGCTCACACTGCCTAAATCACCGTTCCAAAATCAAATCCGTAAATAATATCATAATCAACGCATCTCGAACCATAATCAATCATACAGATACTACACTCATATAGTGTCACGCAAATCATTCGGTTATGTGACCAATTCATTCGGTCATGTGACCAGTTCATTCGGTCATGTTACCAGTTCATTCGGTTATGTGACCAATTCATTCAGTCATGTATGTACATAGCAGTTGGGCCAGTTCATTCAGTTATGCAGGCATGAGTGTTTTCAGCACTTGTGTCAATGTGTAAGAAATCATGTATGTAACATGTAAACACACAACGCATTCAAATAACCAAATCAAATGTTTCAACCAAACAGTCAAATATTGAGTAAACAGTTCGCATATTCCAAATAAACGGTCATTGAGTTTAGTTAAAAATAAGCATGTATTCTCCCCCAAAACAGTTATAAAACCGGTAATAGTAGGGGCCATGAACTCACCTTAGCCACAACAATGCAACAATCACATCTGACACAACTGGCATCTAGAGCATGTCACAACGGTATCCAGAGACAGGCACAACGGTACGAGATCGGCACGACCTAATACGTATATGGTCATCTCAAATATGTCTCGTATAATAATTTAAGTCTAATAAAGACAACGTGTCATAGTTTTCGTGGATTACTCTTACTCAGTACTTATAAAATGTTTAGTATCAACGTTTCATGTGGTGGTAAGAAAATATTGGCTCTAAATACTACTCACGCCAAAGTGGAAAAGACGTCGACATAGTCGAGAAATACTGACGCAAACTCAAGCCAACAAGGAAAATCCAGAAAGTAACACAAAATAAATATATTAATACCATAGGTCGATTGATAAGTTTTGGTATCTACCCCAAATCCCCAATTAGTATGTATACAACATAAACGTTTTATAAATAAACGGTAAGTTTAACTAATAACAATCAATTTTTTTCCCCGGATAATTTAATAGCAAACAAACGTTAATGTTTCAAGTGTGTTTATTAATTATAGTCCATTAGACATTGTTTTCATATTGTAAGTCCCGTTACGAATCTTAATATATCAAATTCGTCCGAGTCTAATATATCGTATTCGTCTCGTGTCCAATAAAGTTAAATGTCAAAATTGTCCAAGAAAATGTCCAAGTATTTCAAGTCTCAGTTCAATATTTATAATCCGTTAAGTGTCCGTATTATCCAAATCCAAGTCATAATCCCAAGTATAGTCCGAAACGTACCAATGAGCACCAAGGTCAACGACAAATAAAAACTCATTTGTCATGATAGTTTCAATGACCATCACAATACAAAGACAAGTTTAAAGAATATTTACAATAACTAAACACACTCTTATACTAGATCGAATTGGGCTCAACCCACAACTGAAATCCAAACGCACCTTTTTTTTTGTCTACTAATACAATATCAATGTATTCACAACTTCAATAATTCATTTACAAAACATAAGCACACCCTTGGTGTTCATTGTTAAACCGAGACTAAGACACCCTATGTGGGTTGTACTGTTAGACCGAAACAACAAAATAAACGTACCCTCTTGGGTGTACTAGTTAACCATAAACAAACAAATAATATTGACACACCCTTATGGGTGGTTCTGTTGTGAACCAAAACAAGACGCACCCTACATGGGTGCTATTTAGACCGAGAGCAACACAATCTAAACCCAAACGTACAACCATCCTGGTTGAGTATATCTAATTAGCACGCAATCCACAAATGACACAAGACTCATAACCTAAAACGGGTTCCAATCCCAACTGAATCAATATAATAACCATAATCAAATTAACAAAATATATAGCAAGAAGAAGTCGAACCCAAAACCATACCATAGATGGGTTTGGGTTGACCCGACCCTTGTCGGTTGACCCGACCCGTACACAACCCAAATCAAACGAACCCCCTTTGATTCTTACCACACAATTCTGAATAGAAACGTTTTAAATCTTGTTATCAAATCGTTTTTAACCCATCTTTATATCCACGGAAACTATTAACTCGTTATATATATATATATGCTAGACTTCAAAGCCCGCCCAATGGGCGGGCATGACTTGTAATTATAGTTTTCATAGCCCGCCCAATGGGCGGGCATGACTTGTAAGCCCTCCCGGGCATATAAGCCCGCCCACAGGGCGGGCATGACTTGTGATTATGGTTGAAAAAAGTAAGTTTACCAAAAATAAAGATACAAACATATTAAATTACATATGTTGCATACCAATAACTAATACCTTCGTCTAATACGTTGGGCGGGCTATTATTATTATTATATGTCGTACGTTTAATTCCTTCAGGGAGATGTATAACCATTTTACTGAACTTAAATAATCCAAAAATCCTTTCACAAACTCGTCAAAATTTGCAATTCATTCACGAATACACTCTAAATAAACTTAAATCGTCAACAAACCTGCGAATAACATCAAAACTTCATTCCACTTATTTTATTAAGCTTAAATAATCCAAAAATTCGCTACTAACCTCAAAACTTCGTTACTTACTAATATTCTTCACACGCGAAGATACTATAACTAAACTTAAATCTGCTAATAACGTTAAAACTTTATTACTTACTAAAAATCTTCACACGTGAAGATGTCTAACTAAACTTAAATGTGCTGACAATCTAAAAAGTTCATTCCTTGCTAACATTCTTCACGTGCGAATATACTCTAACCAAACTTAAATCCGCTAATAATCTCAAAAGTTCGTTCCTTACTAATATTCTTCACATGCGAAGATACTCTAACTAAAGTTAAATCCAGTAATAATCTCAATAGTTCATTTCGAATCCATATGCGAAGATATTATAACTTAACTTAAATCCGCTAGTAATATTAAAAGTTCCTTACTTACTGAAAATCTTCACGCGCGATGATACTCTAATTAAACTTATTGATAGCATGGGAGGATATCACGTTGGGTCAGTTAGGTGCCTAAATGATTTATTCGTAGCGTGGTTTGATGTATGAAATGGTATTAATGTAGTTGGTCACACATAAATAAATTGCAATAAGATAATCCAGCTCCATGTATTGGTCACACATTAAAAGAGCCTGGTCAATGTGTTTTAAATCAAATCAAATGACAGGGTACAAATGTGTTTTGATGCATAAACAGTTGCAAGAATTCATCAAATGGTAAAAAAAGGAAATCAAGACACTTGTAAATACAGATGGGAAATTTTACTCATTTAATTAGGAATCAAGTAGTGTTATATATCCGTAGGGACTAAAAAAAACCAAATGAGCTTAAGAAAAAATAAATAAAAAGAAAACACGCCCCTTTGACACATTTTTTTATAACGGCTAATTAGTAGTTGATTCGAATCGTTCAGTGACATCCAAGCGTGCGATATGCCTTCCTCGAACCTTCGCTTTTGGGGACTAAACCCCACTCTTTTATTTTCCCGCTTCGCCTAGAAAAATCTGCAAATAACTATCGATGTGAAAATACAAAGACACGGAAAATCGTCACACGCATCAAAAGTCACTCAAAGTATACTTTCGATGCCCTATAACCTACAAACCCTGCACAGCCACCAATTTCACCATATTTAACATAAGAATTTGCTGTTTTAATGAGGAAAAAAGTGTTTCAGTTGACTGAAAACCCTCACCAAAAATTACCCAACTAACCACCACCCAACCCCTCCCGAACGACCCATTATTTCTAAATTTAGTTTCAGCGGATATAAAAGGCTTTTTTAAATCTCTTGGTCAAAGGAAAATGTTTCCTGTTTTGAGCTTCAATCTAAATTATAACATATTAAAATGATCGAGCGTGATTGATTATTGTAAACTTACATGCCACTAAATTAGATTGCACATAAGGCAAAATAAAATTGCCACCACTTAAGAAAAAATGACTGATTTGTATTTGCCCTTTTCAAAATATTTTTATTTTTCTAATGTAGCATATGAAATTTTGTTTTTGTTTTATGCATGAATTATCGAGATTAAACTTAAATACCATTTTTAAGAAGAGAAGCATGATCATTTTCATTAATAAGGCATGAGAACTTTTCAAGTTAACATTCACAGACTAAAGAGATTTGTCTTTGTGAAAGCCAGCGTGATATTTAAACCATCTGATGTAACTAACAACTATCAAATATACGCATATATAACATAAATGCATCCCTTAATTGATCCTATCAGCTAGACACACATTCTACAATAATAAATTGGATCCTATCACTCTATGCTCCTAATAAGAGTATGCCCAAGCGAGCAAAGAAAACAAATAACAAAATTTTGCAGACAATTTAGAAGATCAATCAGTCATTCCTTCAACCCGTCATATAATCCATAAATTGGAACAAAGTCATGAGTACATGTCAAATTTAAATACCAACAATGCAGGAAAACGACATTTATAATCTACACATGTGTTTAAGATTTACCACAAACCAAATGATCAGAGAATCAATACATTACAGATATGTTTGGCTTTGCTTTTGAAAATGATTATCTGGTTATTGTGTTTTCAAGTCACATATCAGCATATAGTGATTATCTGATAATTGTTATGCAACAACTGATTATCATTACTCCATATCACATCACTTTTTCTTTTTCAAAACGCAACACCAAATACAGCTCTAACTTCTAAGAAATCATAATGATGATTGAAAAAGTAACAAAAAATTAAATTAATATACATCAAACATAAAAATTACCTAACACCAGCATCACCAACGATAGCCATATACCAGCAGACAAACCAGGAAGACCACAAGTAAGACCGGAAGAAAAATGAGCATATCCATCAAATAGGTTGTAAGATTTTGCCCTAGTGTTAATTCCAGTACGTATGATAACATCAATAATCAAACCGTAAATACCCAACGCCCCTACCATAACAACGGGCACAATAGACGTCATCAGCAACTCAGGCCTCATCACTCCCATTGACGCCATTCCAATACCACTTTCTGTTGTTCCGTAAGCTGCTCCCATACTTACAAACAAAGTCAAACAATAAGAAGATGTTAGAGATAGACAATTAAAACTTTTATACTTTTGATAAGGTTATCATCAAATAAACTCTACACATGCTATCACCAAAACTATGGTCAACTCCGTAAAGGTAATTTCCTAATTGGATTCGCTTATCGTATATTATTAGTGCCTCTAGCAGTTCTAACTGGTACGTTTGTGTTAAATGACCACCCAGTGAAGTCATGTATCAAAAATAGAAGAAAATGCAAATCAAGTATTGAATCCATCTAAGCAAAAAAGTTATGCTGGTCAAAACGTACCTCTGTGGGTGTTTCCACCAGAACGATAACATATCAAAATATGCAGCTACCCGTAGTGGCTGCAGCCACAGTGACTGCAGCAGTTGTCGTGGTGACAACGACTGCTTCTATTGCAAAGTTGATTGCGATAAATGGTTTTGTAACCTTACAACAGGTTTTACCTCTCGAGGGATCTCAAGAGGCTTACAACCCCACCAGGCAGTGTACCTGACCGATGTAGTATAGTGTAGTGGTAAGTACGGGGGATTGATCGTTCTCCACAGGGAATAGTGTTCGTTAGGTGTGAAAGGCTACTCTAATTAGGTCTAAGGGTTGAGGAAGATTCTTTTTATGTTTTTATAGTTTTTATGAAAGCAAGTAAAATCTCGGGTTTTGAAGGAGTGGGCGGAATTAGTTGCTAGTCAACTAACCCAAATTACTACGAATGCAAATAAAATAAAATAACAAAAATGAAATGTGGTGAGAAACTTATGTGTAGAGAAATGTGTTTACTTAGATTTCCTTACTCTCTAACTATCTTTTACCGGTTAATTAGTGTGTATTAGTCGCGTGGATGACGGGTGTATTCCTTAATACCATTCGTGGGGTGGCGTACTTACTTCCCCAACTCTACAAGCTCCTACTTCACTCCTATGTCGAGCCGGCTAGGAAGCTCCTAACATGGGATCACTAGAATTCGCTTGTGCATTAAATACAACCATAAAAACCTTTAGTACGCGTTTGGTTCATGTTTCTTAAGACGTTCAAGCAAGTTACCGAATAGGAAGTTAGCCAGTTTTCTTAAGCCTAACATAGATAAACAATCATCCAATACAACTAACAACACACTAACAACCAATAATCAATAGCTAAGTTTCATTAGATCTAAGCAAACACAAGATAAAATTAGCCTAACATGTTAAACAAAAGACAAGAATAAGATAGAATCAAACAACACATAGACATATTGAATGATTAATTGATAACTTATCTTTCAATGAAACATGGAAGATCTCAAGGCAAAAAGCCATGAAAAAGTAGCTAAAATCGTCTTAGGGTTTTATCCCAAAATTCCACACACTAAGCTCTCCTTAATGACAAAAAATTAGAAAACTATATATAGACTTTTGGATCTGACGGCGTCACCTTATGGAGTGTGACGCCGTCACCTCGCCGCTTTTAGGGTTCCCGGATGACCTTCTTGACGCCGTCCCTCTTTAGCTCTTCCAAAATCCATTCTGGCTTATCAAGGCTTGACGCCGTCAGATCGTGAACGTGACGCCGTCCCCTTATGATTTAAGCCGTGACGCCCTTGATCAAGTTAAAGCGTGACGCCGTCAGAATTCACATGCTATTTTCACTGGCTTATCATGAGTAAATTTCACGTCCAACTTTTCTTGCCAAAGCATGACGCCGTCTAAAGTAAATTGTGACGCCGTCAAGAGTAACTTTCAGCCGATTTTTGAGACTTTGCCGTTTTCTTCACTTTAATGCTCCAAAAACGTCCAAAATGCCTCCTTTTCCAGATTTCTCCTCAAAAGTACCTAAAATGACAAAAGGAACGATTTAGGGCAATATTTGATCAAATAAATACGATTTAAGGCTTAAATGACCCCTTAAAAGCGGTACACTTTTCGCCTCATCAAATACCCTTACACTTGAGATTTGCTTGTCCTCAAGCAAATGCGCTTTTATTTTAATCAAAATACAAGTTAGGGGTCATTTAATGCTAACATAAAAGTAATTACAACAAATAATCGTTCCACTTCAATCATAATAAGCACGGAGATTACATACTAGCACCTCACAAGTAGTGTTTAGATACTCACATCTCTCAAGTGTCATCAAAATAAATCTCATAAATGAAAACGGATAATATCTCTCACTACCTGTCATAGCAAATAGATTACCATAGGCTTGGGAAAGGATCGAAAACCTCCTCCACTAGGCGTAAGCACCTAAGATAAACTATCAAAGAGGGCTTTTAAATGGGTTATAACGTTAGGTGTAGGGAAAAGGAAAACACGGTTTTGTTGGATAAAGGATATTTTACTGGTGGCTAGTTAAAGATCTTGATCAATTACATGTACTATACAATGTTGCTAAGCCAAGACTCGACTCAATCTTAAGCTAAAAACAAAATAACAAAAACATAAAATAAACATAAAATGAAACGGGATGGTAGTCCGTATGTTTTTTCTACTTTTCCTTTTCTCATTTTTTTGTGTTTTTTTGTGTTTTTTTTTTTTTTTTTTTTTTTTTTTTTTTTTTTTTTTTTTTTTTTTCATACACTCTTGCCCTACCATCCAAAATAATACATCAAAGGGGCGATGCATTCCCCTTACACTTGAACTTTTACATAACTTTACAAATTACTATTCTAATGACTCGAATTAAGATAATTGAAAAACTTGGAGTACTTTTAAAATATTTAGCACATATGGGGGTAATAAATGATGTTCTTCCCCATTACTCCATTACACTAGTACTTTACCCATGAGTCCCAATCGTCCCAAAACAATATGTACAAGGATATGACTCGACTTAGCAACCATGTAATCAACTAGATAATTAACTTGGGTTTAAACAAATGTTGTCACAATAATGCACTAAAGATGAGTGCATACAAGGTAGGCTAAGGCGATTTGGGTGTACATTTTAGTGGGGTGTAAACAAATTCTTCCTTTAAGTAAAATGCTTAAAGGTCGAAACGAAAAGATAGGCTCTGAGGGGTGTACTAGGGGTATCGTGTACTAAAAATGAGTACAACGCAAAGGGTGTGGGAGAATTACTTGACCAATGTAGCCAACGTAATTATAACAAAAACACAGGTGTAAAACAATGGGTTAATCCTAATGCCTCTTATCATGTAGTAAATCTAACTACACGAATGTAGTTTCACTTGTGGCCTTGGAATGGTCCTAACGCAAGTTCTAGAATCTAAGTGCTACCGGTACACACATCATAGCATAAATGCTTTTCCTACCAATTCTAGGGGCGAACCTCACATATTTGGGGGTGGAAAAATTTTTTAGTGGTACGGTTTTTGTGCTAGTCATATAACTCCTATCCGTGAGACGCTCATTAAGATCAAAGTTTCACTCCTATATGTTGTAAAAATTTTAAATTTGGCACTAAAATTACCTTAACAAGTATTTCTCTCAGTTTTATTACACATCTACCATCAAACAAACAAAAATCAAGCGCAATAGCATTCTCTAATCGTACTTTTACCCTCCCCTTACACTTAAGATGAACATTGTCCCCAATGTTCAAATAATAAGATGTAAAAGCATAAAGTAAAAGAATGAAATCAAATACTCCCCTGATTTGCTCGGTGGATAATGAAGTAACACGGTTAGATCATCTTCCAAGGTAATGTTGAAGCTCCATGACTAATGCATCGCCATAAGCTTGATTCCATAAACATCTCCTTGTCCAAAATAACCTGTTAAACCTGAGAAAACAAACACGAAAACCTGCATAACATCGGCGGGATAAAATCTATATATAAGGATATAATGCTTGTGGAATGATAATTTTGCAGATTCCTGGAGATTATAAGTTGGAGATTTTAATAAAAACTTTTTATGAAAACAAAACTTTCAAAAATTTCTGAAAATTAAATCTGACGCCGTCAGGTTATAAACCTTGACGCCGTCAGAAATGACCTGACAAAAATTTTCATTTTAAGTTTCCGGAAAATTTCTGGAAAAACCTTTACCTTACTTCCTGGAAATCCTGCAAAACATCATTATGACTCGATACAAGCATTTGACTCAAACAAATACTAATATGTATGCTAATTTATTATTATTATGATTCATGTTCATTTGTGTTCTAGTAAACCGATTTAGATTTCCCTTACACTTATCTTTTGCAAAATACCTTTATATGTAGTTAAGATGAAGTTAAAAACAACATAAAGCATTTTCACAAATTAGTTTTTAACATGAACCAATAATAATAAAAATTAAACACACATACGGAAACAAATAAAAACAAACAAACAAATAAATAAACACACAAAGCAAATAAAACAAATAAAGCTTGGGTTGCCTCCCAAGAAGCGCTTTTCTTTATTAACGAGTCTTGTAGCTAGACTCAAAGTAAGGCTCATCTATTGTCGCTTATGCTCACGTATCCGAGTGTGAGCCATCTAATTGTTGCCTCATCTCTCTTGTATTCATCATTCAGCTCCAAACATCCATGATAATATCTCTTATTTTTCTCATGTGGATATTTGAGCCCCTTCCTCTTATCATTCTCACTTAACAAGTCGATAGGCATAATTCTATTGCAAGATTCAATGGGGTAGTTCCTAAACCTAGGATGTGCTCGGGGCATTTGATAGACAAAATCTTCATCCCCGTCCGAGAATGTAATTAACCCGTCCACAAGTTTTTCGTCAAGGTTGGTCAACCTTTTGAAGGGTTCTCCAAAAATGACTTGGGTTAATTTGTCATCGATAAATTCTCCTAAATTCTCCATAACCATAAAATCCACCAAATACACAAAACTTCCTACGAACACGTGTAGTAGCTTAATCCTAGCAACAATGTTATCTCCTTGATGTTCAAGCTCATCTACCATGATTTTATTATAATTAGCGCGAGAGATAATGTTCATAGGAAAAGATGAGTTAAGATAAGCATAAAAATCATGATAACCAATTTTACACGGGAATTGCATGTTAAAGAGGCTATCCTTTTCGATCTTAGTCCTAGGGTCAACATACTTAAAGGGATCAATTTCTTCTTTTCCCCATTCCTCGTTAACTACTTCTCCATTACCGATATCCTCATCGGAGTCTGAGTAGTAAAATGGACTAACATAGTCATTCTCATGGTCAGACTCCTCCATCTCAGAATTGTTACCAAAGTGGTGGTCGGGTGAAAGGTTGTTGTTTGCTACTATGGGGGCGGGCACGGGTAGTTGAAAATTTGCACGGCGAAAAACACGAATAACAGGGATCAAATGACCAATGTTACTCATGAGGTAAGTATAAGGTATCACAAACAAAAGTACAAAGAAATAAGATAGACTAAAGAAAATCTAGAAAAAGAAAATAAAAATCTCACTAGAAAGGAATCTAGTGAGTAGACCTAATAGAAATAAAAATTCAACCTAAACAATAACTATTCCCCGGCAGCGGCGCCAAAAACTTGATTGCGTGGTTTTGTAACCTTACAACAGGTTTTACCTCTCGAGGGATCTCAAGAGGCTTACAACCCCACCAGGCAGTGTACCTGACCGATGTAGTATAGTGTAGTGGTAAGTACGGGGGATTGATCGTTCTCCACAGGGAATAGTGTTCGTTAGGTGTGAAAGGCTACTCTAATTAGGTCTAAGGGTTGAGGAAGATTCTTTTTATGTTTTTATAGTTTTTATGAAAGCAAGTAAAATCTCGGGTTTTGAAGGAGTGGGCGGAATTAGTTGCTAGTCAACTAACCCAAATTACTACGAATGCAAATAAAATAAAATAACAAAAATGAAATGTGGTGAGAAACTTATGTGTAGAGAAATGTGTTTACTTAGATTTCCTTACTCCCTAACTATCTTTTACCGGTTAATTAGTGTGTATTAGTCGCGTGGATGACGGGTGTATTCCTTAATACCATTCGTGGGGTGGCGTACTTACTTCCCCAACTCTACAAGCTCCTACTTCACTCCTATGTCGAGCCGGCTAGGAAGCTCCTAACATGGGATCACTAGAATTCGCTTGTGCATTAAATACAACCATAAAAACCTTTAGTACGCGTTTGGTTCATGTTTCTTAAGACGTTCAAGCAAGTTACCGAATAGGAAGTTAGCCAGTTTTCTTAAGCCTAACATAGATAAACAATCATCCAATACAACTAACAACACACTAACAACCAATAATCAATAGCTAAGTTTCATTAGATCTAAGCAAACACAAGATAAAATTAGCCTAACATGTTAAACAAAAGACAAGAATAAGATAGAATCAAACAACACATAGACATATTGAATGATTAATTGATAACTTATCTTTCAATGAAACATGGAAGATCTCAAGGCAAAAAGCCCTGAAAAAGTAGCTAAAATCGTCTTAGGGTTTTATCCCAAAATTCCACACACTAAGCTCTCCTTAATGACAAAAAATTAGAAAACTATATATAGACTTTTGGATCTGACGGCGTCACCTTATGGAGTGTGACGCCGTCACCTCGCCGCTTTTAGGGTTCCCGGATGACCTTCTTGACGCCGTCCCTCTTTAGCTCTTCCAAAATCCATTCTGGCTTATCAAGGCTTGACGCCGTCAGATCGTGAACGTGACGCCGTCCCCTTATGATTTAAGCCGTGACGCCCTTGATCAAGTTAAAGCGTGACGCCGTCAGAATTCACATGCTATTTTCACTGGCTTATCATGAGTAAATTTCACGCCCAACTTTTCTTGCCAAAGCATGACGCCGTCTAAAGTAAATTGTGACGCCGTCAAGAGTAACTTTCAGCCGATTTTTGAGACTTTGCCGTTTTCTTCACTTTAATGCTCCAAAAACATCCAAAATGCCTCCTTTTCCAGATTTCTCCTCAAAAGTACCTAAAATGACAAAAGGAACGATTTAGGGCAATATTTGATCAAATAAATACGATTTAAGGCTTAAATGACCCCTTAAAAGCGGTACACTTTTCGCCTCATCAAAAGCTGTATGAGATAAATGTCCTTCACAGAATGAAAATTATAGTCTGTTGGATTCTCCAAGGAGGGATGAAGATACAGAAGCACAATATCAAATAAGTCAAGAAGGTGAGAGTAAAGTACATTATCTGAAGTTTCCCTTGAGGATGTAGCGGATTGTGAAATACATGGGAGGATATCACGTTGGGTGAACGTAAGCAATCTGCAATGAGTGATTAGATTAGAACATTAATTACAGATATTTAGCCGATGTGCAAGAACATACAGGGAACATACTGTAACAATAACAAAAGACACCAAATGGCCTCATTCTCATCGGCCCCATTCGATAAATGGTTGAGCTTGAATGATTCTATATCCACTGGTCCAGGTTACAGTTATCTGAAAATCAAGTCATGTGGCATGAAGAGCTGCTGTTATTCAAAACAGTAACTATAGAGGTAATATATGGGCGAAAGATATGAAGCAGTCACAAAACACAAAAGTTATCTGAAAATCAGGTAATATATGCATTGTTCTGTGCATCCCGGATTACAGTTTCCAAGGGAGCAGTGGATATGGAAAGATACACAAGACAGACCTTTGACCAGGAATTGGACATTGATATTGATTGTAATATCGCTCGGCTGGATACGTGTTTTGAGCTTTCCCATCTGTGCAGCAAAGATATAAATTAATTTTTGCTATTCCAAAAAAAGATTTATAGACCAATGTTGCTACAAAAACCGTAACTTTACAGAAACTAAGCTAAACAAAAAAGACGATCAATCTTAATTTTAAAAGAACGAATGCCAGTTGGGTTAGATGGGGTGCGGGTTGCAGCATCAGTCTCCTCTACAATGTTGAGATTTATAACTTTTATACACGGCAAGAGCGCCCCAACTATTAATAGTAAAAGTATTACCATTATTTAATTTTGAAATAGAATGGTAATGGTAAAGTTATTCGAACCATTGAGATGCCCAATGTGTTTAGACCAGGTAACTGAGTCGCAAAGAAGAAATCCTTTATCCCACAGCATTTGATGTGTTACTCCAGAGGTGGAGGCCACTGAAGAAGAAATCCTCTGCTGTAACCTGCATCGGGTTCTTGCATATACACCATTTAGTTTAGCTGCACATTAAATACGATATCTTGTTAAATCAAACATATGCATTCTATAGTTAAATTTAGGTATAATAAAAATTTACCTTTTCCACTTCATCACCTCATTAACCTAATTATTAAAATAGAGATCGAAATCATCCTCTTCAGTGGGTGGTGGAAGCTTGGAAGCTGCATGTTGGATGTTAGAAAGCATGACAGGTGAGAGCAATTGCAAGCGGCATGTGCACACGTTTGTTCATGCTTTAATTAAAAGAGTCTCGAACCGTTTTTAGTCTTTTCTGTTGCACCTTTTTCGATTAGAGGAGAACTCTTACCTTATGCATCACGAGTTCCTTTTTAATTTCCTTATCTCTCCATTCACCAGCTTCTTGATCAGCTTGCTCAAATCGCTCACGTTCCTAGCAAGTCACCAAAATCTTCAACTGTGAGAAACTGATATAACATGCAGAATAATTCAGTTTAAATTTTAAAATTCAAAATGCAATATTTACACAATGAGTGAAAACTGATACATAAGTGCAATATAGATAGTTAAAGAGCTGATCATAAAAGAAGGGAGTGCACATGTTATTTGAGATGGAATTTATATGGTAGTCATAGGCATGCGCAAATGTTCTACGACATCTAGCTATAGGGCTTGTTTCATTAGCGGTTATTTAATCATGAAACATGGAGAACATGTTAGTGTTAGTCACATATTGGGTATCCCAATAAAACATTATAAACATCAAGAGGATAGAACAATAGTTTTATAGTACATCAACAATGCAATCTGGTCTTGTGCATAGTGCAGATTATGGGGTGTTTGGGATTGAATATTTAAACAACCTATGCTCATGCTTATTGTACCTGAAGTCGCAAGTTTCATTCACAGATTCACAGTTTACATAATATATTATTTTAACATGTATTTCTAAGAGATGTTACCTGATGCCAAAACATGATTGTGTCAAAAACTGAATTATAAACTCTTTAAGATCAGACATAACTCAGCTGACTTTCACAAGTCTAATATCAGTAAATCAGTATATATACCAATTTGTGTCAACCGGTAATCGAATGCAACCCATCTCATGTTTAAGTAAATGGGTCAGGATTGCCCTATACAATAGTTTCTCAGTTGACTTTTTAAAGTCAAATATCAAAGGACATGGTTATATCAAAAGGGATTCCAAGTCCATGGACCGACTCGTTTCTACCCATAAAAAATTACCCGTTCTGACCCATACCCACTTTGACCAACCCATATAAAAGTCGCCCACACAGTAATTTTAATACAAACACCATTAGTATTGTATAAATGTATTAGTTTGATCCACAGGAGTTTGAGAATGTATAAATGTATTACCTGTCAAACAGGAGTTTGAGAACCTGTTATATCTTTATCAAATTAGAATGTGGTACTTCATACCCATTTTACTTTATCTTTGTGTTGACATAGACATGCTTCTTGGTCAAATTGATCCCGAATCCTACTTGCTAATTCATTGGGCAACGTATTTAGAATGAAACATTTGGTAGAGGACGAAATGCAGCTGGACCTGCATATGAAAGCATCTGATAATTAAAGTATGACATTTCTTCCAAATCTAATTCTAAAAAAAAAGAAAAAACAATGAATAATATCGCATAATGGTGAACAAAATGTTAAACTCACTAACTGAAAGATTTCAGAGAACCGTACCCATTACACCTTTTGGACGCCTTTTAATTGATATGATAACTATTAATAGTTAACTCTCACCACAGATCCACAATGTAATTCTCTTGTTTTCATGTATCCCTCATTGACACACCTCGTTCAACTCAAGTTTCAGAACAACAACCGTTCTCATTTTGAAACTCTCAGTTTCTTTATATATATGACTATTGTTGCATATACCATTATTACACCGACTTCCTTGATTCTGTTCTTTATATCCTAAAATATGTTTTTTTTACTTCTTTTCCATTCTTGCACCTCTCTCGCTTTTGCTAGTGTTGCTTCTGCCGTCACATGTTTGACCATTAGTAATTAATGTTATTTCAAGTTGTTGCTGAAGCATACTTCGGAAACCATCTAAATTCTTCTCAAACTAAGGAGATCATAATATATGTGATACTATGGCATAGTGAAATAAACATATAGCATGGCATGGTACTCAAGCTAGCTGACCCATCATATATATCCTTCTGTTAGATTGTCACATCTAAGTGGCCCATTAACCATAGATTATTGCCGTGTTGGTTAAGTTAGCGAAGGCGTACCTGATTTGATCTTATCTAGTGATTCAAAGAGAGCTCTTTTATGCTTCTTCACAAACCACTGAATAACGAAAATCGTTTGAAATAAATGCAATATATGTAGCTAATTTAAAACTGAAGCTTGTAGACTTGTAAGCTTACTTGTTCAATCTTATGGAGGGAACGTTCGACAACAATGTATATTGCAATTAGCATGTGATCAAACCTGCAAAACAGGAGTATACACATGTTCACCGGTATCCGAAAGTGTTGTGTAAAGTCGTGAGTAAAAGATTGAACAAATTATGTATTTACTTACTTTCGGTGTATCAAATGGAACACATAAATAGCTGAATGAAATTCAACGTAATTAAGTCACCAAACATGACATATACTTCAAAAGAAAACTTAAGCACATAAAGAAAAGCCAATGGTATACATACCAATTGTATGTGATCTTTCACTGGTACCCGCAAGTGACTTGTTTCCTCTTGTGTTTAACTGAATATCAATATTTGAAGGTTTAGATTACACAATGAAAACCAATTAGCTTTTAATCAATTTACACTTACAATATGAAACTATAATAACTTAAATTTTGCATACCTTTCTCCAGCCAATGGTATGAATTGAGCAAGCTCATCACCTTCCAATCCAATCAAGTCCTGGTATGTACAAAAATTGATACATTGATATGTATACTACATATAACTATATTCCAAGCTCATCACCTTCCGATATCTGACAAAGCTGGCAGTACTAACAATATATCTTGATTCGTTCTTTTTGTAGTATATTTTTCCGAAGGAAAAAGCAACGTATGCGTTTTCCCCGGGTCGTTTCCCAACGAAGGTCGAATATCGAGTCTTTGTTTCGGTGTCGAATACGTGTAGTGAATGAGTGAAAAAGAGTGATTGATTTGATTTTATACTACAAATAATGAAATTATAAAAGAAATTAACTAATTAATCTAATGCAACAATTAAACTAAGCATATGAATTTTAAAAACGAAAATTTGAAATTAAAAACGTTACGCGACGAATTATAAAATGCAAATGAAAGTGATTTTGTGAAATTTAAAACCTAAAAATATCAAAATAATTTTCCTATATTAAAAATGATAAAAGAAAATTTGGAGAAAAAATATATATTTTTTTTTTTTACTTTTTAATAATTTTTTTATGAATTAAAACTATTTAAAACTAATTAGGTGATTTATGAAAATGTAATTTTGAAAAACTATTTTATAAAAGAAAATTAAGAAATAGTTTATAAAAACTAAAGGTACTGAAAATGTATTTTCGGAAATTTTATTTAAATCTAAAAAGTTTAAACACAAAGACAAGATAAAAGTCTAGGGACTAAAAGTTGCAAAAACTGAAACTTAATTAAACTAAATGAAAGACAAGGACTAATTTTGCCACAAATAAAACTGATTAATTCGAATTGAACTAAACTACAAGGACCAGAATTGCCAAACTAAGAAACTTGTTTAATTATCTAAAGCAGTTAACAATTCTCCCAAGCTCTTTTCAAAAGCTTATAAAAAGCTCAAAGTTTAACCAATTTTAAAAATAAAAGCTGTTCCAGAAAGCTTATCAAGCAAAGATTATAAAAATCTAAAAAGCCCTTTCACAAAAACTTAATTGCTAGCTCGATTTCGGCCTAGATCAGCAGTGAAAAACCATAAGTTCAGCTGCACTATTTGACAGATCTTATAAGAAAAAAATGTGCAATATTACTCTAAACCAAATCAGCTACTGCAAACTTCTTATAACAACTAAAAGTACCTCAACAATTCTAAAAAAATTCAGATAAGCTCAGCTGCCATTCAATCAAACACCCCTTAAAAACAGCTTATAGACCTATGCAATTACTCTAAACTGATACTAATCCAAAACTACAAAAAACAACCAAGGACAATGGAAAAAAAGAAACAATAGCAACAATGATCAGCACTGGAAAAATTAACGAAATGAAACTTACACCTTATCCTAGCTTAAACGAAGTGATTTCAGAACTCGGATCTAACCCAGGCTTATAAGCCACTAAAATAACCCCATAATAGCTACTATCGAACCCAATATCCAAACACTGATCTGAACCCAGGCTTAAGCCACTAACAAAACCCTTATCCTGCTTCTCTTCACCATCAGCATAACCAACTTATCATCAGCTTATCAGCTGATTAGATAATATATATATATATATATATATATATATATATATATATATATATATATATATATATATATATATATATATATATATATATATATTTTTTTTTTTTTTTTAACTGAAGAAACACTAAGATAAAAAAAAACAATACTAAATAAAGTTTGATTCAAGAACAACTTTATAAAACTGAGATTGAAAATTTCATTGAACCAAAACAAAATTACAAAATTAAATTCGGATATTTAAAAAAAAGAAATAAAATTACAAAGTAAATTGCGGAATAAACTAAAAATTGATTTAAAACTAAAATTACAATGAAACAATTAAACTAAAACGTTAAAAACTAAAGATTACAAGCCTCCTCGTTACAAATTTAAATTCGACTGAAAAAAATTAAAGTAACAATAAAATGATTAAAATTAAATCTAATCTATCTAAAAAAACTAAAAACTAACTAGCCTTCGATCTGAGGTGATCCCCGCTATTTATAGGCCTCGATCGATTCTTCTGGAGAGTCCACGTTGGCGATCCGCGTGAGTCCACAGCTATCTATCACCCTTGGATCTTCTCTTCATCTCCAAGCCTTCATTTTCCTCCGTACGATCAAAATGGCTACGTGTCTTGGCCAATCACATGCTGCCACGCGTCATTCTTATCGTCAGTAGCATCCTCGAAGTCCGTGCAATGACAATCTTACCCTTAATTGTGGTAATTTTGTTCGGTAATACTTAGGGTTCTTGGTAAACAGTAATTATTGAGAGGACAAGGGGCGGGTGTTTGTGTGGGAGAGAAAGGGTGGGTGTGTGATTTATTTTATTTGGTTGTTGACTCTATTGACCGAATATTTTAGCTAAAAAGCTTTGACCGGGTGTGGGTTTTATCTTGGTTTGACCGGTTTTAAGTGTTGGGTCGGGTAAGGGGTTAGTTGGGGTGGATTGGGCTTAGGCGAAGGGTGTTGGGCTAGGTGGGATTTAGTTTGATGGGTTTTTTAAATCCGGTTTTGGTTTATGTTATTTAAGATTTGTTATTTTAAAATCATAAGGACCAAATGTAATTATCTTGAAATCTCAGGGACCAATCTTGCCATATTTTCCAAAGATAAATCCAAGGGCTCAATTTGACAACTTCTGATAGATGGAGGACCTCGGTTGACTTTTTGACCATAATTTCTCCTCGGCATCGGCTATAAACAACACTTCCATATCTCGTGCTCGGTTTCCCGGTTCTTGGCTTGATTTTGTCCTTTTCTTTGATATCCGTGCCTGCATATGTAAAAACACAAAAACACAATATATTTGGCATTTTGGTCGAGTTTTTGGTCGTTTTGGGTCCGGTTTTGGTCTAGAAATGGGATGTGTTTAAGCACATACCAAAATTCCCCCAGACTAAGCTATTGCAATGTCCTCATGCAATGTTATAAGAACTCCCCATTTTTCCTTTTATTCTATTTTTGTATTTTTATATTTTTCTCATTATTCATGTGACGGCTTTTGTTGACAATCATTATCTTTCGATAATTTTTAGGGTCTTCGAGTAGGAAACACGACTCATAAAGAAGTGACCATACGGATAAAATTCGTCGTCCCTGATTTTTCACGAGTCCCCAAACTAAGCTTAAAAACGAGATCATTGTCATTTACAAGTTAGATTGCCGACACTACTCATAAAAGCTAATTGTGGACTTCTCGTTCCCAAATTCCTATTTTTCCTCTGTTTATTTTATTTTTGGTGAGAAATGAATTTCTTCACATTCTCGTTTCGATAATTTTTAAGCTGATAAAGATACCTAGTTTAGACGCTAAGTAGTTTCCAAACCTTCCTTCGAAAACCGTTGCATACAAAAATGAGGTCCACATCAAGGTCTCTGATTTAACACGATTTTTGAGAATATCCCTTTTATTTGCGACCGAAACAACTCATCTACGAGTCCAGAGACGGAAGCCTTTATTAGGATACCTCGGAGTCGAAATTTGGCATTTTTAACATTATTAAGCACATATTATTATTGATCCTTGGCCCTTTATAACAATCACAACATCGGCTGCGAACCGGCAAGATGTGATAGTCTATTATGACCTTGGAATTTTTCCTCTGCCTTTATTAGAAGTCTACAACATCGGCTGCGAACCGGCAAGATGCAGAAAACTTTTTATGGCTTTGGATTATTATTATTATTTATTATTCATTATATATTTTGCCAAATCCCGAGTCCTACGGCTTTTATAACAATCCCAACATCGGTTGTGAGCCGGCAAGATGGAATAGTCTATTACACCGTAACACTGGCAGTACCTTGATGTGTACCCAACTTCCATAAGCAAGGATTCTCCAAGGAAGAAATAAAAACTAAATTTCGCCAAAACCAAAATAGCTTTAATTATTTATAGAGTATTATTTTTGGTGAAACAAGCTTATGGGAACAAAAAGCCACAAGTAACTTCGATGAGCTCTAAAGAGAACCGACTACTCCACGTTTAGCAATCTAACTTATAAACAACTCTATCATTTCTCGTTCTTCGCAAATTTAAAATCTTAAATAATAAGATCCGCGAATGCTTAGCCTAATAATCAAGCCATGCATATATAAAGTCGAATACGGGAACTTGCAAACTCTTGAAAAGAATTCGCGTTTTCTAGCTCCTTGTGTAAAAGACTAGCACAAGCTTATAGATTATAAATGGTTAAGGAGACAAGCTAGGGCTCAACACGCCCGATCAAGTCAGAATTTTATTCCTACTCTCTCCAGCGGAAAATCAACAAAAATGTCAAAATTTATTATATTTTTGCAAAAATTTTTAAATTTTTCTCATTTTTTGGATTTTTTCAATTTTTGGAGGAAAAACGGGGTTGCACGAGACAATAGCAAAAATGCAAGGCAAAAATCAAATCGACAGATTACCCCCCCAGACT
Source organism: Artemisia tridentata subsp. tridentata (assembly GCA_021014915.2). NCBI lineage: Eukaryota > Viridiplantae > Streptophyta > Magnoliopsida > Asterales > Asteraceae > Artemisia > Artemisia tridentata. The sequence goes on along the minus strand of CP139508.1, from coordinate 68,720,630 downwards.
AGAACGAGACATTGTCCTCAATGTCTTAAAGGTAAGGGTTCTCCTACATAAATCTAAGGCCGTTTATTAATTATGCCAAAAGATAAATGTAAAACGATAAGATTTTGGATATCGATAAGCAGCGGATGATGAAACTCGAGTAGCGTGAAGGAAACTACGAGCACGAGAGTCTTCATCATCGGGCATTCCTGGACATATCACAGAAAACACGAAACACAAGATATGGAAGAGGGGATCCCTCGTCACTCACTTATTAGAAAATAGATAAGAAGATAGATGGATAAGCATGGGGTGCCTCCCACGAAGCGCTTGTTTTTGGTAACCAAGTCACATGAGCTTGACTCGACCCCGAATTTATTTGTCCTTGGGGGAGCATGTGGAAAAGATAATCTCCATCGGACTTTCGTTCAAGATGTTTGGATAAACACTGAAGCATAAGAAAGTTCCACTCCGATGAGATACCCGCGGTATTGTTAGAAAGAATAATTAGAAATGGTAATACCGGGGTCAAAGGTAACATCCTCACTCCTGAAGGAGTAAAGGATGGGAGAAGGCACAACATATGTGATGAAGAGCATAAAGACGTTGATGATGATCATAATAAGCTCATCATCATCAGTAGAAATTTTCTCAAAAGTCTCGGGCGGGAGGGTTGGGATGAAATCTTCATGAGAAGGGACACCTCCCCCCAGACTAGAATCTTCCTCCGGATCAAAATAGAATTGATCGTATTCCGGAGGAGATATGCAAGGAGTGAGTTCATCAGAGAACTCTTTATGAAGAGAATCAATCATATGATGATTTGTGAGCTCAGGTTCCGTCACAGACTCATCACTTTCCTCCATCTGACTATCAAAGATTAGATTATCCGAAATCAAAGTAAACCCTGATTCGAACTCAAACAGAGGGTTGGTGATAGTTATTTTGAAAGTTTCGGGAACAAGGTCATCAAATTTCTTTGGAAGATTGATTTCAACTTCCTTCGGAGGGAGAGAAAGAGATGGCTTTTGGTCTAATAATTTTTCAAAAATAATATCTCCCTCCGGATCAAGACAAGAATCATCAATTTCTGGAGGAATTGATTTATCTTTGAAGAACACCTCGAGCTCTTCCCGCAAGATCACACTTCCCTCAATCGGAGGAGAAGGATGGGAAGAGTCGGAATTAAGAATCTCGATGTGATAAACTTGTTCTGGAGGTGGGACAAGTGGTGTGCTCTTAGAGCTAGCAATTTCCACCGCTTCCGTTGTAGTCTCCGATTCGTCTTCATCATCGTCGTCAAGAATACTTTTAGAATTTGCCGCACAACACTCAAACCATTTGCTCGATCCAGGATTGATTTTCATAGCCTTGAGCTCAGCACGTTTTTCTGACATGCTCTTGACCGTGAATCTTGAAAGGTTTGGATCAATTCTTTTAGGTGCAATTACGGGATCGGACTTTTGATCAACCGTAGCGACATTGCATTTGTCGGTTTGAGGATTTGAGTTCGGATTAATATTGAATGTAACTTTTTCCTTATCGACCCGCAAAGTAATTTCTTCTCCATAAACATCGATCAGAGCCCGCCCGGTCCTCAAGAATGATCTTCCTAAAATGAGAGGAACCCGGGGGTCGGCGTCAAAATCAACTACCACAAAGTCTGCAGGAAAATGGAACTGCCCCACTTTTACAAAGACATCCTCGGCTACACCTTTAGGAAGGGTGATGGACCGATCCGCAAGCTCGAGGGTCATGCAAGTGGGGGTGAGATCGGGTAGAGACAGCTTCTTCCAGATGGACAACGGCATTAAGTTGATGCTCGCACCAAGATCGGCCAAGGCGTGACATTCAACCTTTCCCGGAAATTCACATGGGATGAGAAATTTTCCGGGATCTCCAAGCTTTTCCGGAAGCTTTTTGAGAATTGCCGCGGAGCAGTTTTCGTTCACTGGAGTTTTTGTCATTTCAAATAATTTTTCTTTATTGCTCAACAAACTTTTGAGTGTGGAAGTGAATTTAGGCATCAAGAGCAAAGCATCCGCGAAGCTTATATCAAAATGTAATTCTTGAAAAATTTGGAAAAATTTCTCCATTTGACTCGAAGCTTTGTCACGGAGCTTTTGATCACTCATTCTCGAAGGATACGGAAGATTGGTCTTAACGGGAGCTTCTTTAGGAGCTTTTTCTTTTGGTTCAACATTTTTCGGTTCAGATGGATGGATGACCGGAGGTTGGACGTCTTTGGTTCCTCCGTTGTTAGTAGGAGGTTCCGTGTCCTTGGTCACCTCGGTCTCACGGACGACTACCTTGGGAGGTAGAGAAGAAGGGGTAGCCGGAGCCGTGGGTCCATCATATGAAACACCGCTCCTAGTAGTGATCGCCTTAGCATCGCCCCTCGGGTTAGCGATCGTATTACTTGGAAGAGTAGTTGTACCCGAACCCGAGGGTCGATCATTTAAACGTTTGTTCAATTCGGTTATCTGATTAATCATCATTCTATTCATTTCCTCTTGTTTCTTTTGTTGATGTTGACTTTGAAGAATGAATTGTTTTAATAACTCATCCGAGGGCGATGGGTTTGACACAAATCCTTGATTTTGATTATTTGGAAGATTTGGCCCTCGGTTGTTTTGAACAAAACCTTGATTGTTATTTTGAAAATTTCCCTGATTAAAATTTCCTTGATTCGGGGCTTGGTTAAAATTCCCTTGGTTTTGATAAACTTGATTGCCCCGATTTTGATTTTGATTATTTGGAACAATACGGTTTTGCACTTGCTGATTTTGATTTGGTGGGAAACCGGGTGGTCCGAGAAAATTGTTAGAACGGTAGCTGAGGAGATTACGGTCTCCTTGAGGTTGGTAACCGTTACCACCTTGATTGAAATTTCCAGAAGCAGCATACACATTCTCTTGAGTGTAGCCACCGGAGGCTGGGCACTCGAAATATTGGTGAGGACCACCACATGTTTCACAACTATGGTTAACAACATTCACTTGATTGTTGTTGTTTTGAGTTGAAATCTGATTTTGATGAATTCTCAAGATAGCCGTAGACAAATCATTCATTTGTTTAGAAAGAGCGGCTATCTCGGAAGTAGAAGAATCAGTGCTAGATCTTGTTGACTCATTCCTCTCGGCAGAGGAATCCCAGAAATTATGGTGGGCGGTCATGTTTTCAATAAGATCATAGCACTCTTCGGGTCGACGTTTCATAAACGTACCACCGGCAGCAGCATTAATCGTATCACGGTGTCGTAATGTCAAACCGTTATAGAAGGTATCTATAATAGTGACCAATAACATATTGTGGTTCGGACACCGATCAATCGATAACTTGTAGCGTTCCCATGCCTCAAACAATGATTCATCGGGAAGCTGACGGAAATTGCTAATCTCATTCCTTAATTTCGTCACCATCGATGGTGGGAAATATTTCGCCAAGAACTTTGTAACCATTTCGTCGAAACTACGAATGGAGTTCTTGGGAAGACGATCAAACCATGCGGTGGCATGATGCGTCAATGAATAAGGAAAGAGATATAGCCGAAGGGCGTCATCGGAGACCCCATGTTGTTTCATACTTTGGGTGACGGTTATGAATTTGTCAAGATGCTTGTTCGCATCATCACCCGGCAAGCCATGGAATTGGCACGAGTTTTGGACTTGTTGAATCATATGATGCTTAAGTCCAAAATCGGCGGCTTGAATATTGACGGGGGCAATCGGGCCACCACGTCCGTGCATTGTGGGTTGGCACAGCTCCTCCATCGTTCGGAGATCGGGAGCTGGCATGTGATTATCACCTCCCACCGGCGGGGGTTGATTGTGTGGTTCATCGGCCATTTCTTCAACGTTTGAGAAATGAACACGGTGAGTGTGACGAATAATCCTCTCGGGATTTGATAGCGGTGAAAGAAGAGGGTGAGAAGTAGAAGATCGGGTGTGCATACACCAAAAATGAAACAAAAATAAAAATCAAAAATCTTTTTGTATTTTTGGTTGGGAATTATTTTTGGCTTTTTTAAATATATTGAAAAACAAAAGACTTTATTTTCTTTTTGGTAACCGTTACGTTAACCGTAACCGTTTCCTTTAAAACTACGCGCAGCGTGGCGGGAAGGCAAAGGTAGCTCCGAAGATGCTTAAAAACCCGCCTTCTTCAGCTCGACAATTTAATGTCAAACTTCCTTAAACCCCGTAATTAGGTTGTAGTAATAAAGTAATCCGATAACGATCAATTTCACGATTTGTTTTGTTGTAATTTGGAATGGTTTACAACCGCCCTCCTTCAACGGAAGACCGAGGATTTATTATTAATGGTGAAAACACTTTAGAAAAAGTGTTTTTTAATTATTATATTTTTGTATTTTTTTATTTTTCAAAAACAATTAACTTCCGAGGAAGGGTCTTCAAAACACGATTCTTATGGCGAAACTCCAACTCTTTTCAAGCCTTCCCCGGCAGCGGCGCCATTATTTTTTGATTCGTTCTTTTTGTAGTATATTTTTCCGAAGGAAAAAGCAACGTATGCGTTTTCCCCGGGTCGTTTCCCAACGAAGGTCGAATATCGAGTCTTTGTTTCGGTGTCGAATACGTGTAGTGAATGAGTGAAAAAGAGTGATTGATTTGATTTTATACTACAAATAATGAAATTATAAAAGAAATTAACTAATTAATCTAATGCAACAATTAAACTAAGCATATGAATTTTAAAAACGAAAATTTGAAATTAAAAACGTTACGCGACGAATTATAAAATGCAAATGAAAGTGATTTTGTGAAATTTAAAACCTAAAAATATCAAAATAATTTTCCTATATTAAAAATGATAAAAGAAAATTTGGAAAAAAAATATATTTTTTTTTTTACTTTTTAATAATTTTTTTATGAATTAAAACTATTTAAAACTAATTAGGTGATTTATGAAAATGTAATTTTGAAAAACTATTTTATAAAAGAAAATTAAGAAATAGTTTATAAAAACTAAAGGTACTGAAAATGTATTTTCGGAAATTTTATTTAAATCTAAAAAGTTTAAACACAAAGACAAGATAAAAGTCTAGGGACTAAAAGTTGCAAAAACTGAAACTTAATTAAACTAAATGAAAGACAAGGACTAATTTTGCCACAAATAAAACTGATTAATTCGAATTGAACTAAACTACAAGGACCAGAATTGCCAAACTAAGAAACTTGTTTAATTATCTAAAGCAGTTAACAATTCTCCCAAGCTCTTTTCAAAAGCTTATAAAAAGCTCAAAGTTTAACCAATTTTAAAAATAAAAGCTGTTCCAGAAAGCTTATCAAGCAAAGATTATAAAAATCTAAAAAGCCCTTTCACAAAAACTTAATTGCTAGCTCGATTTCGGCCTAGATCAGCAGTGAAAAACCATAAGTTCAGCTGCACTATTTGACAGATCTTATAAGAAAAAAATGTGCAATATTACTCTAAACCGAATCAGCTACTGCAAACTTCTTATAACAACTAAAAGTACCTCAACAATTCTAAAAAAATTCAGATAAGCTCAGCTGCCATTCAATCAAACACCCCTTAAAAACAGCTTATAGACCTATGCAATTACTCTAAACTGATACTAATCCAAAACTACAAAAAACAACCAAGGACAATGGAAAAAAGAAACAATAGCAACAATGATCAGCACTGGAAAAATTAACGAAATGAAACTTACACCTTATCCTAGCTTAAACGAAGTGATTTCAGAACTCGGATCTAACCCAGGCTTATAAGCCACTAAAATAACCCCATAATAGCTACTATCGAACCCAATATCCAAACACTGATCTGAACCCAGGCTTAAGCCACTAACAAAACCCTTATCCTGCTTCTCTTCACCATCAGCATAACCAACTTATCATCAGCTTATCAGCTGATTAGATAATATATATATATATATATATATATATATATATATATATATATATATATATATATATATATATATATATATATATATATATATATATATATTTTTTTTTTTTTTTTTTTTAACTGAAGAAACACTAAGATAAAAAAAACAATACTAAATAAAGTTTGATTCAAGAACAACTTTATAAAACTGAGATTGAAAATTTCATTGAACCAAAACAAAATTACAAAATTAAATTCGGATATTTAAAAAAAAGAAATAAAATTACAAAGTAAATTGCGGAATAAACTAAAAATTGATTTAAAACTAAAATTACAATGAAACAATTAAACTAAAACGTTAAAAACTAAAGATTACAAGCCTCCTCGTTACAAATTTAAATTCGACTAAAAAAAATTAAAGTAACAATAAAATGATTAAAATTAAATCTAATCTATCTAAAAAAAACTAAAAACTAACTAGCTTCGATCTGAGGTGATCCCCGCTATTTATAGGCCTCGATCGATTCTTCTGGAGAGTCCACGTTGGCGATCCGCGTGAGTCCACAGCTATCTATCACCCTTGGATCTTCTCTTCATCTCCAAGCCTTCATTTTCCTCCGTACGATCAAAATGGCTACGTGTCTTGGCCAATCACATGCTGCCACGCGTCATTCTTATCGTCAGTAGCATCCTCGAAGTCCGTGCAATGACAATCTTACCCTTAATTGTGGTAATTTTGTTCGGTAATACTTAGGGTTCTTGGTAAACAGTAATTATTGAGAGGACAAGGGGCGGGTGTTTGTGTGGGAGAGAAAGGGTGGGTGTGTGATTTATTTTATTTGGTTGTTGACTCTATTGACCGAATATTTTAGCTAAAAAGCTTTGACCGGGTGTGGGTTTTATCTTGGTTTGACCGGTTTTAAGTGTTGGGTCGGGTAAGGGGTTAGTTGGGGTGGATTGGGCTTAGGTGAAGGGTGTTGGGCTAGGTGGGATTTAGTTTGATGGGTTTTTTAAATCCGGGTTTTGGTTTATGTTATTTAAGATTTGTTATTTTAAAATCATAAGGACCAAATGTAATTATCTTGAAATCTCAGGGACCAATCTTGCCATATTTTCCAAAGATAAATCCAAGGGCTCAATTTGACAACTTCTGATAGATCGAGGACCTCGGTTGACTTTTTGACCATAATTTCTCCTCGGCATCGGCTATAAACAACACTTCCATATCTCGTGCTCGGTTTCCCGGTTCTTGGCTTGATTTTGTCCTTTTCTTTGATATCCGTGCCTGCATATGTAAAAACACAAAAACACAATATATTTGGCATTTTGGTCGAGTTTTTGGTCGTTTTGGGTCCGGTTTTGGTCTAGAAATGGGATGTGTTTAAGCACATACCAATATCCGATAAAGCTAACAGTTTTAACTTTCTTGAGCCAGCAGTGTTAATGAAACAAATAAATAATAATAATCCAAATAAGGAGAGGAGTACCCAAGTTTTCTAATAAAATAGCACACAGAAACATTCAAGAAACCGTGATTGACTGGAAATTTTACCTCTCCAACATCCGTTGGTTTTTTAATATGTGCATACTTTTGTTGTCCAAGGGTTTTTCTTATTTTTGGCCATATCCCCAATACATTCTGGCTGTCATTTGAAAAAAGTAAGTGTATATGTTACATAGCAAAGAAAGAAAGTAAAAACATATATACACATACCAATAGCTTTCTGATTTCTTCTTGAAAGCTCCATCTCTTCTCTCTCGGTTTTACATCATCATAATCATTAATACATGAATAAAAAAGGTTGAAAAGCCAAGTAAATAGATAAGCGGCTGTGTTTTTTTTACATAATTAAAAAAAATATATAATGAATGAATCATATTAGGGTTTTGAGATTATTGTCAACCGATTATATGCATAATCTATTCCTTAAATATAGCTTAAAAATATCAAAAATTTAAGCATGACTTACTTATTTTGTATTGTAAATCACAAAAAAATGGCTTGGTCTAGTGGTTGAAGGATTTGTATGTGGATTAAATGACCCAGGTTCAAATCTTGTAAATGACAATTTTTTTAAAAATTTAATCCGAATTTAATTTGGTCAATGCGAATTAATTTGGTCAAACTTTGCCTACATGGCATGCTTAGGTGGAATAAGAGCATGATTACTCATCAATCCAGCGCTTATTCATCAATCCTGCATTTGATGACGTCATACACATCCTGTTATATATAATATGTAGATATACATATATATATATATATATATATATATATATATATATATATATATATATATATATATATATATATATATATATATATATATGTGTGTGTATATGTATATGTATATGTATATGTATATGTATATATATATATGTATATGTATATATATGTATATGTATATATATATAACTTCCCTAGTTTTACCCTAAACCCTAGTTTACAAACCAACAAAGCCTATGTACAACTTCCCTATGCACAATTCGACACCAACTAGCCTAGTTATTTCACCTAGTTTGATCCTAACCTTAAACTAACTAAACTCTAGGAATTCTTAAGCCCTAAGAAGCCATTTGTATGAACCCTAAGCCTCCAACACCTCCCTCTTCTAGAAATGATACACATGTGTGATATGTAACTTTCCACATCACCTCAACCCTCCTCCTTCCCTTGTGGCGCCTCAACAACCATACACCTCACCTCACTCACTCCCATAACAGCCCTAGAAGTCACATGAAAACCCTAATTACTTCCTATAAATAGAACAAACCCTAGAAAACCCTAAATATCCATCACCACCATACGAATCAACCATCACAGCCATCCACAGCCCAAACCTTGATTCCACACCACTAACCTAAGTTCATTAAGCCTAAGAAAGCAGTAGAAGGAAGCTAGGACCATAGGAGAGATCAATTCAAACCATAATATCCATATTTTGCCTTAATCGAACATATTAAGCAAGGTATGTTTCTGGCCTTTTTGCTTACTTTCCTATACTTATTTTGTGCCTAAATAAATAATAGAACATGTATTAAGTAGTGTTATAACCCAGAATTAGTAAAACTTGAGTTTTGTTTATAAAAACTTAAACTGAACCTATTAAAACAAAAACTTACGAAATGAAATTCTAAAAAGCCTAGGAACATAAAAATGGTTTAAGAGTACTTTAAACATGTTAGAATAACTAAGTATACCATAAAAAGTTAAAAACAAGAGGTATAAAAATCGGATTTCAAGAAAACAAAGTTTTCTTTTCTTTTTCTTCCTATCGACCAGCAGCAGGTCTGCTGCTTTGGTCTCTAAATTCGCATAGTAAACATATCTTTAAAAATCTAGGATTTGGCATGATAAAAGTACACTAAAAGGGCTACACATAGGAAAAAGAATCACCAATTTTCGTTAAGAAACGAGTGAGAACGAAGCATGTTTTGTGAGTCCATTTTCTGTGTCGAGCAAACCCTAAGTCGCAACCTTTCAAAAAATTATTCTGAGGTCGTGAGTTCGAACCAAGCTGTGATCTTTTGCAAGAATACTCTTAAAACACTTATACATGTTTTGGCTAAGGAGTCATAAATGGTCTCGTCTTAATTCGTATGTAATAAATTGTTTTTGTAAGAAAGGATGTCGAATGAAAACCCTTAGGAGTCTCAAGGACCATTTTTGCCAAAGCTCTAATAAACTTTGTATTTTGGACTAGTTTTGCGATCGAGTAAAACCCTAGTGGTGTAAACTGTCATTTTTGAAACTTAAGGGTAGAAAGTGTAATTTAACTAAAGTCCAAGGGTAAAAATTATCATTTTCAAATAGTTAGAGGGTGAAAGTTGTCAAACTATGAAATTATAAGGTTTAAAGTGAAATTTTCTATAAAAACTAAATATTAACGATTATTATTATTAATATTATTAAAAATGTTATTATTAATATTATTATTATTATTAGGAATTAAAAACCTAATACCGGAACTAAAAACGTAAACGAAAAATAAAACTTATATATTCCAAAACAATTACTGAGAACTTGACACACCAACCCAGGTAGCGTGCCGGAGACGTTTATCAACTTTGTATAACTTTGTTTTCCATCCAGACTGCCCAGGTGAGTTCATAGTCCCACTTTTTACTATGTTTTCTAAACTTGTGGGGAGATACATGCTATTAAACCGAACACAAGTATTTACTGAATGTTTTCCTGAATTATATTGCATAAGTTTGCTTTTGTCAAAAAGACCCCTAATCATGGACCTCTAATCACCTGCGGGTGAGCGCGAATAATATGGATAGATCTATTGGGTGTGACGACCCCTTTGTGTTACCGTAACGTAACCAAATGCATTTTATTTGAGTTAAATAAAGAGACTGGCAATCTCCTACTCGGGGGCAAGGTTACCTACATTTAATTATGGGGTGATTTATATCTCATAGCTTATAACTATGAAGATAACCTGTTAACGTTTTGCGTGCCATGAGACTTAATGCAATATATATACTTTACACTGCAGTATTACTGATTTCTTTTACATAGCTTGTGTTCAAACCTATTACAACTGAAAACACTATGGATTCACTCAACCTTTGTGTTGACTTTTTAAGCATGTTTATCTCAGGTGACTAAAAGGCATGACTTGGCACGGAGTGGCTGTGGACTTTCTTCTTATAACAAAAGTGTCCACTTTGTTATCATTCAAAGAATAATGTATTTTATTTACAAAACTTTCCTCTGGGACCTATCCTATGTACTCTGATAAATAAATGAATGATAACAATTTTATTTAAAAACGTCTCTTTTTGAGTCGTTTTCTATACTCATGACTGTGAACCATGAAGTAATACCCCAACTTATATTCCGCTGCGTATATCGAAAAATGGGGGTGTTACAGATTGGTATCAGAGCTCATGGTTATAGAGAACCAAATGTTTTCAAACATTGGACTATAACCGATTTTCACAAAAATTTACCCTGAAAGTCCTCCGTGCCACAGTTTCACTGAAATATTATTTATGTGATTACTATTTAATTTACTAGTGAGATATTTATAATATTCGGGTGGTTACAGAGTTATGGTTTCCCCTATCCATACAATTACTCTTATGTCGGACTCGGACACTGAAAATGTCATGGCAGTTCCGGACATCACGGTACCCAGGCGAATAACAGAATCGGATCCATCCGAGGATGTTTCTATAGTACCTGAAACAGTATTCGGACACGATACGGAGACGATTCCATCAGAAGAGCCCTCTGAAGATATTGTGATGCCAGATGTTCTACCACTTCCAGATGATCCATATATACAAACCCGCGAAGGAGTTCGGAGAACGGCGCGAATGCGAACGCTTCCCGTATTTTCCTCACCTTTACCCCGTCCATATCCATATATGTTGCCTAATTTTGATCTCATAGTCCCATCGTCTTCACCTCAGCCGCCACCGTCATCTACTGATTTTACTCCTCCATCTGTACCGTACGAACTCAGTGATGAGATCAGAGCTATTATTGCTCGATATCATGAGTTACCTCGATCGCCTACGCCTGATTTCCCGACACCACCGAGAGTTTTTGAAGTAGGAGAGAGTTCGCAGGCAGCTCAGGAGCGACCTCCGACCATATCCACTCTGCTGACACAATTGGAGAGACAGGAAGAGCAAATTGAGACTGCTCTAGGCCATCTGGATGAGTTACCACTGGAACGTATTGAAAGTATGGAGTATGGAATTGAAGAGTTGGCCACAGAACAAAAGGTTATACGACAAAAGCTGGAGGAAAGTCGTAAGGAGATAGGTGAGCTTGGTAAGCAAGTCATACAAGAAATAACTACTCTTTACAGTAATGAGTTAAAGTTGATAGACGAAATGCTACTACGAAATGAAGAACTGAAGATTGCACATGAGAAGATTGCTGCTCTGGAGACGACCATGGAATCAATGAAGACCCAGTATCAGGAGAATCAACAAGTCATCGCCAGTATGATAGCTGACCTGGAGACTCGACTGGAGAAAACGACCGATAGCCGTTAGATTAGATCCTATCCGTATCTTTTGTACTATATCTCAGTAGTGAGATCTATAGTATAATTAGGACACTAGCACATAGTTTATATCTAATAGATTTTGCGTTTTGTACTAGCCACAGGATGTGTAGCATAAAATTGGCACTTGTGTCAAAATTTTGTTATATATATAGCAAGATATTTATGACTATACGTGGTTAAGTAAAAATGCGGTGAACGATATAAATAGATATGGGCTAGAAACTAAATACATGTGTGATGATTCAAGACATATTTTGATATGATCAAATATGCGAAATCTAAACATATGTTTTCTTGTGATAGAAAATGCCTCGTAATTCCCCAGACCCCGTCATGTCCCAAGCCGTCATCCGACAGCTCATTGAAGACAGAATAGCCGCAGCTTTGGAGAATCTCAACTTATCGGACCAGAGATAATTCAGGAGACTACCGATAAGATCGTACAAATCCGACAACATCTGCAAGCTGCCTGAGATAGGCAGAAGAGTTACGCAGATGTAAGACGAAAACCTATGAAGTTTGAAGTAGGAGACAGAGTAATGCTAAAAGTGTCACCATGGAAGGGAATGGTTAGATTCGGCAAACGCGAAAAGTTAAATCCTTGATATATTGGACCGTTCGAGATTCTGGAGAGAATCGGTCCAGTAGCCTATCGTCTTGAACTTCCTATAGAACTTAGTAAATTTCATCCCGTCTTTCACGTCTCTAACCTAAAGAAATGCCTATCCGATGAAACACTCGTTATTCCTATGAAAGAGCTTCGTCTCAATGGCAAGCTTAATTTTGTGGAAGAGCCTGTGGAGATCATGGATAGAGAAGTCAAACAACTCAAGCGAAGTCGCGTTCCTATCGTCAAGGTAAGATGAAACTCCAAGAGAGGACCAGAATTTACCTGGGAACGAGAAGATCAAATCCGGGCAAAGTACCCACATCTTTTTCCAAACTCTTCGACCAACACAGACTGAATCTCGGGACGAGATTCCTTCAACGGGGGGATACTGTAACCACTGCGAAAATCTCATCTGGTAACACATTATACTCAACCATTTTTCACATATATTTTTTTTTTATTTACTTGCCTGAGCGTAATCACTATCTTATGTGACGTAACTCACACCTATGATAAACGTACTCGCACGCGACCTAACCTTGACCCACTATAATACCAAAAATAGTTAACGAAACCCTAAAAATACCAAAGTATAAGTTACCTAAGTAAAGTACAAGTCACTAAAGCATAAAAACCCTAATTTCACTATAACTCCCGGTAAAACCCTAATTTCTCAAAAACTATTATTTTATTTGTAAACCCTAGTTAGTATTTTTATAAAAATATTAAGTATGAGTCCTTTAAGCTAAGGTACAAGTCATTTAAGCATAAAACTTAAATGAAATTAAAAAATCTTATAAAAACTTCAATAATAGTTATTTAACTTACAGATTATGTAATATTTTCACACAATAAATTCTAAAAATAATTTATTTATTTATTTAATATATGTACAACTCCATAAACTTAATGTACAACCCTTTAAGGCACAAGATCATAAAAACTCATTTATATGTATTTAAAGTGTAATAAAAATTACATAAAAATTATAGAAAATTAGGAAATAATTAAAAATGTATTTTTCTTATTTTCCTAACATTAGTACAAGTCTCTTAAGCTTAAGGTACAACTTTCTAAAGCAAAAAAACTCATTTTTCCAATATAACTATAAATAGATATACTTAGAATTAAGCCTTATAGATTCAAAAACCTTACTTAAGTAAACCCTAAACCTATAAACCCTAGTTTTACCCTAAACCCTAGTTTACAAACCAACAAAGCCTATGTACAACTTCCCTATGCACAATTCGACACCAACTAGCCTAGTTATTTCACCTAGTTTGATCCTAACCTTAAACTAACTAAACTCTAGGAATTCTTAAGCCCTAAGAAGCCATTTGTATGAACCCTAAGCCTCCAACACCTCCCTCTTCTAGAAATGATACACATGTGTGATATGTAACTTTCCACATCACCTCAACCCTCCTCCTTCCCTTGTGGCGCCTCAACAGCCATACACCTCACCTCACTCACTCCCATAACAGCCCTAGAAGTCACATGAAAACCCTAATTGCTTCCTATAAATAGAACAAACCCTAGAAAACCCTAAACATCCATCACCACCATACGAATCAACCATCACAGCCATCCACAGCCCAAACCTTGATTCCACACCACTAACCTAAGTTCATTAAGCCTAAGAAAGCAGTAGAAGGAAGCTAGGACCATAGGAGAGATCAATTCAAACCATAATATCCATATTTTGCCTTAATCGAACATATTAAGCAAGGTATGTTTCTGGCCTTTTTGCTTACTTTCCTATACTTATTTTGTGCCTAAATAAATAATAGAACATGTCTTAAGTAGTGTTATAACCCAGAATTAGTAAAACTTGAGTTTTGTTTATAAAAACTTAAACCGAACCTATTAAAACAAAAACTTACGAAATGAAATTCTAAAAAGCCTAGGAACATAAAAATGGTTTAAGAGTACTTTAAACATGTTAGAATAACTAAGTATACCATAAAAACAAGAGGTATAAAAATCGGATTTCAAGAAAACAAAGTTTTCTTTTCTTTTTCTTCCTATCGACCAGCAGCAGGTCTGCTGCTTTGGTCTCTAAATTCGCATAGTAAACATATCTTTAAAAATCTAGGATTTGGCATGATAAAATTACACTAAAAGGGCTACACATAGGAAAAAGAATCACCAATTTTCGTTAAGAAACGAGTGAGAACGAAGCATGTTTTGTGAGTCCATTTTCTGTGTCGAGCAAACCCTAAGTCGCAACCTTTCAAAAAATTATTCTGAGGTCGTGAGTTCGAACCAAGCTGTGATCTTTTGCAAGAATACTCTTAAAACACTTATACATGTTTTGGCTAAGGAGTCATAAATGGTCTCGTCTTAATTCGTATGTAATAAATTGTTTTTGTAAGAAAGGATGTCGAATGAAAACCCTTAGGAGTCTCAAGGACCATTTTTGCCAAAGCTCTAATAAACTTTGTATTTTGGACTAGTTTTGCGATCGAGTAAAACCCTAGGGGTGTAAACTGTCATTTTTGAAACTTAAGGGTAGAAAGTGTAATTTAACTAAAGTCCAAGGGTAAAAATTATCATTTTCAAATAGTTAGAGGGTGAAAGTTGTCAAACTATGAAATTATAAGGTTTAAAGTGAAATTTTCTATAAAAACTAAATATTAATGATTATTATTATTAATATTATTAAAAATGTTATTATTAATATTATTATTATTATTAGGAATTAAAAACCTAATACCGGAACTAAAAACGTAAACGGAAAATAAAACTTATATATTCCAAAACAATTACTGAGAACTTGACACACCAACCCAGGTAGCGTGCCGGAGACGTTTATCAACTTTGTATAACTTTGTTTTCCATCCAGACTGCCCAGGTGAGTTCATAGTCCCACTTTTTACTATGTTTTCTAAACTTGTGGGGAGATACATGCTATTAAACCGAACACAAGTATTTACTGAATGTTTTCCTGAATTATATTGCATAAGTTTGCTTTTGTCAAAAAGACCCCTAATCATGGACCTCTAATCACCTGCGGGTGAGCGCGAATAATATGGATAGATCTATTGGGTGTGACGACCCCTTTGTGTTACCGTAACGTAACCAAATGCATTTTATTTGAGTTAAATAAAGAGACTGGCAATCTCCTACTCGGGGGCAAGGTTACCTACATTTAATTATGGGGTGATTTATATCTCATAGCTTATAACTATGAAGATAACCTGTTAACGTTTTGCGTGCCATGAGACTTAATGCAATATATATACTTTACACTGCAGTATTACTGATTTCTTTTACATAGCTTGTGTTCAAACCTATTACAACTGAAAACACTATGGATTCACTCAACCGTTGTGTTGACTTTTTATGCATGTTTATCTCAGGTGACTAAAAGGCATGACTTGGCACGGAGTGGCTGTGGACTTTCTTCTTATAATAAAAGTGTCCACTTTGTTATCATTCAAAGAATAATGTATTTTATTTACAAAACTTCCCTCTGGGACCTATCCTATGTATTCTGATAAATAAATGAATGATAACAATTTTATTTAAAAACGTCTCTTTTTGAGTCGTTTTCTATACTCATGACTGTGAACCATGAAGTAATACCCCAACTTATATTCCGCTGCGTATATCGAAAAATGGGGGTGTTACAGTATCCCCAACACAACGTGTGTGTTTAGATCCGGTTAAGTGGTATCAGAGCCAGGTTTCTGATACTTTGAGTTTAGAAGATCCAGAAGTATTTACCCACTAGCAACTGAGAAGATAGACATGGAGACACCTCAAACCTTGCTAAACTCCCCATGCTGAAACAGAATGAATACGATTTATAGCGGCTCAGAATAGAGCAATATTTCATGGTGCAAGACTATGCATTATAGGATATCATTATTAATGGTGATTCCTTCAAACCAATTCCTGTTGAAGAAACACGTGCTGATGGTTCCAAGATCAACACTGAGCCAGTTACAAACGAGGAGAGAATCAAAAAGAAGAATGATCACAAGGCTAGAAATTTGTTACTAATGGCAATTCCTAATGATCAAGTGTTGAATTTTAGCCATTACGAGTCGGCTAAAACTCTTTTTGAAGCAGTGGTGGAAAGATTTGGTGGCAATGAAGCTACCAAGAAGGCACATAAAACCCTACTTAAGAAAAGTTATGAGACCTTCACTGCATCAAGCAATGAAACTTTGGACCATATCTTTAATAGGCTTCAAAAGATCATCAGTCAACTTACTGTGTTGAAGATTTTGATACCTCAAGAAGACCTCAACATGAAGTTTCTAAATAGTTTACCTGCTGAATGGAACACTTATGTTGTGGTTTGGAGCAATAAACCAGAGCTGGGAGAAAATGAAAATGAATGAGCTTTACAAAAATCTTAAGATTGTTGAGCAGAAGGTCAAGAAGAGTGGTAGCACCAGTTCCAGTTCAGGGAATATGGCTTTTGTATCTTCTTCAAACAGTTCGAATCATGAAGATGAAGAAGCAGTTGGTACTGCTATACCAACAGTTAGCACTGCTAGTGTAAAAACTAGTACTGCTGGCTTGACTGAAGAGACCATATATGCATTTGTGTCAGAACAGTCTGGTGGGTTTAAGATCTTTAATGAAGATCTTCTTCAAATTGCTGAAGATGATTTGGAAGCTATGGATTTAAAGTGGCAGTTGGCTTTGATAAGCATCAGGGCTAAGAAGTATTACCAAATGACTGGGAATAAGATTATCTTCAATGGAAGAGATGTTGCTGGGTATGATAAGTCTAAGGTGGAATGCTTTAATTGTCACAAGATGGGCACTTTGCCAGGGAATGTAGAGGTCCAAGACAACAAAGCAACCAGGGTCAAGGGTTTAAGAATCAGCAAGGGACAAGGAGAACAGTTAATGTTGAAGAGCCTTCTTCCAAGGCTATGGTAGCTGTAGATGGAGCTGGATTTGATTGGAGCTTCATGGAGGAAGAAGAGGAACCAACTAACTTGGGTTTGATGGCTTTGTCAGACTCAGAGGTACATATACTTGAAAAATGTTCAAATTCATGTCGTGCTTTAAAAGATTATGAAAATGTTAAGAAACAGTATGATGATATTAGAGTTGAATTTAATCAAGTAAATTCTAGTCTGACAAATCATAAAAGAGGATTAGCTGTTTTGGAAAAACAAATAGTGTTTTATAGACAGAATAAGTCAAACTTCTCTGATGAGATAGGTATTTTAAAGAGGGAATTGCAAATAAAAGACAATAAAATGAGTGGACTTGTATATGAGCTAGAGAAGCTTAAAAAGGAAAAAGAAAACATCCAGTTAAGTGTAGATACTCTTGAACATACTTCAAATGGAGTTAAGAAGATAGTAGAGAGTCAAATACTTAACAAAGCTAAATCTGGTTTAGGTTATAAGTCAGTTGCACCCCCTCTTAGAGGAATGTTTGTTCCACCAGGAATTGATTTAGCTCATACATGCTTAGAAGAGTTTAAAGATATGGATTTTCCTGGATATGGTGTTAAGATTAGTGAGAATCCTGTTAAATTTGTTAAGGCAGAAGATTCTTTTGTGAGTGCTAGTGATAAATCTCTTTCTGAGGAAAAGATGTCCTCTGATAGGAACTCAGATGCACCAACTATTGAGGATTGGACATCTGATGATGAGAATGTAGAGGTTAAGGATAAACCTAATGTTGTTAAGGTAGAAGTTAAACATGCTCCTAAAGTGGTTAAGACTGAAAACATAAAACCAGTTAGGAAAAGTGTTCGATATGCTGAGATGTATAGGACTAAGAACAGATCATCAAGTTCTGAGGGTAGTCATAGGAACTGGAATCACTCAAAATCTAAGAAATTGGATGATAAGTTTGCCATGATTAGAAAAGTGTGCTTTGTTTGTGGAAGTTTTGATCATATGGCTGCTTATTGTGATTCTAACCCATGGAAAAAGAGGATTTCTGGGAATGCAAGGGTAACTCAAAATAGTCCAACTAGATTGACAAACCCTAATGCAAATCATAAGATGTCACCCAAAGCTGTTATGTTAAAGACTGGCATCAAAACAGTTTCAACTGCTAGTCAAAATAAGTGGTTTAATAACAAGCAAACTGTTTCAAGTGCAAAACAATTTTCAAATCATGCACAAACAGTTAAAAGGCATTTTTATGAGAAAACAGCAATGACCAATCAGAAGTGGGTGCCTAAAATTAAACAAGCAGTTCCAACTGCTAGGTCAGCAGTTCCAACTGCTAGACCAGCAAATCCTACTGCTAGGCACTTGAATGTTAAGGGAAAAAGGGGCAATGCTGTCAAGGCCTCAGCACATTGGGTTAGAAATTCTAACAAACCCAATGGTGCATCAAAGACCCCCAACAAGTTTTCTCATCTTGA
This sequence comes from Artemisia tridentata subsp. tridentata, assembly GCA_021014915.2. NCBI lineage: Eukaryota > Viridiplantae > Streptophyta > Magnoliopsida > Asterales > Asteraceae > Artemisia > Artemisia tridentata. The sequence goes on along the minus strand of CP139508.1, from coordinate 68,701,777 downwards.
TGCACAAGGCAGATCCAAACCAGTGATGGTTTGGATCCCCAAAAGAAACTAACACCTTTATTCTATGTGCAGGAACATCCTTCAAATGGCAAAGAAGATAGAGGATATTCAGACAGTGGATGTTCAAGGCACATGACAGGCAACATGTCATATCTTTCAGACTTTATTGCTCTGGATGGAGGACCAGTTGTCTTTGGTGGTGGTGTTGGAGGAAGGATTACTGGTAAAGGGGTAATTAAAACTGGTAATCTTGATTTTGAAAATGTGTGTTATGTACCAGAACTTAAGTACAATCTTTTCAGTGTATCACAAATTTGTGATAAACAGAACAAAGTGTTATTTACTGATACTGATTGTCTTATACTTTCTCCTGATTTCAAGCTACCTGATGAAAGTCAAGTATTGCTTAAAATCCCTAGAAAGGATAATACACACAGTGTTGAGATGAATAAACTAGTTCCTAAGGTTGGACTTACTTGTCTAGTTGCAAAAGCCACATTGGAAGAATCAATGTTGTGGCACAGGAGGCTTGGTCATGTTAATTTTAAAACCATTAACAATATTGCTAAAAATGGGTTGGTAAGAGGTTTACCAAACAAAACTTTTCTCAATGACCAAACCTGTGTTTCTTCCCTTAAAGGTAAGCAACACAGAGCCTCATGTAAGCCAAAGATCCAGAACTCTATTTCTCAAGCTTTATATATGTTGCATATGGACTTGTTTGGTCCTACTTCTGTGAATAGCTTGAACTTTAAGAGATACTGCCTTGTTGTCACTGATGATTATAGTAGGTTTTCTTGGGTATTCTTTATGAAAACTAAGGATGAGACAAGTGAAATCCTTAAGACCTTCATTGTTGAAGTAGAAAACCTAGTTTATAAGAAAGTTAAAATAATCAGATGTGACAATGGGACTGAATTTAAGAATAGGGTGATGGATGATTTTTGCAGAGAAAAAGGTATTAAGAGGGAGTTTAGTGTAGCTAGAACCCCACAGCAAAATGGTGTAGCTGAGAGAAAGAATAGGACTCTTATAGAGGCTGCTAGGACAATGTTAGCTGACTCTAAGCTACCAGTTTCATTTTGGGCTGAAGCAGTTAGCACTGCTTGTTATGTATTGAATAGGGTTTTAGTTGTGCAACCTCACAATAAGACTGCTTATGAGCTTCTTAGAGGTAGAACCCCTGCTTTAAGCTTCATGAGACCTTTTGGTTGTCATGTTACTATCCTTAATACCAAAGACCAACTAGGAAAGTTTGATGGGGAAGAAAATCTACACATAGAATTTTTGGAGAATAAACCAAATGTTGCAGGTGTAGGTCCAGATTGGATCTTTGATATTGACAGTCTTTCAGATTCCATGAATTATGTGCCTGTTACAGGTACAAATACTAACCATGATGCAGGTTCAGAGGAGGAAGATGAAGATTGCATTTTCATACCAGTCATGGAAGAAAGTCCAGTGAATGAGTCTTCTACAAAGAAAGATGATATTCCATCATCAAGTGGTGTAGACAAAGAGAAAGATGTTGCTGAAACAAGTGGTCAGAATGGTAAAGAAGCTGAAAATCCAACGAGCAGTACAAATGGAGTTAGTACTGCTCAGCCACAAGTTACAACTGCTGAGCAAAATAGTGATGCTGCTGGACCAAGTCAACCTCATCTTGATTCACCAGTTGATACTGCTTCTCAAGTTGATGAGTTTGATTTCTTTAGAGATGGTCTGCAAAACATGCCTACCAGCTATGCAGCTCCTTCTACTCCCCATACTATTGTACATAGGAATCATCCACTTACCAATATCATAGGATATGTACAATCTGGAGTCAAGACCAGAAGGCAAATTCAAGACCCATATCATCATGGCTTTCTCAGTGTGGAATATGAGGAGAAACATCATGATGATGAGCATGAGTGTATGTTTGTATGTTTTTTATCTCAGATTGAACCCAAGAATGTGTTAAAGGCTTTAGAAGAATCAAGTTGGGTTGAAGCTATGCAAGAAGAACTGCTTCAATTCAAAATTCAGAATGTATGGGTTCTGGTTGATCTACCAAAGGGAATGAGAGTGATTGGTACAAAGTGGGTATTCAGGAACAAGAAGGATGAGAGGGGCATTGTGATAAAGAACAAAGCAAGATTGGTTGCTCAAGGCTATACTCAGGAAGAGGGTATAGATTATGAGGAAGTTTTTGCTCCAGTTGCCAGGATTGAAGCAATAAGATTATTTCTTGCTTATGCTTCATTTATGGGGTTTATGGTTTATCAAATGGATGTGAAAAGTGCCTTTTTGTATGGTACTATTGATGAGGAGGTCTATCTTTCACAACCTCCAGGTTTTATAGACCCAGAGCATCTTGACAAGGTTTATAAGGTGGTGAAAGTTCTATATGGATTGCATCAGGCTCCAAGAGCTTGGTATGAAACTCTTGCTAAATATCTTCTGAAGAATGGGTTTCATAGAGGGAAAATTGATCAAACTCTCTTTATTAAAAAGAACAAGGGTGATATTCTACTGGTACAAGTCTATGTAGATGACATCATTTTTGGTTCTACAAAGAAACAGATGTGTAAGGAGTTTGAAAAGCTGATGAAAGACCAATTTCAGATGAGTTCTATGGGAGAGCTTACCTTCTTTCTAGGTCTTCAAGTACAGCAAAAGTCAGATGGTATATTTATCTCTCAGGATAAATATGTTGGTGAAATATTAAGGAAATTTCAATTCACAGATGCCAAGGTTGCTAGTACACCAGTTGACAAGGAGACACATTTGCTATTAAAGGATCACAGTGGTGAAGATGTGGATGTGCACATGTATAGATCTATGATTGGGACTGATCCGTCTGAAAACGTATATATAAATATAAACAGTCTCAAAACGAATACTCGTGTGTAGTGTGAAACCAGGCAAGTGATCACCTGGGTCGTTTCCCAACGAGGTGTGAATGGGCAAACTGTGAAAAGCTAGGATTAGAGTGACTGATGTGATTGGATATTTTTGATTTTGCTTTTTAACAATTCTAAATAACAAATTAAAAACAAATATGCACAAGAAAATTAAACGCGAATAAAATTACAAACGCGTAACGGGGAATCTAAAATGGGACAAAAACTAAAATTTATGAAATTAAAACCTAAAAATGTAAAATGACTTAAAACTTATTTTAAAACTCAAATTATATTTTTTACACTTTTTATTTAATTATTATTAATTATTTATTTATTTAATTACTTATTAAACTATTTAAATTTATAAAAAATACTAAATGAACAAAGAAAATTCTAAAACTTTTTATAAAAATATTATAAGATGAAAAGAAGCTAAGAAAATTATAAAAATGAAAATTACTTAATTAAAATTTAAAAAGATAAATTCTATTAAATAGAAGCTATCACTATTTTTCTATTTTTGGTTTTCTTAAGGTCTAAAAATAAGATTATATTTTTCCTAGATTAAAAATGACAAAAGAAAATTATGAAAATTAGATTTATATTTTTCTGATTATTATTTTATTTATTATGATTTATTTACTATTAGAAACTAATAAAAAAGATTAAAAATATTAAATGACTTAGGAAAATTATGAAAAATTCTGAGTAAATCTAAAATATTATTAGAAAGCTAAGAAAAATAAAAGTGGAGCTTATCTAAGCCTGATAAGCAGTTTTGGGCAGATAAGCAGTTTGCCAATAAGCCAAAAATAAGCTAAAAAGCTAGGAAAATTACCAACGGCTCAGAATAAGTTAAAACAACTTAATAAAGCATGAAACAACTGAAAAAGCACAATAAGAAATAGGAAATAAGCAGACAAGCACAAGCACAGTAACAAAACTTATGCAGAAAATTCAGAAAATAGCCCAACTTGCAGACAGATTTTGAGCTTATAAATAAGCAGAAAAGATGAAGATTATGGGGGCAAAAGCTTGCCTATACTATAAGCTACATAAAAACACAAAAAGCCCTATCACAATCATCCCAATTGAACCTCAATTAGAGCCTAGATCAGGTGGGTGAAACCTGAGGTTGCTGTGGTTGGGGTCTGTTATGCAGACCTGTGCACAAGTGTGCACAAGGGTTTTGGGCAATTAGCTGTCACTAAATGGACTAAGGTGAACTCAGAAAAGCCAAGGAAAAGTGCAAAATAAGCTTGTGCTTGTATTTGGCTTATTTGAGCTTTTCACAGCCTAAAATTCCCACAAGTTACTTAAAACTGAATTTTCTATCTAAATGACTTAAGGAATCTTGAAAACAGCTTATTAAGGCTAATTTAAGCTGGTACAAAGTTAGGATAATTGCAAATCTACAGTAGCACAGCTTATGGACCTAATGACAGTTATTACCAAACACTCCTTAATGGGGTGTATGTGGTGGATTTTCAAAGGAAAACATAGTTTTTAAACTAAAAGTCTTGATTTTACTTATTAACTACTTTATATAAACACTGATAAGAAACTTTCAACACATAATTAAGCAATCTAATAAGCTATGCCATGTTTGACTGTTTTTGGTCTTTTTTAGTGTTTTTAAGAAAAAATAAGAACAGGCTAATAAATACTTATTAAACAATTGAGATATGATTAAAAACTAATAATAAGCATTAAATAACAATAATAAGCTAATAATAAGCACTATTACAGTAATAATGAAATAAATGCAAAAATGGAAATTAGCTTACAACTGAATGGTATAAGAACAGAGGAAAACTAGATCAGAACTGAGCTTGGAATGTCACTTATCAAGTTTAGACCCCAATTAGCTTAATCACAACTGCTTAACCCTTCCAATTGCTTATTTTGACCACAGAGTTGACTATTGTTGACTTTCTTGAATTTTCTTGATTTTCTTGGAATAGAACTATGTAAACTAATACAAGCTTACAACAAGCTATGTTAAGCTTGCATAAGCTTATATAAACAGATAATAAGCTATTTAATTAACACACAACTTAATTCGAATTTAACAGTAACATGTGAAAATTTGAAACTTCATTAATCTTGGAAAATTAATACAATACAGCAGTAACTTAAGACTAATGATTTGAAACAAACATGAAATTACAAAGAAAACCTTAATTTAAACTGAGATAAGCTTTTGCTACTTTTCTACACTACTTTGGTCTTAAAACTACTGACAAGTTCTTCATTTGGCCTTCTCTTCTTTAAATAGCAATCCCAAATGACTCATTGATCAAATCCGAGTTAATCCCACCACTTGGATAGCCTTCATTCAATCTGGTTCGTCCAATCTAATTTTGGCGGGAAAACAGGACATGTGGGTTTTTTTAACTTTTTCCTGAGTCATGTGGGCAAGTGGGAGTAGCTAAGAGATAAGGAGGGGGTTGAGGTGGATTGTCAGGGGTGAGGTGTTGGGTGGTTTTGTCGTGTTTTTTAAAAACTCATTAAACTCATACTTCATTACTTGAGACTAAGTCTCTATTTATAGTTACATAAAGTAGTAGGAATAGTTCTTCCTACATTATTGACACTAATAATTCACACCTAATGCACTACTATGTGGCCGACAGGCCTTACATGATTGCCCTTACATTATTGCTATCTTACAAACAACTTTTTACTAAAATACAAACTACTTTTTATCACATCTCTACCACTCTAAAAAAGCGAAAAAGTAAAAATAATAGAGTACAGCTGTCCGGCGCATATCAGATGTGATAAAAAGTAGTTTGTATTTTAGTAAAAAGTTGTTTGTAAGATAGCAATAATGTAAAGGCAATCATGTAAGGCCTGTCGGCCACATAGTAGTGCGTTAGGTGTGAATTATTAGTGACAATAATGTAGGAGGAACTATTCATCCTACTTTATGTAACTATAAATAGAGGCCTAGCCTCAAGTAATGAAGTATGAGTTTAAAGAGTTTTAAAAAACCTTGTGTGTTTTTTAAGAGAATTCAGTTTCTCTCTCTCTGTTGAAGATTTTAATCTTCTGAATAGCAGGGCTCATCAGTTGAAACGATACAGATTCGTTTCTGAATAGCTGATCACTATCCATTAGCACCTATAAGAATCCATCGCATAGCAAGCGAGTTATCATTCAAAATTATCATCATTCATCAATATAACAAATCATTCGTTCCATCAACCAATATAAAATTACCCATCCTTCACCAAAAGCATTAATATATTAGCCATTCAACAATCATTCTCGTTCAAATCATCCGAATTCATTTCAAGTTTCATATAATCCAACGAGACACATGGACCTATATGCCAACCACTTCCGTTCATCATTCAATTAATTCACAAATTTTGCAGGTACTCCTTCCGCGGGGGTTGAGGTGGATTGTCAGGGGTGAGGTGTTGGGTGGTTTTGTCTGATAAGGTGGGTGATGGTGGTTTTGTTTTTGGCGGTATGGGGAAGAAGACGGGTCAAACATAAGTTTGACCCTGATATTTAAATAAGGGTGTGGGCCGGGTTTATATATAAAGGGATTGGGCTTGGTTTATGGTTTTGGGTTGTAACTGGGTAAATGGGTTTAGTTATTTAGGATTGGATTTGGATTTTAGGGGTTAGTGTTGGATCCGGATTTTGGTTAGTTAAACAAGGACCATTTTTGTAATTTTGGATTTTTTTAGGGGTTGATAGTGTAATATTTCCAAAGTTATCACAAGGGTATTTCTTGCCAAATGTGAATAGTACAAGGGCATAAAACATAATTTTCCATTTTAAAACACCCGGGACTAATATTGACATTTTTTAAACTTGGGGGACCAAAGTTGTAATTTTGCAAACTTGAACTTTAAAGGACTAATCTTGACAACTTATGAATCCCCAAGGACCTTTGATGATATTCAACATGTTTTGAATAACCAGGGACTAGTTCTGTCAATTTGTGAAACTTCAGGGACTGAAAATGACAATTATGCAAACTTTGTTCGTTTTTCACTTGTTTTCAATCTTTTTGTTCCTGAATCAAATAAAAACACATTTTATGATATTTTCTGTATTATTTGACTTTTCAAAGTGTTTTTGGCTGTTTTAGTGGGTTTAAATAATGTAAATATATGTGTATTTAGACACATATCAGGGACTCTGATGTACCTTACATCATCTAGGCCTGACATTATGTTTGCTGTTTGTGCCTGTGCAAGATTCCAAGTAAATCCTAAGGTGTCTCATCTCACAGTAGTAAAAAGAATCTTCAGATACCTTAAAGGTCAGCCTAACTTGGGGCTATGGTATCCTAAAGAGTCTGCATTTGATCTTGTTGCATTCTCTGATTCTGATTATGCTGGTGCTAGCATGGATAGAAAGTCTACAACAGGTGGTTGTCAGTTCTTAGGTCGAAGATTAATCTCTTGGCAGTGTAAGAAGCAGACTATGGTGGCCACATCTACTACTGAAGCAGAATATGTGGCAGCTGCAAGTTGTTGTGCTCAAGTTATATACCAGATGCTTGATTATGGGTACAATTTCTTAAACACAATTATACATATAGACAATAGCAGTACAATGTGTATCATTAAGAATCCAGTTCAACATTCAAAAACTAAACATATTGAAATTAGACATCATTTTATAAGAGACTGTGCTGAAAAGAAGTTAATACAAGTTGTTAAAATACACACTGATGACAACTTTGCTGATCTCTTAACAAAAGGTTTTGATGTAAGCAGATTTCAGTACTTGGTAACAGGTATTGGAATGCTTAATCCTTCAAAAGATTAATGTCTAAATGTTTTTGGTTTTTGTACTGCTAGTTGTGCTATTTGTATAGTTAAGACTGCTTGATAATTTTTAGTACTGCTTGTGCATTTATTAGTCAATTGTGATACCTGTTAAAAGAGAATATTGTGTATTGTGTTTTCTTTGGTTTTGGACTAAAATTTCAGGTTAAGAAAAGCTTTTTGCTTTGGATTGTGCTTTGAAAAGTATGGTGGTTTGGATTGTCAAGTGTGAATGCTTGTCACACAACAAATGGTAATTGATTCACCATGTCTAACCAACATAAGAATCAACTAGTCCAGATCAAACGGTTTCTGGTAAAGACTACTCAAATCCGTTTATGGTTGACAATTTACCAAAAACTGGTTGGTTATCAACTCACCAAATCTAAGTGTGAAGAGTTGGCTAGTCCATAGCAAACGGCTATTGGTAAAGACATGTCAAATCCGTTCATATCTGATAGTTTGCTAAAAACTATAAGTGGACAAAAATGTTTTCGAATCCACATTAAACTTACAATTTGATTTTATCTCTGAAAACTTTTTGCTAACAGTTAGTACTGCTGGGGTTAACAGTTTGAACTGCTGGCTTCACCAGTTTGTACTGATTGTTCAAACTTAGTTCCTACTGAGTTTATGCTCTGTGATACACCTCTCTCAGAAGGTAATACATCTGGAAGTGTTGAGAGCAGTTTGAAACTAAACAACTGAATTGATGGTAACTTGTACAAATGGTCTAATTGGATGCTGAGCTTGGATGTGATATATTCTAGTTCATCTGATGGTGAAGATTCTTCCAAACAGGGGAGGATTAAAGTTTGTTCTAGTTGCTGTTAAAGATGCTTATGAAATTCAGGGGAGGAATTAAGAAGTCAGAGATGGATTATAAACAGGTGCATAAAATTTATTCATTAAAGATGGATTCATTACATAAGAGCTTCACATAAGAAAAACCAACAAGACGAACAAACCCAACACAACACAACTACTTCATTTTCCCTTTTCCTTTTCCTTGGACATCTGGCATGGTTTTGCTGCGGGCTCCTCTGCTACCCATGGCGTCAGACACCTTCTTGCAAGGGAGTGCCAGCACTACTGTTCTTGGTTTTGGATCTTGCTTCTTCTCAGGAACAGGGATCCTCTTCATTGATGATGCAGCTTTTTCAAATTCTTTTGTTAATAAGACTGATAGCTTTTGAAGATCATCATCTTCAGATGAGTCAGAAGAGGAGGACGAATCATCCACATATGGTGGAAGTTCATCTGTTGAAGGTTCTTCAGACGAGGTTATTTCAACCTTTTTCTTTGAAAGATTGTTTCTTGAGGTTGAAGAATAGTTTGGTGGAAAATAGTTTTTCCAACCTGAACTTCCTGAATCTGAAGAAGAGTCGGATGAGATTTCTATAATGTTTGAGGAGGAAGAATTCATTGTGATTGGAAAGTTGAAGATTTTGTGTGGATGATTTGAGGCTTTTTATAGAAGTTAATGAAGGTTTAATGACATTAAATGCGGGGTTCATATGAGGAATTAACTCTTGGGTTGGTATAAGGAATTAATTCCTTGATGGAATTAAATTTAATTTTGGAAATTTTTTAAGAGTTGACCAAAAGAGTATGATATGTGAAGAAAATTCCCAAGTGTTTCGAGTTTAAAGATAAGTGTTTGAAAGAATCTACCCCATCAACATAAGCAGATGTTTAATTCAAGAAACTTATTGATTTGCATAGAAATCATAAGTTTAGGGGAGGATTGTTGGGAATTAAACTTAAGCAGTTAGTACGGTTGAAGAATACAAGAACAGTTAGTACTGCTGATGGAAGAACAGTTAGGACTGCTGATGAAGAAAAGTTAGGACTGCTTAAGAGATCAAGGTGAAACCGTGTGAAGATAAATATAGAAAAGATATGGTATATATCTTATTTGTATAGAAGATGTTTTACTTGTATAGGACTCTTTACATTATAAAAAGAGATCCTTAGTTAGGGTTTTTATATCTAATACATATACCTAATATCCCTTCATACGAATTATCAAGAGCTTCACGTTCATATTGTAATCGTTTGATATATATTGAAGTGATTGTTTGGTTGATATTGTTTGTGTTCTTATTTGTTCTTATTGTCTTATTCAATCAATCACCAAACACAAACTCATATTCTTCTAAGTACTTGGTAGTAAATTCCGCGTGCTATCAAGTATATACTCAAAGTATCCCCAACACAACGTGTGTGTTTAGATCCGGTCACCTTTAACGACCGTTATCTCTAACTCCGTTAAGTACTAACGACCGTTAAGTGTTTTGTTTGTGAAATGAATAAATAAAATATAAAATATATTTAATTTATTCAAACCATTGAAACTCTTACGTATTGTGTGCAATCCCGAGTCTCGGGTTCGAAACCGGACATACTAATATTAATATTTATCCATAAACTCTAACAGCTCCCACTTGGATAACTATTAATATAGTAATGACATGGGTCAGTCTAGCTTAACCTTCCGAATGCCCCCAGTTCGATCCGAGTATGGTTTTCCTAGAAAAAACCGCGTGATGATTTTATCATCATACTTATCCTTTTGTTTCTAATACCGCGTTAATATGGATATGGATCTAGGTCATTCCATAATTAACAATCAGTTTCTCGTTTATTCATAATTGATCAAGATTACCAAACCATCTGAACGTCTTCCAGATAGACTTTGGGCGTGCGCACCCAAACATCTTGTCAATCCTACGAGTGGCCAAGCAGTATTAAACTTCAACACAAAGTTGAAGGAACAAATCCTTTATTGACTACGAGCATAACCCTCGAACTTCGCATCACTTCCGAAAATAGCCCTTATAACCACCTTTTACGGATAGCGTTAGACTACCTTACAGAAAATGAGCTACATCCTCGGCAATTATCTGGTATCTCAAGTCTGAGGATAAATATTCATGATTTACTTAATGACGTCGATCCATAAAGTATAATCATGTGGTTGGGATAAGTCCTATATTCAATTTATCCAATATTGAATATCATGTGATATTGGTATCTCAACCTTACAGTACATTCTACCAATCCTCACATTTGTCTTAGTTCAATAATATTCTCATATTATTAATTGACAACGGACTATTTAGAATAAATTAATTATTCACGGATTTAAACATGCAAATATAGGACACAAATATTATAAATGAGAATAAACGTTATCCGCACTTTATTTCATTAAAATAATAATTGTTTACATGTCCCTTATCCAAAATACTAGTCACAGATTTACATGAAACTATCGGCTAAATGAAGACCAATACCTTGAGCATGTCGAGTAAACGTTTCCTTAGGTAATGCCTTCGTGAAAGGATCAGCCAGATTGTCATCTGTGTGAACTTTGAGTACATTGATCTCACCCAGTTCGACTTGTTATCGAACATAGTGGTACTTTCTACGAAAGTGTCTAACGCCCTTCATAACTCCAGGTTCATTGGCGAATGTGATTGCAGCAGAGTTGTCGCAATACACATTTATAGGTAATTCATTTGACGGCATCACTCCAAGATCCGATATGAATTTCCTTATCCAAACAGCTTCTTGTGCAGCTTCCGATGCAACAATATACTCAGCTTCTGTAGCAGACATGGCCGTTGTACTCTGCTTCTTGCTCTTCCAGTCTACAGCTCCTCCATTTATGACAAAAACGTAACCCGTCTGAGACTTCGTATCATCTTTATCAGTCTGAAAGGACGCATCGCAGAAACCTGTAACATTCAGTTCTGCGTCTGGATTTCCCCCGAATACAAGAAACATATCTTTAGTATTCCTTAAATACTTAAAAATGTTCTTAACAGCATGCTAGTGATCTTTCCCTGGGTTTTGCTGATAACGACTGGTTAAATTTTGTGCGAATGTCACATATGGCCTTGTACATCTAACTGCATACATGATAGATCCTACTGCCGAAGCATACGGAACTTTCTTCATGTATGCCACCTCTTCAGGTGTAGAAGCACACATTTCGCTACTTAAGCCATGTTCTACTTGCATGGGCAAATATCCCTTCTTGGAATTTTGCATATTGAATCTCTTCAATATTTTATCTATGTAAGCACTTTGGCTTAAACCGATCAACCGCTTAGATCTGTCTCTATAGATCTTGATTGCAAGGATATAAGCTGCTTCTCCTAAATCCTTCATGGAAAAACATTTAGTCAGATAAGTCTTAACTTCATCAAGACTAGGTATATGATTTCCCATGATTAATATGTCATCGACATATAGGATAAGAAAAGTAGTGTTACTCCCACTAACTTTGTGGTATACACATGGCTCATCGAAATTTTGAGTAAATCCAAACTTCTTGATTTCCTCATCAAATTTCTTATTCCATTGCCTGGATGTTTGCTTCAATCCATAAATGGATCTTTGAAGCTTGCATACACGCTCAGGAAATTGTGGATTCACAAACCCCTCATGTTGCGCCATATAGATGTCTTCATCTAGGCGACCATTCACAAAGGCGGTTTTGACATCCATCTGCCAAATCTCATAGTCATAGTAGGCAGCTATGGCTATAAGAATCCTAATAGCTCTAATGTCGGCCACAGGAGAAAATGTCTCCTCATAGTCAACACCGTATGTTTGGGTAAAGCCTTTAGCCACCAAACGAGCTTTGTAGGTGTGTACATTGCTATCCATGTCCGTTTTCTTTTTGAAGAGCCACTTACACCCAACTACCTTAGCATTGGGAGGAAGGTCTACCTCAATCCAGACTTTGTTGTCTTTCATGGATTGCATTTCCCCATCCATGGCTACCTGCCATTTATCCTTTTCAGGACTATTAATGGCAGCACTATAACTAGTTGGCTCATCAAGATCCCCTAGTATAGTTTCCTCACACTCTACGTTTAAACATAGACGATCAGGACCTTTTGTAGATCTTGTAGATCTACGGATGGGTACCACTTCAACTTCTGGTGGAGGACCTAAACTTTCAGGTTCCACAGGAATTGTGTTAGTGCCTTCAGAAGGTGACGTATCTTCATGATCACTTTGAAGATCATATACTCTCCCACTGAATTCTTGAGATATTAGATTATCCTTAAGAAATTCGCCATACCTAGCCACGATGACCTTATTTTCTGGTGGGAAGTAAAAGTAGTAACCCTTCGTTTCCTTAGGGTATCCTACAAAGATACACTTAACAGATCTTTGTTGGAGTTTATCAGGTGAGTCACGTTTAACAAACGCCTCACAACCCCAGACCTTTAAGTAAGAAAAGTTGGGAGCTTTTCCAGTCCATACTTCATATGGAGTCTTATCAACCTTCTTAGTTGGAATCCTATTCAACACGTGAACAGTTGTTTCAAGAGCATAGTCCCAAAAGGATAAGGGAAGAGTTGTAAGATTAAACATAGATCGTACCATATCTAACAATGTATGATTTCTCCTTTCAGATACACCATTTTGTTGTGGAGTATAAGGAGAAGTGAGTTGTTGGACAATGCCACACTCAGCTAGATAATCTTTAAACTCTTGGCTTAAATACTCACCACCACGATTGGATCGAAGGGCCTTAATCTTCTTTCCGAGTTGCAGTTCTACTTCATTTTTAAAGACCTTGAATGTCTCAAAGACTTCATGTTTATGTTTAAGTAAATAAACATAACCATAACGACTATAGTCATCCGTGAAGGTCAAGAAGTAGCTAGCACCGCGCTTAGACACATGTCTAAGTAAACCACACACATCAGTGTGTATCAATCCAAGTAGATCTGAAGCCTTTTCCATATTGCTATGGAAAGGTTTCTTCGTCATCTTACCAGATATGCAAGATTCGCATTTATCAACTGAATCATCATTGATATTTTTCAAAAGCCCATCGTGTTGCAGCTTTTCCATGCGTTTCTTGCCTATATGAGCAAGACGACAGTGCCATAGATAAGACGAATCCAAGTTAGACTTGATTCTCTTATTTCCGATGCTATACACAGAATTATTTCCGTTGGATGCATGATTTTCCATATCAATTTCAAACACACCATTTAATGGAATTGCTTTAAAGTAAAAAACAGAATTAAGAGAAACCGAAATTCCATTATTAATAAAAGTATGCTCAAAACCAATATCCAACAATAAAGAAACTGAAACAACACCTCTAACAATAGATGGTGCGTAATGACAATTGTTCAATACTAAAATTAAACCCGAAGGTAGAAGTAAGTCAAAAGTCCCTATGGCTTCCACTGCTGCACGTATACCGTTGCCGACATACAAGTAGCATTCCCTATAGTTCAGCTTCTTCACTCCTCTAAGCCCCTGCGATGTATTACAAATGTGAGTACCACATCCTGTATCATATATCCAGGCATTTTGCTTACGAAGAAAAGAAAATAATTCAACCATAAAAATACTTGATGTGCTGGCGCCATGCCCAGCCTTGGCATTTTTATTCTTGCGACACTCCTCAAGCACCATACAATTCCTCATTGTTGGAATATTAGAATCATAAACTATAAACTAATAACCAATTAACATCAAAGCACACGCAGCGGAATAGATCTACAATAACATATAATTAATTAACTAAAATTAAATAGACGCGTACCTTTTGATTCCTAGCAAGAACAAGGAATCACGTGATCACCAAGAACAATGTAAACCCTAATTAGGGTTTAGGATGGATCGATCTAAGGTTGGATCGAATAGGGCAAATCACCACAAGCTAAAGCAAGCTTGTTACTCGTTCTTGTACACACGTAATACTAGCGATCCAATGAGAAAAGCTAGGTTCTAATTCACAAGCAAATTAAACACTTATGTGTTATTGATCAAAAGAAAATCCCAAGATGATTGGGAAGTGTGGATCGACAAACACAAGAGAAAAGAGAATAAGAAGAATAACTTGCTAGAGAATTAGGGTTAGAGAATAACCAATACAATGGGATTGTATTTATAGGCAAACAATCCCTTCCTCTCCAAGCTACAAACTGAAAACCCTAGTCCAAGGGGAGGGTTCGGCCGACTCTAGCCCAAGGTGGGCATTCTAGATCCTTCTTGCTTCCTTTTTCATTATTAGTCCTTTAACGACCGTTATCTCTAACTCCGTTAAGTACTAACGACCGTTAAGTGTTTTGTTTGTGAAATGAATAAATAAAATATAAAATATATTTAATTTATTCAAACCATTGAAACTCTAACGTATTGTGTGCAATCCCGAGTCTCGGGTTCGAAACCGGACATACTAATATTAATATTTATCCATAAACTCTAACAGCTACTTCGCAGCTTCACAGCTTGTCTTCCGCTGTAGATCAATAATCATCCCATAAATTCTCATAATATGATAATAGCAGTCGCATGTAAGTAAATGAATCATTCAAACTTGGGTTACTCTATTTGTCCATCTATAGTGGTTTAGTGCTATCATCGAAGACCTTTACTTGAGTTAACTCAGAACAAAATCTAAAGTAATTATACCAGAAGTTAGTAACATAACACATCTTGTGCCCAAGCCCTGTCAATAACAAACGGTTTTGTAATGTTTTCCTTGGCAAATTCTAAATTACACAGCTAACAAAACGATTTTATACAATATTTCATATATAAAGCCTGCAACTCACAATCGTAAGAGCAGTGATGGATTCATTCATCCATCGACTTTCCTCAAGGAGATGACCAATTACAATGCAAGCACAAATAAGTGTTGCAAATAAGGCTATGTTGTGAACAAATTCAGACTTGGGCTCTGATGTCAATAGACCAACACTTGTTTCCATTGAGTTCGCGTCATTGTACAATATTTGAAACTGTGAAAAGTTCCTGAAATTGTATGCCATGTGAACATATGTGACATAAACCTACTTCCCAAGGTCAATGATTGTTTTTTATTTTATAATAAAGGTTACATAAAGGGCAAGCTATAAAAATTTGACAAAAAGAATGTCAACACGTACCAATGGAGCACGCCGCTTTTCATGTTGCAGCAGTTCTGTAATACCTTCACCCAGCTGGGCCATCTGAAAAATCTTAAAATTACATATTTTATTTACATGCGAAAAATAAAGAAAACAACAACAAAACGGAATAAACTTAATGAGTTTGATCAATAGACTAAAGGAAGAAATCACAATTAACGTCTCTGTTATGCTGTTGTGTTCCATAGAATCTCGAGTAGCGGAGCAGCCTCACTTTCTCTTCTTGAAATCAGATCACCAGGCCCTCTAATAATCCATCTCTCCACTTTGCTTAACCAGATGCACGATCTGCACTTTGTCCTTTGAAACCATCCCATCCTTTCCAAAACTTCTTTATTGAATTGTTGTAGATAGTATTCTCAATGACTAACATAGTTAATGTTGTTGGTAATTAACACACATTTGTAGGTATTTTACATTGTATATTTATAAGATTTTAACCATGTATCATATTTAACAAATATCTGCAGTGGTTTAACACACAACTGGTAGTTATAAGAAACATATATAATATTTCCTTCTTTAGAGATATATATGTGCGTGGTACTACTGACTTGGGACAACCCTTGAGGTTCTTTAACATCTTTTTCATAGCTTCATTGTACGCATCCTCCTCTTCATCTTCATAGTCAGCATCCAGCACATATTATGATCCCATGAAGAAGTAAATGCCTTCATAGGATTTGAAGCTTAGCATCAATACTGAGCTGCTCGCAATATTCTTTTGCAACCTAGATTCACAAATTCAGCAAAGTGAATCATAAAGAATTATCTAAAAATAGAGCTAATGCTTAAAAAAATACAAACGAAAACTTTGTACTGCTGAGATGTCGCCAGTTTGTCTTTTACATTCGTACTGCTACGATCTCGACTTAGTACTGCCATTGAAGGTTAGTACTGGTGGTATATATTCGTTTGTACTGCTCGTGTTTATTCTAAATTTGTTCAAAATACGATCTCATAATACAGACTAAAAAGGGAAGATGGATGTAGTCTTTAGTTCAATGTATATATAGTACCAATTGAAAAGCCAAAATTATAAATCATACACCATTTTGAAATCAATTTCAGGCTCCAAAAGAGCATAAACATATCATATATTGCCAAAAGGTAGTCGCAATAAAAAAAGTTGAGGTCATAAATTACCTGTGGTGGAGGAGTGTCCGGTGAATTTACATCTTAGACATACTTTTAAGAGATCAAGCTTCTTGGTTAGCTCCTCTTGTTCTAATCCTTGCTTCATTAGCTCTCCAAGCTTTTCCTCATATACAACTTTAACCTGTAACACAAACCACGCCCAAAATAAGCATCAATCAGATCCAAGAAAATGCTCAGTAATGGATTGGAAATCAAAATGTTTCGAGAGATGACGTTAAAGAACCTGGTCATATGGACATCCCTTTTTCAGTCCTAGTACGCCATAGAAATCTATATCTGTAATGGCTGCACTCTAAATAGAAACTTCATCGTTCATCTGCAACTTTAAACTATTCATAGCATAGTGCTGTTTTTTGAGATTGCGAGAGAGAGAGGGATATAAGCATCAGCTGATTACTTAAGAAAAAAGTGAACTTCAATTTAATTATTTAATTGACACTAAAACTTACCGTGAATTGGAAAAGGCTATTAAAAGTTGTAGGGATGCAGTTAATGAAAGGATTAGCCGGATTAGTATGAGTATATCAATTTGGGAATGCAATGGTATATCACACAAATTTGCATGCTCTACTGGTTGAAGCACTTGTGTGTGGACGGTAAGATCTGGGTTCGAATCTTGTAATGGACTGAATTTTTGAACATTTTAATTAATCCGAATTTTAGTTGATTAATAGTTGCTTAGGTGGACTAAATATGATGACATGACTTTTAATGACAATTACATGGCAATGACGTGGACTTATGTGGCATTATCTACGTGTAACGCTTCATGTTATATATATATATATATATATATATATATATATATATATATATATATATATATATATATATATATATATACGCCTGAAAAGGGCCTCGAACACTCATTTTAAACAACTCTTGCCTGGGACAGCTATATATATATATAGGATCCGGTTTCATTGAGAAGGTTTTTATTTTGAGAAGATTGAGAAATCTTCGTTTGAACAAACTGATTCATGTTTTTGATTTGATTCACAAGTAAAACATTATTTTATGGTGAATCGAATCTATAAATTACAAATTTGATTCACAAATCATTGTTAAAATCGAGTTATGATGATGATTCATTAAATTTGTACAGATGATTCAGTATTCTACATATATCGCAAAACCGAGAGATTTTTAACATTGATTCAAATTTTTTTTACGCATTTTGAATTTTAATCACATTAAAATGAGTTTTACGCTTGAAAAACATGAATCAAAGTTCAAAATCTATCGTTTTTGAAAACCTTCTCAATCTTCTCAAAATAAAAACCTTCTCAATCGATCCAGATTCTATATATATATATATATATATATATATATATATATATATATTCGGTTTTAGATCAAAAGATAGCAAGAACGGATCTAGGGTTTCGGCTTACCAAAAGAGACGAGAGAAAAGAGACGATGGTGATGACGGCGGTGTAACTGTGGTGATTCACGAACCAAGACTAAAC
The DNA here is from genome assembly GCA_021014915.2 of Artemisia tridentata subsp. tridentata. Lineage (NCBI taxonomy): Eukaryota > Viridiplantae > Streptophyta > Magnoliopsida > Asterales > Asteraceae > Artemisia > Artemisia tridentata. The sequence goes on along the minus strand of CP139508.1, from coordinate 68,683,508 downwards.
CCAAAACAACTCCAAAACACTCGATCTAAACACAAACACCTTCGTAGTACAAGGATCTTCAAATGATGATGATAGAAATGGCGCGGCGGCGCCGAGATATGGTGTTGGCGTGGCTGCTGCTGTAGTGATGGCAGTCGTGATGTGGTGATGGTGGTTGTGATGTGGTGGTGGTGGCTGCTGGCCGGAGATTGGTCGGATGGAGGGATGGTGTCGGCAGCTGCGCTAAAGAAAACAAGAAACTAGGGTTTTGGTTATGACACAAAAATGAAAATGGAAACCCTAGTGCTATCTTATATGGATGAAATAAAACTACAGGGGTCGAATTGTAAATTCTCCAAAGTTAAGGGCAGCGGGTGAAAGTTTAATCTAGGGACCATAACTGTAATTTATCAAATCTTTCACAGAATGAGGTTCGGGGCACGTTTAGACTAGTAAACGGTTGATTCAAGACACGAGAATTACGCCATCGTACTCATGAAAAGAACTGCAAGCCCAGATTTTTTATGGGTTCAAGAGTTAAGGTCTTAAAATTCTACAATAGACGTGCTTATTAACATGTTCATCCTCAAAACTTGCACATTGTAGTTGAAGTAAACAATGAAAGATTTTCTTTTATCTCCTATCAATATGTTTGCTGTGAAAACGGATAGAGTATTGTGAACGACAACAGCATTGAACCATAGTTGTATCTCCTCAACCTCACTCCTAGCATCATTATTATCTGTTTATGTTCATCATGTTATTGTTTTTTTTTTGTCTAGATATATTTCGTTGTCGTCAGCTATATATATTTCATTGACTCACTGGAATCTATGTAATCGCAAGGTTTAAAATGCACTCATTCAGAATTGTTCTACAAATACTACATGTTTTCTTCCAAAATAAACATGTTTCTGCAATAGCGATTTTTAACAGATAAAAAGGGCCTACAAACTCATTGACAATAGATCCGTTTACAACATTCAACAAGCTTTTCACAACTTACCCTAAGAAGGTGTCAAACAATAATATATATTACGTCCGTGAAAGATGATCAAATAAATGAACTTTAAAACCACAAATGAGAAATGCGCAATTACCAAATGTGACAGCGTAGAAAAGGTGAACATATAACTTAGCCAACGATTGAAGTGTAAATGTAGGCTTGCAAATGACATAACAAATGTTTTCCCCAACTGGGTCGATTTTGTTAACATCGTTCGGTTAACAACACCACATGAATACCTTATTTAGCACAAGCTCACAACCACTATAGATAGGCAATCAATTTGCATCCCGGATCCCCCCTCTTAATATTCACATGTTCATGTGTTTTTGTCAAATAAGACTTTTACGTAAGACTAATACAATTCATGAATTCAAAACATACGCAAATGGCTAGAAAATCTCATTTTCCATACCATGATTCATTCAATAGCATCCACAATCAGCTAGCCATATGTTGCCGTCATTTCTTCAAACAAGTTGACATCCTCAAGATGATATCACACTATGATGTTGGAAATTGTTGTCCATAAGAACAAGTGACATAGGAATTTCCTTAATCGACATCCCAATCTCCTACTCGTCGTCCATAGTAGTATAGTACCTCACATGCTTCCCAGTGTCTTCATCAAAAGTTGAAATACCGAAAGCTTGTACAACCAAATTATCAACGAATAAAATATTTCCGAGACGTTAATGACCATGCACCTAATGAACATTACCAGCCACATTAGGATTAGAGTTAGACACCGAAACCTACAGTTTTTTCATAGAGAAATTGGTATGTAGATATCAATGTTTTAATCACCCCTTTGACACTGTTGATTTCATATTTGAGCTTCAAATAAGTTTCCCATACTTGTAAGAAAATCGACATTAACCTTGCTAGCACCAAAAATCCCTGTCTAGTCTCAATAGTGATTGCGGATTATTTCCCTTTGCAAAGATTTATTCATAATTTTTCAATGTTTTGGTTTGTAAATGCGTTTTTGGTACTTAAGACTAAGACGATTTCATTGACGAGTATATATGGAAACTACTTCAACACTCAAAAATGAAAAATGAAATTCAAACATATGACAATCACACGATATCCTGAAACCAAATATCTCTAGCAAATTTGTTATGGATTTCTTTGTTAGAGCCTAATTTGGTTAGAAATGTAGCTTCATTGTCCAAAAACTGCTCGGGAACATAATTTTCGGTGACATCTTGGTTCAGCTAAGTACCGGCATTCGAACTTTGAGGAAAACACCGAAAAACATATGAAATAGATTGATTCAGGCCATTTTTTTCATGAGCAAGAGTTGCCTCCTGTGCGGTCTAGAATATGGTGATGTTTCAAAGGAATGCTGATTGGTTTCAGTGTTCCATTTGATGTATTCAGAGTATTCTTAGCTGTGCAGTTGGGCTGTATCCTCTTGTAAGTTTTACTGTTTTGGTAGATTTGTAATGGAGCTTGGAGATTGTCCAATGCCATCTAGTTTTTGTTATTTTGTGTTCTTTGTAACCTTTGCCTTTTATTGCTCTCTTTCTTAATGAATTTACCTTTTGGTCATTTGTGTAACATCATGAACATGCATGTCAAGTCAAAATATAAATCAAGTGATTAAGCATCTTTTTTGGCAGCAAAACATATGTTGCTTGTCTTAATAAAGATTAAAAAAATAATAATAAAAAAAATATTGTTATTGCTACCCCTATACGCTTTTTCTACATTTTTTTTATCCACTTTATTGACATGACTACACAGTTTTTTATAATTTTTTTTCGTATCATTTGAATTACTTGTCAAACTTTATATTTCCAGTTCCATCATTTTTGTTTCGCAGTTTTATAATAAAAACAAAAATATAAACATAAATAAAAAATTAGAAGAGTATTACGATTATTTTAAAACTACCAATCATTTTAAGAGTATTACAATCATTTTAAAAGTACGAATGACCATTCTCATAAAAAAAAATTGTTTTGTTGAACATTAAGGGTGCGTTTAGTTGGGGAAAAAATTCTCTTGTTTTCTATCTCTTGTACTGTAAAAATTTGGAAGGGAAATTTATCTCCACAAAACACTAGAAAATATAGAAAACGCGTTTAGTTGATGTTTGTATTTTCTATTTTGAAGAAAGGAGAGAGGGTTGTGGGTTACAAAGGAAAATAAGGAAAACAACTTAAATTTGTTTTGTAATTTTTCTTGTTAAGTTAAGAAATAGAGGATTTTGTGTTTTGTAAAATATTTTGTTAAAAATAATTGTGTTTTCCTCCAACTAAACGCACTCTAGGTACTTTAAAAAACACAAAATATGTACCCAAAATGTGGTCGGCAGTGCTGCTGGTTAGGTAGAAGAAGATGAAAAACGAGTTTGTGTTGTAGAGATACAATTGAACGACTTAGATAAATTTAGATGAAGATAGCTGTTCACAACTTATGTGTGACTTACAATTGGACGGCTTAAATATTTAGATGAAGATAGTAGTTCACAACTTATGTGTGACTTTAGGGTACGATTGAATTTGCCTTTTGTTTATAAGAAAAAATAAAAAAACATAATACTAGTATTATAGAAAAAGAGGAGAGTTATTTTACATACCAAATTTATCATAAATACCACATGATTCATTCTTTTCATCCATTTAAAATAAAATCAATGGTTGAGATTAAAAACATTTTAATATTTTAAATATTTTTTATAATTTAAATATCTCTTTAACCATTAATCGTTAATCGAAAATAATTACACCATCACGACGAGCATTTAATTATCTTTTTATAGACGGACACTTTGATATACTTTCGACAAAAAAAAAATCATTTTTTTCAACTTTTTTTCTCCTTTTTTCGTCTTTTTTTTTTCAGTATTGAAATTTGCTTGAAAAATCACATATGATATTAGTGTTAAATCACATATGATATGTAATATCACACGTGATATTAGTGTTAAATCACATATGATATATAATATCACATGTGATATTAGTGTTAAATCACATTTGATTTTTTATGAAATTTCAGTAACAAAAAAAAATGTAAAAAAAAAAGTGAAAAACACGAAAATAAATAATTTTGTCGAAAGTATATTGAAGTGCCTATCTATAGAAAAATAATTAAATGCTCGTCGTAACGGTATATTTTTTTTCGCTTAACAGTTTAAAAGATATTAATATTTGAAAAAAAGGATGAAAGTGTGTTTTTTAAATTGTTGGGATTAATCTCATCTATTAGATCAAATAAAGATGGAGGGTAGAAATTAATCCCTTATTATGTAAAAAAAGTTTGATCCTCAAATAATATTAAATCATAGAAAAGAGAGTGTAAGTAACAAAAACCATTCTTTTGCTTCAGTCAAATTGTATATGCCGTTCTTATAACTTAAAAAAGTGCATACAGAATACAAGATTGAGGGAATGAATATTCTTCTTATTGATAATTAACTATGAGATTTACAAAAAGTATATATAGACAAACATTAGGGCAAAAACCCTAATAGCTAACATGGGCCATGGGCCTATTATGGGTTATATGGACATCCACTAATAATTATCCATAACACTCCCTCTTGGATGTCCATATTGTTAATACGCTTAGGGAATGCTGCCTCATTAAAAACCTTGCCAGGAAAACCCAGTGGGACAAAACCATGACTAAGGACAAAAAGAGTGCAGCGCGTATTATCTCCCTCTGATGATTACATCACTTGGTATCTTGTAAATAGGTCAACGAAATCATCACTGGAATGAGAAGTGTCTTGTCGCCTTTGATGTAACGTTACTTGAATATAGCAAGGTATGCTATATTATCTTCATGCAATAGTTGCTATCTCCTTTTCAGAATTTATGTACGGTTTGATGAAGTCGCCTTGATTGTTTGCTCTATCAAATGTCAGGAAAAATATTCGCCACTTGTAACAATATATCCATGTTGAGATCGATCATTGTAAGTTAAACATATATCCTGCATCTGCAAAACTAACTAAACTTATTTTGACGGGTTAGTAAAATATAAACCCATATCCTTTGTACCTTGAAAATATTGAAATATTTGATTTACTGTGGTTCAATTTGATCAACTACTATTCTCGATAATTTTAAATCACGACACGTGTTCCATGCATTCTATATTCCTTAAGGAATCTCAACAAAAATGAGCTCTTGTTTTATAATATTAGTCCCATACAACTTATTTCTCATATTGCCAGACATAACATTAAATATCCTTTCTCATAACATTCATGTGTATGGATTTCACCCAATAATCACATTTCATCATAAGAGACTTTCATAGTTCATTAGTTACTTGCGTCTTTATATTCTTTGGCCATTCATTTTACAACTACACTTCTTGTAGATATCCAAGATCCTCACCTTGTATTTATCATGCGCATTATTATATACAGTATTATCGACGTCGTTTCAGTTCTTTTCGATTCCACACTTTACTAGACATTATATTCTATCATTTGTTGAGATCTCAAAGTTTTTTTCATGTACCCGGGGTTTTCAATATCCTTTCATGTCTAGTTTTTCTTTCAGAGACTATTATGGGGTCTTTATTACCTCGATTCGACCATCTTAATTTATTGCTCCATTTTATCTATTCATTCGAGGACTTTTTATTTGGAATCGATTCGTCTATCACGCTGCAGACGTGCCATAGACTTACTAACAATCAATGATTTTACTGTTGGGACACACATTGTAATTGGAGCAATAGCAGCATAATATGATCTAGTCACTTTCTTTAGGTCACTAAATATGTCTGGCATTTACTATATCTGAAATGTTATTTGTCCCTTGAACTTTAAGTTCATATTCATTAATGTGAGGATCAACATCTATATCATAATTCATTCCATATTTCTCGCTGCTCATTCTCTCCCCCTGAATGAATTATCAATTTAAATATCCCATTTTGTGTGTTGTGGTGTATTTACTATATATCACACAATTACAAAATCTCACATGGGAAATTTGGTTTGTGACCAAAACCATTCTAACGGGGAGGATTAATTATAGATTGTTGGCAAGATGCGATTCATATGTCATAACATGCCCCATAAACTAAAAGTTTTGTTCTCACAATATTATTGGCTTTGCAATCAACTGAAGACGTTTTATAAACGTTTCAACAAAAGCAATTCGCGTATGAACATGGGCTACTTTTATGTTCAACACTTATTCCAATAATCGCCCAATACTTGAAAGTTTTCACCACCATTTTTAATAATTTAATTTGGAAAACCGTGCTCGCATTTTATAAGCCGAGCCATTAATGACGCTAATCTTAAGTTGCGTCTTTGATGATCATTTTGATGATGCATCGATTTTATAAATCAAAATGATCCATATGGCACATGTATAGGCCTACATACATGCCCTTTATATTTTTCCACAATTTAAGGAAGCAAGTCCTTATTTGTATTTTATGGTGATAAGTAAATAACCAACTTTCACTGAGAACAATAAAAATTTATCTTGGAAGAAACACATCATTCTTCTATATATTTCGTATCATCACTAAACCGGAATGGTCGAACCGGTTTGCCAATCAATACAAGTTGCACAATATTCTTAACACATATACATCATATATCATAACATAATGTCCATTAAAGAATTTACAGAAACAAAAATTAATAAATAAATTATGCATGTTACTATGCTTGGCCACAAAACAATAATATGTAAAATAAAATATGTATACGTCATTCAACTATATTGCTATAAACATGTTTATAACTCAGATCACATAACAAACTAGATAGCCTTAAATAGGTTATGTGTTATTATAAAATTGGTATGTGTCAAGTAAAGACAGATTGAAGTCTTGAAGCATTTATCAATTCGAAAAAAAAAATATAATGGACACCAAAGAAATAAAATAAATAAAATAAAGCCTAATAAAACATTCATAGCCAAAAATAATAGGAATCCAAACATAATCAAGAAAGCCTAAGAAAAACACCTAAAGAAAATTCCAAACCAAACACTTAAAAAAAATTCCTGACAAAACACTGAAAGAAAAATTATTCATGGTTTGACTCTACCAATTAATCATCTGTAAGAAAATCATCAGCTTCCAAATAAGTTTCATCATCAGTATGGTCTTTAGGACCATCGGGGATATCATTTTTATTATCATAAACAAAGTTTGACTCTACCCTGTTTCCCTTGTTCTTGATAGAATTTTGATAAAGTTCAACTAGATGCCTGGGTGTACGGCATTGCTTTGCCCAATGACCAAAAGTGCCACAACGATAACATGAATCCGCTATTATGTTCTTTTCTTTTTCATCTCCTCCATTCTTTTCCTTATCTTGCCACTTCTTGTGGCCATTGTTGTTCTTAAAGTTAACACTATGATTAACAGCATGATAATTACCTCTACCATTGCCACGCCCTTGACCACGACCTCGACCAGAACCATAACCTCGACCAGAACCATAACCTCGTCCACGGTCATAACCACGACCACGACCTCCATTGTGATAAGTACTCACATGCGCTTCCGATAAAGGAGCGGTACCAGTTGGACGATTATCATGATTTTTCATTAAAAGCTCATTATTTTCTTCGGCCACAAGTAAGCATGAAATTAGGTCACTATATTTAGTGAATCCTTTGGCTCGATATTGCTGTTGCAATAGTATATTCGAAGCATGGAATGTGGAAAAAGTCTTTTCCAACATCTCGGCATCACTAATTGAGTCACCACATAATAGCAATGTGGAGGTAATGCGATGCATGGCCGAATTAAATTCACTCACTGTTTTGAAATCTTGGAGCCTTAAGTGAGTCCATTCATATCTTGCCCTTGGCAAGATGACCGTTTTCTGGTGGTCATATCGGTCCTTTAACTTATTCCAAAGGGCTAGTGAATCTTTTACTGTGAGGTACTCAGTTTTTAAGTTCACATGGAGGTGATGTCGTAAGAACATATATAATAAAAAACAAAAAAAATAAGATAGATAAACATAACAAGATCATCTAAATTTCCCAATCAATCTCTAGTTCTATACGTGTAGCAAGACCTACATTCATTGGGAAATCAATAAAAAAAATAAAACTAGAACCAAGTTAATATCAATTCGATCATTGCGTCAACTGTATCAAGTCACATTGGCCTGACAAACATATAACTCATAAAAAAATGAATCTATAAGTCAATTTAGACTATGTTAACGGACAAACCTAATAAAACCATAATAAAAACAACAAAGCTACACATTCTCCAAACAAACAAACATACTAGAATTGTTATCTTCATCTTTCATATATATACCAAATAAAAAAAAAATATATTCATTCTCTTTTTAACCTTTAATTCTTCTTATGATTATTGGAATAAGTGTTGAACATAAAAGTAGCCAATGTTCATACGCGAATTGCTTTTGTTGAAACGTTTATAAAGCGTCTTCAGTTGATTGCAAAGCCAATAATATTGTGAGAACAAAACTTTTAGTTTATGGGGCATGTTATGACATATGAATCGCATCTTGCCAACAATCTATAATGAATCCTCCCCGTTAGAATGGTTTTGGTCACAAACCAAATTTCCCATGTGCGATTTTGTAATTGTGTGATATATAGTAAATACACCACAACACACAAAATGAGATATTTAAATTGATAATTCATTCAGGGGGAGAGAATGAGCAGCGAGAAATATGGAATGAATTATGATATAGATGTTGATCCTCACATTAATGAATATGAACTTAAAGTTCAAGGGACAAATAACATTCTAGATATAGTAAATGCCAGACATATTTAGTGACCTAAAGAAAGTGACTAGATCATATTATGCTGCTATTGCTCCAATTACAATGTGTGTCCCAACAGTAAAATCATTGATTGGTAGTAAGTCTATGGTACGTCTGCAGCGTGATAGACGAATCGATTCCAAATAAAAAGTCCTCGAATGAATAGATAAAATGGAGCAATAAATTAAGATGGTCGAATTGAGGTAATAAAAACCCCATAATAGTCTCTGAAAGAAAAACTAGACATGAAAGGATATTGAAAACCCCGGGTACATGAAAAAAAAAACTTTGAGATCTCAACAAATGATAGAATATAATGTCTAGTAAAGTGTGGAATCGAAAAGAACTGAAACGACGTCGATAATACTGTATATAATAATGCGCATGATAAATACAAGGTGAGGATCTTGGATATCTACAAGAAGTGTAGTTGTAAAATGAATGGCCAAAGAATATAAAGACGCAAGTAACTAATGAACTATGAAAGTCTCTTATGATGAAACGTGATTATTGGGTGAAATCCATACACATGAATGTTATGAGAAAGGATATTTAATGTTATGTCTGGCAATATGAGAAATAAGTTGTATGCGTCTAATATTATAAATAAGAGCTCATTTTTGTTGAGATTCCTTAAGGAATATAGAATGCATGGAACATAGGGGTGAGCAAACGGACCGGATGGACCGGACCGACCGACAAAACCGACCGGACTGGACCGGACCGGACCGGACCGACCACATTGGGTCCGGTCCTCGGTCTAAGCTTTTTGGCTAATTCGGTCCTCGGTCCGGTCGGTCCGGTCCGGACCGACCAAAAAACCGAAAAAACTTGCCAAATCTTGCCTAATTGGACCGGACCGACCGAAGACCGACCGGACCGAACCGGACCGAGACCGGACCGACCACATTCGGTCCGGTCTCGGTCTATGGTTTTTCCGGGTCTCGGTCTTCGGTCCGGTCCGGTCTTGGCCGGTCCGGTCCGGTTTTTGGATCGTGATCACCCCTAAGGAATATAGAATGCATGGAACACGTGTCATGATTTAAAATTCTCGAGAATAGTAGTTGATCAAATTGAACCACAGTAAATCAAATATTTCAATATTTTCAAGGTACAAAGGATATGGGTTTATATTTTACTAACCCGTCAAAACAAGTTTAGTTAGTTTTGCAGATGCAGGATATATGTTTAACTTACAATGATCGATCTCAACATGGATATATTGTTACAAGTGGCGAATATTTTTCCTGGCATTTGATAGAGCAAACAATCAAGGCGACTTCATCAAACCATACATAAATTCTGGAAAGGAGATAGCAACTATTGCATGAAGATAATGTAGCATACCTTGCTATATTCAAGTAACGTTACATCAAAGGCGACAAGACACTTCTCATTCCAGTGATGATTTCGTTGACCTATTTACAAGATACCAAGTGATGTAGTCATCAGAGGGAGATAATACGCGCTGCACTCTTTTTGTCCTTAGTCATGGTTTTATCCCACTGGGTTTTCCTGGCAAGGTTTTTAATGAGGCAGCATTCCCTAAGCGTATTAACAATATGGACATCCAAGAGGGAGTGTTATGGATAATTATTAGTGGATGTCCATATAACCCATAATAGGCCCATGGCCCTTCTTCTTATTGATCATTAACTATGAGATTTACAAAGAGTATATATAGACAAACATTAGGGCAGAAACCCTAATAGCTAACATCGGCCATGGGCCTATTATGGGTTATATGAACATCACTAATAATTATCCATAACACATACGTAAATTTTAAAAGTTGTAGTTATTGTCTTACAAAAAAGCAAATGAAAATTTGAAAGTACAAACACAAATCTTACATTAACAATAATCGCACACATAAGTTCCCAACAAAAAAAAGCCTGTGTTATCCTAACACCCCCTATAGGGGGTGTTTCCAATGATTGGACGCTGCTGTCGATGATACTGTCTGCTTTATGGAGTTGTACATTTGACTAAAATAGAGAGGCCCCACATAGTAGACGGTGTTCCCTTAACACAACCCAACAAAAAATATGAATGCATTTTCGATATTTACAAAATTGCACCCGCAATTTGTCTAAACCACAAGTATTGGTTTTCAATTTATCATGAAAATTTACAAAAGCAATTGCAATCCCGGATTTTTTTGTGGGTTTTAGAGGTTTGATCTTTATTTTTAACTCGAGCAAGGTCATTCTGTTATCACATGCCCGTAAACAAAAACACCGATGGCTTGATGGTTGATTTTGCTTAAATAAAAGGTGTTTGGCTGATCTTATATCAGGATGTTAACAACTTATTTCATATGATTAAAAAAAAAAAAAAAAAAAAAAAAAAAGACTATTTTGCTCTGGGTAAGCTTATTATTAAGAGTTTATTGCTTATGGCTCTTTTATGGGTAAAACAAAAAAATTTATAAGATTAAATATATAAGATTAAAAGTAATTTTATATTCTCAAACAGGTCTATGGATCAACGTTATTAAAGCTATTCATGGTAACAATGGGCTTCTCAATCGCACCATTACGTCTCCCGCTGGCTGCTCGATTTGGTTAGGAGTGCTTAAAGCTATTGCCAAGCTCAAACCGAAAAGCATAGATTTGTTAGATTTCTGCAAAATAGTTATCGGCAATGGATGCTTCAGTTGCCTTCAAGCTTCAAAATAATTCTGGTATTGCTTCCACGTTTAGAAGACATCTAAGAGCTGGTATCGAGGAGTCCCAGTTTGTTGAGCTATCATAGTTGATCTCTGTAGGGTATTCACAATACAAGGAACACTAGTTTGAGGCTATTACTTGGATCGAATAGAAGAATACTTAGAGAGAGAAAGAGAGAGGTTGGGAGCCTTTTAGAGAGAGAAACAAGATGATATTAGCTTAATGTGAAAGGTCCAACCCTTCCCATGGGTGGGAAGGGAGTATTTATACTATTACATAATATGTCCCTAGTGGACTGTGGAGCGAGCTGACAGTGGGGAAAGCCCCGACCCTCTCCACAAATATAGATACGACTAATACTAATACTAATTAATAACTAAGCTATTAATATTACTGATAATCCTACGAGCTATGATGAACTAATAAGTACTCGGGGTGACCGAGTCTTCTGCTGAATATTCATATTCCTAACAATCTCCCCCTAAGGGAGGTCACCCCAGAAGTAATGTTCTGAATTACAGCACTTCTTCCTTGGATCTTGGCATCATAGCTCGTAATCATTGAATCTTCAATGTCATAGATTGTTGTGCACACATCAGTGATCTGAAGATGACTACTCTTTTGTCATGGATGAACTGTGTGTAATCTTTGAAAGTATCATCCCTCTTGAGTCTCCAAGTCATCTTTCTGTAGTAATACTCCATGTGATGAAATGTACTTAGAGCCGACATGCTCACATGATATGGGGTCATGATCTTCAGCATCAGAGTTAGCAGAAGCTGTGTTGAAGGTCTTTTAGGGTGATCATGACTTCTTTGATGATGATGTGTTGTGAACATGTGGTGATGGATTGGCATCTTTTCTGCAACCAGCTACAACAGCAACCAGCTACAGCATTCCACAGCTACAATCGCCAGACGTTCCTGCATACGACAGTTAGCAATAATTCGACCGGTACTTACAAGTTTGGACTTCGAGATAGTCAACAGCATATTGTGAAAACTATCTCTAATCCTTACCAAGACCGTTCCTAATCGAAAACCCACAGAGGGCTTTTTAAGATTTTACCGTAGTAAATCAACGATTAGGTGAGTCGCTGGAGATCACTCCACGACTGTAGATCGTTTGAAACCGCCGCGACCACTAAGCGTAATCCATAAAGAATTACCGAAGTGACCTGCTTTCAGGGCTGCTTGATGATGACCCTGGCAGGAATTTCCATTCAATCATTGAGAATTACATTGGTAAATTCCCTCATAAATGTTCTGGCAGATTGCTAAGATCTGCGTAGGACTCTTAAGATTACAACTGGTGTCCTTAATGTTGAACACCCAGTGTAGAAATAATTTGTGTCCCTATGAGATCTTATTATGCATCTCGTGGCTCTAGACTCAATTGTGCGTTTTGATTTGGTGATCGGAGGCTGGAGAGGACTGCCACCTTTTCAATATCATCTAACTCGGAGTGAGAGAGATGATAGAAATGTATTGATCTCCGTGACAAGTGAAACAAGAGTCCTTTGAGGGACCTTAAGTGGCTAGGGAGGGTTGTGCAGCGTATCACTGGGTCCATGATACTTTGTCTTCAATGCCAGCAACCAACTAAGTGATTCTGACAGCATATGTATTGACCCGGTTTCTGCCTAAGTTGTAAGGAGGGCTATTTCTTTTCACCCTTTATCTTTACAATTCTTTTTCATTCTTCAACCCCTTCAGTGCTTACCGAGACTTCCTTACTAGAACCTTGTTGGGTTTGTTCCAGTACTAGCTCCATCTCAGTCGGCACTTTTCCCTCATTCACTTTACTCCTTTTTAATCATACCTAAGGACTTCTACACTAACTAGTGGATTGTCCCTGGGTAGATCCCTCCGGCTCTGGCTGGATCGTGGGAACTTGAGCCTAACCTAACCATCCTTATAACTCCATGCATTACTTAACATGGTCGGTCTTTGGTATTCATCCACGATTGCCAAACCAAATCTTTGAAAAATCTCTTCAAGTGTTCATGATTCTGTAACACATTTTTGCAAACACTTGAGAGTTTTATATTTTTCAAATTGCTCCCCCTCAACATGTGCTCGGTTGATTGTTTTATAAATTTGCACATGTTAGGTAGAGCTCGCACTTTATGAATTGATCCACTTTCAGTGAACAAGACCGATTCGAGACACGCTTACATCACTAGTTAGACTAGCTTGAAATTATTACCCGGCCTGGTCAAGTCCACAGAAAGTTTCTCGAAATGGTACACTCTACTCAGATTCATCTTTTTCGAGACACGCTTACATCACTGGTTAGACCAGCTTGAAATTATTACCCGGCCAAGACGAATCCTTTCGATTGATGACAGTTCAAGTTTCGTCAATTCATTGGTTAATTCTGAGTCACGGCCACATGAGATGCCAAATCCATTGTTTTGTTAAAACCATTTGCTCCCCCTCAATATGTGCATTGATATAAGAAAGATTTTAGCACATATGGAAGAGCTTACGTTTATGACCAAAACATTTTGCTCCCCCTCAATATGTGCCTTGATATACAAAATGGTTTAGCACATACGGGAGAGCATACATTAACTTCCAAATCATCACATTTTATCAGAATTTCCTATTTAAATCACATTCTCTCCCCCGATCAAAAATTTCAAACCATTTGAGATTTGTGATCCCAATTGATTTAAATACATTTAGAAAAATTTGGGAGAAAATGTGGTCAGGTTTACATTATATTCTGATTTTGAAGCATACTATACTTCCCTTGAAACACCAAGAGAGGATTACTTGTTAATATACACAGATCACACATTTCATATGGAGGGAATCAGCTCATGTCGTTCTTTCCATCAATCTGTAATCTCCTTCACGAACTCTACCCCCAACGAAGCTTTCCAAGTTGCGAAAGATCCTTCTTGTTTTCAGTCTACGCTCTATGGCTTTCATAAACTCTTTGCTCCTTTGTACATCCAGATCAGTCCAGAACTGAGTCTTCAATTGTGGATTGTGAGGATTTAGCTTGAAGTCTTTAATCCTGAAATCCAGTGCTTCATCGATCATCCTCAGGGTACCATCGCTGAATTTATGAATCTCACTGAATTGCATCATCATAGGAGTCCCATGTTGGTCAGTGAACTTGACAGCTCTTGGAGATTCGATTACTTTAAAGTCGTGAATGTACTCGAGACCCTCACGTTCCCAATATGGCTTAGTGAGATTGAGTTTGGTCTGATAGCTCTCTATCCCTAGTTGAAAATCACTCACCCTCTGCCTGATAACAAGACCCCGGATCCATAAGTTAACAGCTGCCGCAAGCGCCTTCTTGTCGCGAGGTGGAAGATGATTCAGGTGCCCTTGAAGATTCAGAAGGAAGAGATCCTCGAAGTCACTCGGAGATAGATATTTGAAGTCGCTTTCAGAAATGATATACTCCTTTTGATCAGCACGACGAAGCACTATCCTTTTAAGATACTCATATCCATACATTGGGTGAATATCAACTTTGACAACACTTAAGATTCTTAGATGAGAGCGTATACCCCGACGACTTCCCTCTCCTGCGTGCCTTTCAATGTAAAATCGTTTCTTGTGGAACCACCAATGTGTGACCCCATAAGATGCAGTAATTTCAAACTTGTATTCTTCATCTGACCATACTTGATCAGGCACCATTTGTTCTAGCCCAACGTCAGGGTAGTAAGCCGCCTTCATCTTGGAAATGGATAATGCTTGACGATCACCATTATTCCCAAACCTGATGATGTACCCTCCTAACGGGTCGAAGGACTCCCCTTCGAGCCTGTAGAAAGCCCTCCCTTCGGAGGCCCAGGTTAACCTTCCAATACGTTTCATTGGCGTAAAACCATTCGCCTGCGAATGGTTACCATGTGGGAATCCGCCAATCGAAGCCCTAAGCCCTTCGGGGTATTCCTGACGAAGGGACTAACACGAAGGATCATCCAGACCTGGTCAAACCCACGTCTCCTCTATCCTTTGGCTTCCCGCCAAAACAGAGATCGTGGGCTACAAAGCCCTAGCGGTTACCACTTTCCATGGGACGCCCCCATGATCTCCGAACTATGTGCAACCGCCCACTATGTCCTATTTCTCACCTATAAATAGCATAGTCGGGCCAAGAACAATGTAAGTAATTTCGAGTTAACCTCACTCTCTAAATTTACGACCTACATTACCATTACACATACTTACTCGCACGCCGGAGGTGGTTCGCAGGGTCCAACCCCTGCGCAATCACTTAACGTAGTGTCTTTGTATTTCTTATTTTCAGGTTAAGAACAAGCTTGGCGCAATCTCAACACCCCATAATTCCTTTGATCACCATCGAAGGCTTGGTTGACGAATATTTGTTCAATCAGTGGCGCCATCCGTGGGACCGCTACAATTGGTCTCGTTAATTCCGAGCTTTTAACCTACCAACCAATTTCACTATTATTCCGGCATGGATCAAGGGAGAGGAGATACTCCCCCGCCGGGCTTCTCTACCTTAACACCAATACCAGTCGACGACCCTAACAACCTTCCCCCAATAACCGCCTCCACTTTCACAACACGTTCTCACCTAGAAATCACGGCCAACAATCATGCTTCGACATCAGCCAACCCAGAACCTGTCATTAGCCCAGCCTTTGTCGAAGCCAACCATGAAGTGTTAGAAACCCTTTTAAGGGCTCGCAACAGGCAAGTCAGAAATGCTGAGGTACGAAAGGAGTTGGAATACTCGAGTGAAGAGTATGATGAGGAAATGGAGATGGAACCTAGGCCTCCGACCCAAGGACCAACCCTATCTGCCTTAAGGATTGGTTCTCCAGTTGGCCGAAGGCTAAGCAAAAGGTCTGTTGGTTTCGAAGGAGTCCCAGAGAGGGCTCCGACCAGACGAGAAGGTACGGTTGCTGAAGGCTCTAACGGTAGGAGTCAGCTTAGGGAAGAAAGGGGGATGACTTTACCTCCATTACTAGCCGCTCATCTTGGGAGAACTGAAGCCATGGTTCCGGTGCAGCCTTCTCACGCGTCAGGCGTAGAAGGCAATCCGTCTACAATCAATATGGGAGGAAATCTTCCTCCCAATGGTATGTACCCCCCGTTCCAAACTCAGTCTTATCCTCAAAATTTATATCCTCCCGTGAATGGACAACCTAATAACCCAAGCTTCCCTCAAAATTATGGGAGCATGCCCTTCGGCCACCCTATGGCGTACCCTCCATACGCCATGGGAAACAGTTACCCGTTTGCCATGAACACACCTTATCAGTCCTACCCAGGCCAAACTCCTATGGGAATGCCCCCAAACAGCAATCCATACAACATAGTCCCCATGTGTGCACCTCCTTATAATTGTCTATATTCAGACCCTATGGGTTCAGCTACACCCTTCGTTAGATGGATAGAAGATTACCCATTGCCTGATGGTTTGAAAATGCCTTCACATGTCGGGACTTATGATGGGAAAGGGGATCCGGACAATTTCTTACACTTGTTCGAAGGGGCTATCAAAATGCAAAAGTGGGTTATGCCGGTGGCCTGTCACATGTTTACATACACCCTTCGGGATTCTGCTCGTATTTGGTGGAATGGGCAAAAGCCCGGCAGCATTGTCAATCTTGATGATCTCAAGGCTAAGTTCCGGTCACACTTCAGTCAGCAAAAGAAATTCACAAGGACTCATTTAACGGTGCACAACATCAAACAAAAAGAAAATGAAAGCACCAGGGCTTTCGTTATTAGGTACACCGATGAGACTTTGCAAATTTTGGGTCTTCATGAAGATCAGCGTATTTCTGGTTTCGTACATGGCCTTCGGAATCGGAGTTTGGTGGAATTCTTATCCACCGACCTTCCGACAACTTACAAGGGCCTAACCGAGAAGACGTACACTTGGATCGAAGCCAAAGAGGTATCCACTAATGGGGCTCCGATAGATAAGGATAGCAACAACAAGTTTTCGAAGCATTCCACGTGGGAAGGGTACAAAAACAAGAACAAGAACAGAGATAGATTCTCTCCTTACAACAAAGTCCCCAACCATGGTTTGTTGAGCAGCCTAACGAAGTCTCCAAAGGAAATACTTGCTACGGAGAGGGTAGCCAAAGCCTTCGAAACGCCTCCCCATATGACAAGTAAAGCAAAGAACAGGGATACCAGCAAGTACTGTCACTTCCACGAAAATTATGGTCACGACACAAACAGTTGTAGAAAGCTGAAGAAACAGATAGAGGAAGCTGTGAAGTCCGGGCAATTAGCACATTTGATTAAAGGTATAAAGAAGGAAAAGGAAGAGGCAATCGACACCACTCCCCCCGGAGCCCCCATACTCATGGTCCGATGGGGCGAAGCCAGCTTGAAAAGAAAGGTAACAGAGGGCAACGGAGTTGGGGAGGTGACTTTTCCTCCTCTCGCAGGTCAAATCCCTTCAAATAATCCGGTCGTAATCAAAGTCCTCATTTCCAACCGGGAAGTGAATAGAGCCTATATGGACTGCGGAAGCTCCTGCGAAGTCATCTACGAGCACTGTTTCCTCAAGCTCAATTCCACAATCAGGTCACAACGAATTGATTCGAAGATACCTTTGATAGGGTTTTCTGGCGAGCACTCATGGCCTCTGGGAGAAGTTCCGTTGGAAATAACGATTGGAGAAGGCAAGCTCACAAGGACAGAAACCCTCATGTTCGCTATCGTAAGGTCCAGCTCTCCTTACAACTTGTTGATAGGAAGGACCGCAATGCAAAAAATGGGAATTGTAGTCTCTACCATACATGCAGCGGTAAAATTCCATACACCATATGGGATAGGCACCGTCCTCTCCACTTACAATCAAGAACATACGGGAGATAACCTTAAAAAGATTAAAGAGAATCCGGAGGAGCCTCCGAAGGTTATCCTAAGCTGTACAGACGCCGAAGAACGTATCATAGTGAATGAGCTCTATCCAGAGCAAACGGTGGTAATCGGAAAGCAACTCCCTACTAACTTCAAAGCAAACTTGGAGAAGCTTCTCAAAGCCAACAAAGACGTATTCGCATGGACGTATTCAGATATGACCGGGGTTCCTAGGACTCTCATGATCGATGGCAAGCCTTTCGGTACAGAACATAAGCTTAACGAGTTCAAGCACATTGAACCAATTAAGCAAAAACGACGAAGCCTAGCACCAGAAAGAAGTGCAGCCGCCTGTAAAGAGGTAGACGAGCTTGTACAAGCTGGAATCCTCAGAGAAGTGAAATACCAAACCTGGGTTGCTAACCCAGTAATGGTAAAGAAAAGCGATGGAGGGTGGCGTATGTGTGTTGACTTCACCGACATCAACAAAGCCTGCCCGAAGGACTGCTACCCTCTACCAGAAATTGATTGGAAGGTCGAATCCCTTTCAGGATTCCGTTTGAAATGCTTTCTTGATGCCTACAAAGGGTATCACCAAATACAAATGGCAAAGGAGGACGAAGAGAAAACAGCCTTTTACACAGGAAAGGGTGTCTATTGTTACAAGAAGATGCCCTTCGGCTTAAAGAACGCAGGGGCTACTTATCAACGATTAGTAGACAAGGCCTTCCATAAGCAAATTGGAAGGAACTTGGAAGCCTACGTCGATGACATGGTAATCAAAAGCAGAACTGAAGAGGACCTCCTCTCTGACATTCAAGAAACCTTCGATCAATTACGGGCAATCAACATGAAACTTAACCCCAAAAAGTGTTCCTTTGGGCATGGAGGAAGGGAAATTCTTGGGGCATTTGATAACGAAGCAAGGGATTAAAGCCAATCCTTCGAAAGTTAAAGCCATCACTGATCTTCAGGCTCCAAAGTCATTAAAGGAAGTCCAAAGCCTCAATGGGAAGCTTGCGGCACTCAGCAGGTTCCTTTCAAAAGGGGCAGATCGTTCTTTACCATTCTTCAAAACACTCAAAGGGTGCACAGATAAGAAGACTTTCCAATGGAGTTGCGAGGCGGAAGCAGCTTTCGAAAAGCTAAAAGAATTCATAGAAATCTTACCAACACTGACGGCCCCAATCAAAGGCGAAGTGTTGTTCATATACATTGCGGCTTCCTTCGAAAGCATCAGCGCGGTGCTTTTAGCCGAAAGGGAAAAGAAACAAGTCCCAATATACTTTGTTAGCAGGGTTCTACAAGGAGCTGAGCTAAACTACCCGGAGTTGGAAAAGCTAATCCTTGCTTTGGTTTACGCTGCAAGACGCCTTCGAAGATACTTTCAGGCTCATCCCATCACAGTCTTGACTGATAAGCCTATCAGACAGATATTGTCGAAACCCGAGAAATCAGGAAGGGTAGCCAAATGGGCCATTGAATTGGGAGAGCATGAAATAGAATATAAAGGTCGAAATTCCGTCAAGGGCCAGATACTGGCGGATTTCCTAGCAGAAACGCCCTCCGGACCTAGCCAAGACAAGGAGGTCCCTAAGCGACAGCCTTCGCAGACGATCGAAGGATGGAAGCTGTACACAGATGGAGCCTCAAGTTCCGATGGTTCGGGAGCAGGTTTAATGTTGGTCAGCCCGGAAGGAAAAGAGTATACTTATGCACTCCGATTTGAGTTCGAAGCCACCAACAACGAAGCCGAATACGAAGCTCTGCTAGCGGGACTTCGGCTAGCAAAAGAAATGGAAATTCAAAATCTGTCCATTTTCGTAGATTCCCAACTAGTCGCCAATCAAGTCAAGGGCTCCTATGAAGCAAGACAGCCCACCATCAAACAGTATCTGGAAAAGGCTAAGGAACTTCTCCAAGGTTTCGAAACCTATAATATAGTACATGTCCGCAGAAATCAGAACAAGAAAGCAGATGCCTTAAGCAAATTGGCGTCAATGGCGTTCGCTCATTTAACAAAGGAGGTTCTGGTAGAAGTATTGGCTGATAGGTCAATCGAACAAGGCGAAGTTTCAGACATTGTAACTGAGGAGGGCACCAACTGGATGACTCCAATTAGGGAGTACTTGATCAGCGGCATCTTGCCAGAAGACCCTAAACTAGCTCGAAAGGTCCGTATAAAGGCTCCCCAATATAGACTTATTGGGGATAATCTATACAGGAAATCCTTCTTATCACCGTGGCTTCGTTGTGTGGGGCCAAAGCAGGCTTCGAATATCATATATGAAGTTCACGGAGGCTCTTGCGGGTTACATGCAGGCCCTCGCTCCGTTGTCTCAAAAGTAATGAAACTCGGGTATTATTGGCCATCCATGCACAGGGATGCCATGGAAATAATACAAAAGTGTGAAGCATGTCAGATCCATTCCAAGGTCCCAAGAATGCCTAAGCAAGACATGACCTCCGTTACGTCAGCATGGCCTTTCTGCCAATGGGGAATTGACATAGTCGGACCCCTTCCAGTTGCTCCAGGGGGAGTAAAGTTTGTGGTTGTAGCCATAGACTACTTTACCAAATGGGTTGAAGCGAAGCCCTTGGCATCAGTGACAGGAAGACATATGGAGAAATTCGTATGGGAACACATAATCTGTCGTTTCGGTGTCCCTCACATTATCATCTCCGACAATGGAAAGCAGTTTGCCGAAGGGGTGTTCCCAACCTTCTGCGAAGGTCTTAAGATCAAACAGTCATTCACTTCCGTTTATCATCCCCAAGGTAATGGGCAAGTAGAAGTTACGAACCGGGATATCATAGAAGGAATCGAAAAGAGATTGGGACGAAGCCATCATGGGTGGGTAGACGAGTTGCCCCAAGTTTTGTGGGCACATAGGACGCACCCTAAGTCAAGCCACGAGGAGACTCCTTTTAGCCTCACCTATGGAACGGAAGCTGTTATACCCTCTGAAATAAGCATCGAAACGGAACGCATCGTGAACTTTGAAGAATGGACAAATAATGAAAAGGTTCGAGAAAATCTTGATCTTCTGGAAGAAAGAAGAGAAATAGCTTCGATCAGGGAGGCTGCCCACAAACAGAAGATTGAAAAGTACTATAACAGCCGAGTTCGACCTTCCACACTCAAGCCAGGTGACTATGTCCTTCGTCTGAATAGCGCAAGCAAAGCTGAATACGAAGGAAAACTAGGGCCAACGTGGGAAGGACCCTACGTTATATCAGAAGCCTACGGCAATGGCGCGTACAAGCTCGCAACGCTTAAAGGGGAAGTCATGGATAGAACTTGGAACGGTACTAATCTTCGTAAGTTTTACATATAAAACTTACTACTCATCTTGTTTTTCAAATTTCATGTAACGCATTCTTCTCATTCGGGGAAAGAAGCATTAATGGTAGGTGTCCTAGTATTCATTTCTTAAAATGATGTAATCCTCCCTACCCAATTAATGATATAACGCATTTCCCTCAAATCTCTTGTTTCGTTCTTTACAACAAAGATTTGTCCAGCCAAGTAGTGTAAAAGTTTCAATGTCGAAGGATGTGGCAAGGCACAAGCCTTGTATATATGTAACATCCAGTATAATTCACATTAACTTTCCTATGAAGTCTCAGGGTATTAAAAGCCCTTTGCTACTTAAGGATAAAGGCGGAGTGGGTCGCGACCCTCTGTCGCAATCAAATTATACGATTGCTTAAAATCTTGGTCCAAAATACACACAATAAGGTTATAACCTTAGGTTGTATGTGTACGCTCTTGAAGTAAGCGTAAGAGAAGATAAACATGACAAAAAGAGTGGGACATATTCCACTAAATTATGACGAACAAAGGCTACGTGAAGTCTTAGTCACAAAAAGGACGATTGTCTAAAGTTACTGGTCGAAGCCCAGCGACACAAAAGATAAATTGTTCAAACAGAAATAAAAGATAAAATTATAGCATGGTGGGGACCATTTCAAGGTAGAGCAGAGTTGGATTTCCTTGTTGAGGATGAAGGTTGGATCTTCATAGGCTTCTTTGCCAACAGCTCCTCAATTGAAGCCAATGGATCTTTGGTCACTTCGGAAAGATATGGGTACTTTGTTGAAATAAAAGCATCACCAGCTTCATCAAACTCTCGCTCCGAATTGGGGCGATAGTAAGACACCTCCGACAGAACAACGGGTTTCTTTGTTTTGGCAACTTCTTCCAAGGCGGTGCACGTTCCGTAGAAGATGGCTGCGTTCACAAGCCTCCCAATAACTTCCCCTACCTCATCGCTACGATATAATTCCATAGCAACATGAGGAACAACTCTTGAAACTACCTCAGCTCGGTCCCTCTCCAAGATTTGCAGCTGGGATTCAAGATCATGGAGTTTATCAACCACGTTACTCTCCTGCTCAGCTAGCCTAGACCTTTCAACCTCCAAGCTTGTACATTTAGACTCAAGCGCGGCAATTTGGGCTCTATAGATGGAAACTTTGGACTCCTCAACCTTCAATTTATTACACCTCTCCTGGGATTCTTTCAGTTGGATTTCGAGTCTGTTAATCTTGACCCGCATATCTCGTACGAAGGGATTCTTCTCAAAGTCCTCCATCACCTCTTTACACTTAGCCTCCAACTTATCATATCCCTGATCCTTAGCTTTTTCTTTAGATAAAATAGCATCCATTTTTACCCTCGCATCCAACAACGTTTGCATTAATTCCCTTGTTCGCGAATTAAGATGATTATCCAAAACAACCTGCCTAGCATAACTTTTGGAGTGAAAATCGCAGAGTTCTTCAATAGACATGTTATTCAAAACTCCTTTCCAGCTGGTAGGCGTCATTTTGTCAACCAATTGTCGACAGGCATGTGCAGTAGGAAGTTCCACAACATCGGGAAGGCCTGAAAAAGCATAGAACACAAGTTATATGGCGAATGGCTTTCGATACGCATGAAAGATGCTAGCTTACTTGGAGTTGGATCACAAGGGATCGTTAGAGGAGTGGGTATAAAAGTTTTAGAGTGTGATCCTTTGGCTTTCACACCTCTCGTTGGAAGGCTGGGAAGGGCTAATTTCCTCTTTGGAGGACTCCTTACAGACATGACAGCCTTTGCTCTACTACTTCTCTTGCTTGAAACACCGGAGGACCTTGCGAGCCTCGTTTGAAATTCCTTGATAAGGGGGTCATCGGAATCTGCAACAGTTTCCACAAACGGCGGGGTTTTGTCATTCTCAATTGACATAGATGGAGAACCTACCCCATAGCTTGTTTCTTCTGGCTCTTTGGGGACAAAACTAACTTCTCTAACACCACGAGCCACGACGAAGTTCCTGAATGCCATCCCTACAGAGATACAACGAGAAGAGATAAATATCATCAGATAAGTAATTTACTTTATTTTAATAGGTATACGCATACTTTTCCCATTGCAGATTATAGCAGGTTCCAGCGGAGAGCCTTCCCAATGATCTACAATCCCCGCCATAAACAGTATCGGCTCAGGAAAAGTTTGCACGTCAAATGGGTGACGTTCAAGACGTTGGTAAAGGGGATAGCTTCTGACGAAGTGTGGCAAAGGATCATCAAAACGTTTCTCGTCAAAACGAAAGTCTTTGTCTAGCAACGCTGGATACTTGGGAGGTATGATAGTGTCTTGCACATAGAAAAACAAACCTTTCCATTTTCTTATGTTGGCAAAAGGTTTTGTTATTAAACAGGGAACATCAGGATCACTTCTTTTGCCTAAAGTTAACCAATCACCACCAGGGCAAAGGTTGGTAAAACCTCTAAGCACATTAAGCGTGGGTTCATAGCCATAAGCTTTGCATACAACAATGTAGGTGGTTAGTTTAGCCAGGCCAAACGGGTTCAACCTAGAGATATGTACTTGATAATACTGTAAAAATTCTAAGATTAGTGGATGAATAGGAATCCTAAAGTTGGATTCCGTAAAAGCATGAACATACAACCCAACATATCCAGCAGGGGCATCAAAGATACTTTGGTTTTCGTTTGGTAACATAATTTTAACTTCTTTGGGCATAGGGTATTTCCTTAAAAACTCCATTAAAGCCTGTTCCGATAAGGAACATTTTTGCTGCCTGATAATCCTTTTGGCTGCCATACTCATATCGTATTTGTAACAATGAGAACGAGGTGGGATAATTACCTTAAAATTTTTGAAGAAGCACAAAGCACCGTACTGTGTATGTGTATTATGGGCGCAACCAAAAAGTATGATCAAGTAGGGACTAGAAAGAGTTTATGCATATTTATTGGAAATTTACCCTAACCGTCCACGTGTACTCATAGTTTGAGACTTTGAGTAGAATACGGATTCCAAACCATTTTTCAATTTTGAAAAGAAGTTTGAAATTACCGATATAATAGCTGCTGCAGCCTAGGGTGTAGTAGGTGGAGAGTTATTAGCCGCATTTATTGCGCATAATTTCTTTAAACACTTATCTTTATCTCGTTCGGCTTTGTGACAGAGGGATAGAGTGTAGCAGATTTTTTGAGTCGAAAGCAATTTATACTCGTACGTATATATCGCCTTCGACTGGGGGGCTTGATGATGTACCCTCCTAACGGGTCGAAGGACTCCCCTTCGAGCCTGTAGAAAGCCCTCCCTTCGGAGGCCCAGGTTAACCTTCCAATACGTTTCATTGGCGTAAAACCATTCGCCTGCGAATGGTTACCATGTGGGAATCCGCCAATCGAAGCCCTAAGCCCTTCGGGGTATTCCTGACGAAGGGACTAACACGAAGGATCATCCAGACCTGGTCAAACCCACGTCTCCTCTATCCTTTGGCTTCCCGCCAAAACAGAGATCGTGGGCTACAAAGCCCTAGCGGTTACCACTTTCCATGGGACGCCCCCATGATCTCCGAACTATGTGCAACCGCCCACTATGTCCTATTTCTCACCTATAAATAGCATAGTCGGGCCAAGAACAATGTAAGTAATTTCGAGTTAACCTCACTCTCTAAATTTACGACCTACATTACCATTACACATACTTACTCGCACGCCGGAGGTGGTTCGCAGGGTCCAACCCCTGCGCAATCACTTAACGTAGTGTCTTTGTATTTCTTATTTTCAGGTTAAGAACAAGCTTGGCGCAATCTCAACACCCCATAATTCCTTTGATCACCATCGAAGGCTTGGTTGACGAATATTTGTTCAATCAATCACCATTATTCCCAAACCGGAGATAATTCAGATCGTTGTTAAAGAAGAGATCTGCTTGAATGTTCTTCTGACCTGGTGGACCATCAAAGGGAAGAGGTCGGTTGACATCGTAGGAAAGGATCCGGTCATCAACTTGATCAGTAAATAGTCTATGACATTCTTCCATTTGATATTGAAGATGAATCACATCAGGATGAAACACTTTGACGATTTCATATGCAGGACCTTCCAAGTCTTGGGGAGTGAGATTTGTGATGCCTTTCTTCTTACAGAACCAACTAATAAATGCCCCCATGTCTTTTGTTTTCGCCAGCAGTGAGTTCTCTGGAGGTGGGTTGTGTTGTGATGCAATAGCAGCTGCCCAATTGTTTTTAGGAACACTTGTGTCTGATGGTGGAATAGACCAATCTGTTTCAGGAACTGGTTCTCGTTCTTCCTCAGGTACAGGTTTCACCCAAGATTCCCTGTCTTCCTTGGTGAATCGTTTAATGGTGGGGTTTGAGTCATCCGTTGTGTCTGTGCGTAAGAATTCCAACCACCATTTTTGATTAGGATCAACGGTTGGGATATTGGTGTTCGCAGAGACATCTTCTTCATCAGTTTGAGTAGACAAATCATCTGCAACCGATTCTTCATTCATGACAAAATCTTCAGGAACTGGCGAGAACGAGGGCTTGTATCTGTCATCAACTGTGGTCCACGCAAGCGATCCTGCCTTTGAAACACCCTTAGATGTGCTTGGGCCAGAAGAAGTAGTGGTTTGATCTTTACCACCAGAAGATTCAGTTGGAAGATGATGAGCTTGAGCTTGGGTGGATTCTGAAGCTCCTGACATTTTTGCTGCTCCGGATCCACCAGCAGGTGGAGGAGGTGGAGGAGGATGTGGTGGAGAGCCAGGGGGCGTACTGGGTTTAACTTGTCTTCTTTTCTTCTTCTTCCGTTGTTCTTCAAGCTCAGCCATGAGGAAATCCTGATTATCGCGACTCATCGATTTTTCCAAAGCTTCATAAAGCCGTTGATGATCTTCGTGGCCTTGATACTGACCACATTCAAACATTCGATCATAGAGGATTGATTTCATATCAGTAGTAGGAAGATCTCTGAATCGTGTCTTCATAGGAGCTTCCATTGCCCATCTGACTGCTTCCTCTACTTGATCATTCACAGCTTGAGCCACCTTTTGATCTATATTAAGCTTTTCCACCTCAAGTAGTCTCTGCTCATAATTATTCATCTTCCGTGACATGTCATCAATGAGCTTTGTGGCGGCAGTTAATTGGGATGCTAAATTAGATGGTACTTCTGGAGGGATGGGTGTCGCTGGTGATGCTTCTGGTGAGGGATCTACTATGATAGTTGCTGTTGTGGATACAGGAGTTGTCATAGATCTAATACCAGACATGTCTTGTTTAATTGGTACGGACACCATTGACTCCACTTCCTTATCATCATGTGGTATGTCAGTCTCTGTGGTGTTGTCGTTGTCTTTATCCAGGATGAATTGATCACCATAGTTGAAGTCGGTGTCTAGGTTCTTCAGAGACGATAGTGTGCCAGTAGACCCTGTTGGTTCATTCAGGTGAGATTGCTCATCCTCCTTCATTTTCAGATTCTCATGAACCCCCGGGTATGTGGAAGCCACGAATTCTTCATGTTGTATTTCTTGTGGAGGCTCTGTAGTGGTTGTTGTTATCTGATCTTGAGTTTCCATAATGATGTTATCAGACTCAGCTACTTTCTGAACTTTCTCATCATGACTCACACCTTGATCTTGTGGATCCTTAATCTCAGTATGTGTGACCTTCATCTCCTCCTTCTTCTCTTTAATAACGTTACCAGACTCAGCTTCCTTATGGACTTCCTCTTCTTGATTCTCACTTTGATCTTGTGGGTCCTTTACTTCTGTATGTGTGATCTTCATCTCCACCTTCTTTTCCTTGTACAACTGTTCATCGCTTTCTGTATCACTGGAATCTTGAGCAACTTCTAAGCTTGGTGATTCTTCTTGATGTTCTTCAGAAAGATCAAGTGCTCTGGATGATCCCTGATCACGCTTCCTGAGCACAAATCGTGTTGTTGTCTTGGATGCCGGAGATGATATGGTAAGAAGAGTCTTTGCAGCTTGGAACACTGTAGCTACTCCTTTACCTTTGCCCTCTACTTCAGGCAATGGCTTACTGCTCTCAACAACAGGTTCTCTAAGGACAACTCCTTTCGTAGCACTCTTTGTTGATTCAACGTGTTCTTTTGCACTCAGCTCCAAAGCTTGTTGTAGATCCGGATCTTCTTCATCTCTCAGACCTAGTTCAGGTCCCACCATCTCTTCATCATCATCTCGACCTTTCGTCTTGATTCTCTTGGATTTCAACTTCTTGCTTGATGCCTTCCTTTTGATCTTCTTCTTTTTCTTGGATCCCTCAACTTCTGTGGGTGCATCCTTTCTTTTCTTTGATTTTGATTTAGATTGGGTTTGTTTGATGGATTTCTGGGTTTCTGGTTCAGGGGTTTCGGCTTCACTTCTTACCTTCTCAGAGAGAGACTTTTGATATCCCTCTACTTTGCTCAGATATTCCTTATAATAGGAGGCTTGACGAATGTTATCTGAAATAAGAGGCTCAGGAATAAGCTTTCCAAAGACTTCTTGTTTGGCCCCTTTAGCAGCCCATTTAAGATTTCCCAGAACAAATTCTTCAGAGGACAAGTGGAGAGGAGAATCAGTTCTAGGATGGAACTTGTGAAGAGAGTAGAGGTGATTGATTATCATTTTAGTGAATCTGATGCTAGGAATTAACATCTTCCTCACTGTCTTCCTGCTGGCCAGATTAGATTCCAGTTTGGCTTTGTCTTCTAGGAAGGTGTGAATGGAGTGAACGAATTCTTCCCAGATCCTTTCAGCGAAATCTATGTTGGAACGTTTTATGATTCCCCATAGAATTTGAAGCACTGGAGCCCTAGGTCTTTCATAAGCAGAAGTCTTCCCAGTAAGACATAAATTGAGAATGGTGGCGAATGTTCTCCATGGTTGATACATTTCACTGGTGACTACCGCCGACACCTTGAGAACGGTTGATGGATAACCCAGATCATTAAGGAAGTGGACGAGAGCCTCGGATGTAGGAGGTTGAGTAAAGGGTTTATCAGTGACAGCAGGTGAGATTTGAAGAGCCTCTCTGATGGTGTCTGATGTCAGCTCGTACCATTGTTCATCTAACTGACAATGGTAATTACCAGTGTCTTTGTTGAGTTCAATAGTATTCCAGAACTGTTGAATGTATATGGACGGAACGGTTGCACATGCAGTGAATGCTCTGAAGAAGTTGGTATCCTTTAAGATATCAACAGATATCTTGTAAATAGGATTGGGTTGAGGTCTTGCCACATCGATATAACAGTTGCTCCTTCCAATAGGAATCCATTTGTTCTTAGGAAGGATTTGTTCATCTGTGCGAACAGGTGCTGAGACTGCAGGGTTTGGTTCTGAGGAAGTAGTGATCTCTGTATCTGTCATTGTATCTACACACACACATTCACAGAAAGACAGTATGTCTATGCAAATTAGATGGGAGACAATCCTTGAGATTAGCACAGAGACTGTGTGTACATAACAAAAGACTACAGTAGATCAAGTAACACCCAATTGTAAGAGACCTAAAATGCAGCAACCATCATTCACATTATAAAGAATTAACTGCACAGCTGCATTTGTAAGCATGTAGACACACGAATAGACATAGCATGACAATACAGACAAATTGCATCCATGACCAAGTAGACAAACAGCATCCATAATCATAGACAAACCGCATTAATGAACAATCAGACAAACCGCATTCATGACAGATTAGACAAACCGCGTTTGAGATTGATTAGACAAACAGCGTTCGTGATTGTTTAGACAAACCGCGTTAGTGATTATTCGGACAAACCGCGTTCGTGATTAATTAGACAAACCGCGTTCGTGATTAATCTGACAAACCGCGTTAGTGATGAAACAGACACACCGCGTCTGTGACAAGATAGACAAACCGCGTTTGTGACAAGATAGACAAACCGCGTCTGTGACAAGATAGACAAACCGCGTCTGAGACTAATCAATCAAACCGCGTCTGAGACAAAACAGACAAACCGCGTCTGTGATGAATAGACAAACCGCGTCTGAGACTAATCAAACAAACCGCGTCTGAGACACAACAGACAAACCGCGTCTGTAATGAATAGACAAATAGCATTCAAGAATGATCACTCAAATAGCACCGATGAACAAATTATAAAGCACCCTACACCCTAGATCATGTAGAGAGTACTAATTACAGATTACACATTATGCAAACACTTCATGACATGCCAATCACTTCACAATAGAATCACATAATTCCACACAGAGTTAAATCACCACACATTGCAGACTTATCGACATATGCAAGACAAACCGCATTGAAGAATATGACACCACTTAATCATCAAAGCATTCATTACTATGCAAGTGTATGTACGTATGACAACAACACAACGAGATCTTATAACAACCAACCCTATCTTAGTCCAGATTCACTCTAACTAAACCCATCTATCAATCGACTTAATCTCATCTAACCTTGAAAGAACAAACAATCGACTTAACAATTTATCAATTCAGATTTCTCATCTGATTAGTGAGAAAAGAAACCCATTCTATCCTAGAGACTAATTAATCGACCACTGATTGAACAAATCCTAGACCCATGAGCGATTTTGACTTTTGGAGTCAAACATCACTCGACGGATCACACCAATCCAACACACAACTTGAATGATGTAGCAATATGAACATATAACACTTATCAATACATTCATAATTAAGAATCCCATCAATCAAAACAAGAAATAGCAAACTCACCTAGGATCGAGTGATGAACCGAACGGATCAACCTAAAAAAAACAAGTCCGACATTAAGATTCTAGGAATAGTACAATTAACTACCTACTGATATGGGTGAGGGTCGATCATTACCTAGGGAAGTCTCGATGGATGGATAAAGATGGCGATCGTGGGTTTGGTTAGAGATAGTGAGGTTCGATCGGTTTGATTATGGAGGAGAGAGAGTGTTGAGGGACAAACCGCGTGTGATATGGTTCTTAAATATCCTCACCTAACATTGAAGTTAACCTTAATGACACTTTTGGTCCCTGTCTTTGTTGGCTAGACAAACCGCATAAGTTACAATTCTAACACCCTACTCCTAACTCTCCTCTTTGTACTAAATGACACCTGTGGTCCCTGACTTTCCAATCAATATACCTTCTAACACACATCGGCATCCAAATCAGTTACGACACACTAAATCCCTAAGGACTTAATAATAGCCCAGTCAGTTACACAATGAATACTCATAGACGAGTTTAAATTGCTATTGTTCTCCCCCTCAATCAATGACTGAGCTTTTGTAGAGAGATTTAGACATTGATTGAACAGCAATTTATCACTTGATGAGATCAACGGTGAATGTCTTTAGGCCAACAAAAATCATCAGTATGAATGAACATGAATATGAAGTAATCCATGCTCAGGTGAACATCACCTTGTTGGAGGAACAGCCGTCTTTTTGGCGACGTGCTTTCCCCAAAATGAAGCGCGGGTTGCTATCTACAGTAATAGCAAGCCACAGAGACATGATTTACTTATTAGGATCTACTTCTGTTCGAGCTTCATTTAAAACCCCGTGTCATTATTGAATGACATTTCTAGGGTCGTAAATGTTATCGATATCCAGAAGACATGCCTCTCTCTATCCAAGAACACGTAATACTATATATATATACAAGAAACATGTACCTATAAAATAAGAGAAACTATATACACCACGAAAAAGGATACTTGAGATTTTCATTGTAACATCTGTACGAGTTTTGAACTGAATTGTTCAAAAGTCATTGTCCCCGTACATTACCGGTGGGTTTTCCGAACCTCCTCTGTGGGAGTTGATGTCCCCTTTGGTAGCCACACTTTGAGTTTTTTCATGATGCATTCTGTGAGAGTAGCTGCACGCGGAAACCGTCTCCCTGCACTATCATAAATATTTTGTACGCATGTATATTGGTTAGTGGCTGTGGGGTCCTGTCTCTGTGATTTCTTGCAACCATTCTTAGAAGCATTTTCCGTGTCAGTAGGTACCCACTGACGACCGACTTGCTTAAAGATTCTACCGGTTGGCAACCATCTTAGGCACGTTCTAAATATGCTCTGTTTCTGAGGCACCTTAGTGTTTTTACGAGAGAAAGTTTCTTGTTTTTCAGCACTAGATCTATTAGGCTTCCTAGGGTGCTTCATTGATTTTAGAGGCCTATGGTGATTGTTTGTCGAAGTAGAGGATGCAATTATATGAACATTAACTTCCATTGTTGGTATCATGTGAGACTTATCCTGAAAGTGACTCTTCGCTGATGTTCCCTTATGTCTAGGTTGTGAAGTGACTGATTTAGGCAAACTCTTAGTCTCACCAACTTAGGGAGCACACCTTGGAGAAGATGTTCCCAAGACTGATGATTTGACAGACTTAGGATTCACCCTGTTCTTGGCCGACTTCTTGAAGTCATTCCTACGAAAAGCTAATGAGACACTTTTCCTAAGGTTTTGTGCTTGAAGGTGATCATCATCAGCCTGTAACTTAACAGTGTTTACGTCATGTGAGGTTTTATCATCATTGACCTTTTCTTGCAATTCACTTAGTTTGGTCCTTAACATGTTAATAGTCGCGTTCTTTGCCACCAGCTGATCTTTCAACTCATTTATCATGAAAAATTCCCGAAAGTCAGGTAATTCCGGATTTTTTGATGGAAGGTTAATTTGGAACTTTTCCTTTAATTGTTGCATTGAAATTTCAAGATCAACACAATGTTTTTCAAGTTTTGAAAATCCTTTTAAAAGTTCATTGTAAACCCTTATTTCAATCATATCAGGTGATTTGAAAGACTCAGCCGTAGGCAAGGAATTAGACGAATTGTCATGCACACTTACATTAGAAACAGTATTATCTAGATGAGACAGATGTACCACAGTGGTCTGTGCTTGGTGTTTTTCAGGTTCGTAGGATTCCTTCTCACATCTTGTGAAGTCACTTCCTGTGTTGACACCATCATCCGTCTTGTCTGATTTAGTTCCATTCCTACCCAGTTCACCTTTTTCCTCAATGAACCCCTGGACATCCCTTATCAGCATTAGCAGTGTCGTTTTGTACATTTCAACTTCTGACCCAGTATATTTAGCAAAGCATTCTTTAGTCACTTGGCAGTCATAATTATAATCCATAGTGTATTGAGAGTTGATGAACACTTGGAGTTGATTGTTGATCACATTGAGAGCCGCTCTGGATTTATCTTCAGAATATTCTTCCTTGACCAGCTCTTGTTCTAGTTGATCCAGATATAATGTCATCATGACTGTGAAATCACCAATTTCCTGACCAAAGAGTGAAGCGAAAGCCCGTTTGTACCCCATCACGTATTCAGAGTTACCGAACAAAGCCTTAATGTGTGATAGAAGTGAACGGAAGCATGCTACTTGACTTTCCTTTGCATTAGCCAACTGCATATCCTCAAGGCATTCATCCAAGTGTGACTGCGAGTGTGATTCATCAGTTCCAGAAGAATCAGTATCATTTGTTTCTGTTAGAGATGTGTAATCATAGTTCCCATGATCCTTAATGTTATCGTACAGTTTGAGAACCTCCGATATGATGGAGTCAGAGTTAGTCGTCATAGTGAATATGAGATTTTACTGATCTTGTGATATAACCGAGAGATCGAATCTTTCGCGGGAAATTTCTAAAATCACCAAGACACAAACCGCCTAGACAAACCGCGTATACACAGGAGAT
Organism: Artemisia tridentata subsp. tridentata; assembly: GCA_021014915.2. Classification (NCBI taxonomy): domain Eukaryota; kingdom Viridiplantae; phylum Streptophyta; class Magnoliopsida; order Asterales; family Asteraceae; genus Artemisia; species Artemisia tridentata. The sequence continues at coordinate 68,650,230 of CP139508.1, read as the reverse complement.
ACAAACCGCGTTGACACAAACCGCGTGTGCGCCTTAGAGACAAACCGAGTTCACACTGGATATACAAACCGCGTATGTGCCAAGAGACAAACCGAGTTCACAATGGAGATACAAACCGAGTTCACACTAGATACACAAACCGCGTACGCACCGTAGAAACAAACCGAGTTCACACCAGAGATACAAACCGCGTTGACACAAACCGCGTATGCACCTAATAGACAAACCGAGTTCACACTTGATATACAAACCGCGTAGACACAAACCGCGTATACGCCTTAGGGACAAACCGAGTTCACACTGGAAGTACAAACCGCGTAGACACAAACCGCGTACGCACCGTAGAGACAAACCGCGTTGGCACAAACTTCCAAACCTGTCACTATCAATGCCGTTTGTCCTTTTGCCTAAACTAGTATAAAGACAAACCGCGTACCCGATGCTACACAAACCGCATTCAAGAACGTCCAAACCACACAAACCGCATCCAAGAACTCTTGAAAGAAAAGCACTCGAATCACCCACCAACACCACACGAACCTTAAATCTGTGAATCCAAGCACTAAATACTACTCCTATACTATTTCTAAGCTAGAAAGTACAAATTATAACAACTTTAAATAACTAAACAAAGCACAAAATGAAATAAATGTATCTAAACAAATATCTTAAAATTCGAACCAAAAACCTCACAAACTACACAAATCCGTGAATACCAACTCTCATGGACCTAACCATGGCTCTTGATACCAATTGTAGGGTATTCACAATACAAGAAACACTAGTTTGAGGCTATTACTTGGATCGAATAGAAGAAGACTTAGAGAGAGAAAGAGAGAGGTTGGGAGCCTTTTAGAGAGAGAAACAAGATGATATTAGCTTAATGTGAAAGGTCCAACCCTTCCCATGGGTGGGAAGGGAGTATTTATACTATTACATAATATGTCCCTAGTGGACTGTGGAGCGAGCTGACAGTGGGGAAAGCCCCGACCCTCTCCACAAATATAGATACGACTAATACTAATACTAATTAATAACTAAGCTATTAATATTACTGATAATCCTACGAGCTATGATGAACTAATAAGTACTCGGGGTGACCGAGTCTTCTGCTGAATATTCATATTCCTAACAATCTCTTCGGTTGTTTTATCTTCTGCAAATGATCGTTGGGCTTGGACTCTAGATGGGCATGGTGTTTTTTCAGTGAAATCAGCTAGACAAGCCATCGACGAACAGTTGCTTGTTACTTCCTCTAACCCTACAAGATGGTCCAAGGTTATCCCCATCAAGCTTAATATATTTTTGTGGCGTATGTTTCTCGATAAGCTCCCTACGAGGACTAACCTTTCTGCTAGAGGCGTGGATATTTGATGTTCATTGTGTTCAAATTGCGGGGTTGAAGCTGAAACTAGAAATCACTTCTTCTTCGGATGCTCCTTGGCTTTGGGCCTGTTTCAGTTATTGGGGCGTTGGTGGAACATCCATGTTCCTAATATTTCCGACCCCTCCTCATGGGAGTCGTGGTTCATTGGTCTTAGATTCAATAGCCTTCAAAAGCTTGCGTTGGAAGCCTATTTTTTCTCCTTGTGGTGGCATATTTGGACATATAGGAATGCGACCTTATTCTCCGTGAAGAAACCTCTTAAAGGAATGATATTTGACAACTTTGTTTCTCAAACGTTTCTTTGGGTGTAGGAAGTTTAATCTTAATTGGTTGGCGTGGTTAAATGACCCGTTAAACACAATTTCTATGTAATTCCTTTTTAGTCTAGCTGCTTGCTAGCTTTTTAATAAAATTTTGCCGTTCAAAAAAAAACATTCAGTTTTAAGTTCCAGATCTAAAGCTCTAGCTAGGAGAATACATACAATGTTAAGTTTTTATCTAACCAACCACTCAATGAACATTGACTCTTAAGATCATGGTTCATTAGAAGCTCTAGATATTGTAATTTGAATATACATTAAATATTACATTAAACATGATTATGAACATATTGATCTCAAAGTGTTCACGTTGAAGTTGAAATTTTCAATAAAAGATTTTCTTTATCTTAACGAACATTTTTTTTTTCCTTTCTTTTTTTTGTTGTCGCAAAACTGATAGAGTACTGTAAACGACAATCTTTTATATAATAAAACAAAACCCCTAGTGGGGACTTTTATATTTCAAAAAAATCAAATCATACCTTATTAAGTAATAATCAAATTATTATTATTATTATTTTCTTAAATATTAAATAAGAAAAGCCTAAATACTTCTAAATTTATCCATATTCTACAAAAAAAAAATGTGATTTGTAATAATTCAATAAAAACTTACAAAAATATATGTGTCAAAATATAAAAAATTAAAACTTGAAAACGGTGGAGCAAGTTTTTCAAAGATTTGGGCTGAAACTTAAAATTCAGTATCATTCCCACTAAATATTTGAAGTCCAACTTCTCAATTCTCTTCCACAATCATCTCAATTCTTTCATCAATCAACCACTAATTCATTCGCATCATGGCAAGAACATCTCCTCCAAATCTAATTAATATTAAAACCCACTATATTCGTAAATAACCCTAATTCAATACCTCAATCAAAGTACAATGGTTTTGAAGGTCCTGTTATAATAACTAAAACCCAAAATTAAAAATAATAATTTATTTAAATGATTAGAAAAAACCCCGCGCGTGCGCGGGCATTATATCTAGTAAGTCAATAACATAGAAACATAGTTATATCTCCTCAACCTCACACCTAGCAATCGTGTCTATCTTTTTATGTTTGTCATGTTTGTTTTGTTTTTGTCTCGATATTTTTCGTTGTCGTCAGCTATACTATCATTTGGCAATAATGGAGAGAAGCAATATGCTTCCTAAAATGGGTCCCGATCGAGATTAGTTAGGCTGTTAGTATAATACATACTACTAGTAGTTTTAAACTCTTATTCTGTTCAAAAAAAAAAAAAAATAACAAAAAAAAATTGTTTTAAACTTTTATTGTACTTTTCTCAAGCAACACTTGACTCTAGTACAAGTTGAATTATTGTGCCCCTATGTTCATGCAACATGTTCATAATTGATGTTCACATGGGTCCAAACTCTTACTTTTGTACTAACTAAAATTTGGATCAGTGTTTAAACTCTTTAATCAACTGGTAGATAATGTTTTTAAGCCATGCCTTTTTAAAGGGGTTGATGCTTATACCACTCTTTTTTATGCACGCACCACATTGTTATATCATTAATGCACATGTTACATCATGCTATATGCATAATTGTAGTGTGTGCATCAATAAAAGTGGTGTAAATATCACTACCTCTTGTAAATATACTACAGGAATCGAAAACCGAATCCGAATCGAACTGAAAAAAACTGATCCGAATTTGTAAATTAACTGAATCGAATCGAATTAGATATTCGGTTTTCGTTTTGGATATGGTTTTGGCAAAATAAAAACCGAACCGAACTGAATCACATATATAATACTCCCTCTGTCTCAAAATAATTGTCGAGTCGAGTTATTTTAGAAACCAAACATTCCTCACATACCAAGGGACTCATCCCCACCATCCATCTAAAAAAAAATCAATGGTTGAGATTAAAAGCATTTAATATTTCACCCATTTTTTATAATTTAAATATCTCTTAAACCGTTAATCGTTAAGCGAAAATAATTACACCATCGCGACAAGCATTTAATTATCTTTCTATAGACGGGCATTTTGATATACTTTCGACAAAAAAAAAAAATTCATTTTTTTCACGTTTTTTTTCGTAGCCGAAAAAATCATATATGATATATCATATATGATATTACATATCATATATGATATATATGATATATCATATATGATATTACATATAATATCATATATGATATATAATATCATATATGATATATCATATATGATATTATATATCATATATGATATTATATGTAATATCATATATGATATATCATATATATCATATATGATATGTAATATCATATATGATATATCATATATGATTTTTTCGGCCACGAAAAAAAACGTAAAAAAATGAAAAAAAAAAAAATTTGTCGAAAATATATCAAATTGCCTATCTATAGAAAGATAATTAAATGCTCGTCGTAACGGCATATTTTTTTTCGCTTAACGATTAACGGTTTGAAAGATATTAATATTTGAAAAAAAAGGATGAAAGTGGGTTTTTTAAATTGTTGGGATTAATCTCATCCATTAGATCAAATAAAGATGGAGGGTGGAGATTAGTCCCTTGGTATGTAAAAAAAGTTTGGTCCTCAAATGATCTTAAATCATAATTGTCAGGAGACAAGAATCACATAGTTTAATAAAAGTGGGGCCACTTTTGTTTTCAACCACTCAAAGAGAATATTCCCCTACTATATTCTCTAGTTTTTACTTAAAAATAAAAGTGGACAATTATTTTGAGACATCCCAAAATAAAAATATGGATAATATTTTTGAGACGGAGAGAATAAAAAAAATGAATTTTAAATGGATCACATTTAATGAAGAAAAGTTTGAATTTTAAATAGATCACATATAATGAAGAAAAATAATTAATAAGAAAAAAATAAAAATAAAAATAAACAAAACAGGTTTAATGATATATATGGTAAATGACTTTAATGCCCTTGCGATATTAACTATGGAAAATAAAATGAAATCAATTTGCTAAAATCTGATTGGACAATATTGGTTCTCGCAGTTCTCGTAGATATGGTGGTTCTGAAATGAAAGTCCAACTTATATATATATATATATAAGCAAAAAAAATAAAAAAAAAAAAAAAAAAAAAAAAAAAAAAAAAAAAAAAAAAAAAACTTTCTTAAGAAAAAAAACAATCACAAACCTTATTTGTTTGTGATTGATGTAACATTTTTTAAATTTGAAAAAAAAAATATTCACTTAAAAACTCTAAATAAAAGAAAAGAAATAAATTATGTCATTCATGTTATTCGATTTTCGAAGTTACATATTACAGTAGTATGTTAGGGTTACGGACCAACATGGTTGACTTATTTATAAGAAAAAAAAACAATCACAAACCTTATTTGTTTCCACACTTGTCAAGGAACAAGTCAAAAGTATCTTTTTTTGAGGTCGTTGTAGCTCAAACATACGAATACTTGTTTTAACAACTTGTAGTACAATACCATAACCAATCCATAAAATAATATGGAGATCCAATAAACTTGTTACACTACAAACAAAAAGTAAACTACATTCTAGTAGTTGATAACAAAGCTATTACCATTACCATTACATTTTTTAGTCACTAAAGACACAAGTGGGAAACAAAAAATCAAGTCAAGTGCTAACCACTATATACATTTCCCTGTTTCGAATAACCTAACTTTGAATACTTTGTTACAAACCGTGTAACGCGGGTTGAGTTGACCTGAAACACGAAAAAACCAAAGATTTTTCGCGAAAAATATTTGGTTTAATCAAGAAACCGAAATAAGACTAACACCATTTTTCATCATGTTCTTGAACTCATTAAAATTGATCATACCATCACCATCAATATCAACTTTGCTAATCATCTTCTTACAATCTTCCAACTTTTTTCCTTCTTTGAAACCCAATGAGTCCAAAACCAACCCTAATTCTTCAACACTTATAAGCCCATTTTTATCACCATCGAATACATTAAAAGCATCTCTTAAATCACCATCTTCATTATCATCATCAACTTTACTCCTTTGCATGTCTTCTTTACTCACCATGGACTCAAAAAGCTCACAAAACTCATCAAAATCTATCAATCCATCACCATTAACATCAACCCTTTGAACCATTTCTAGCACATCTTTCTCACTAGTTGATATGCCTATATTCTTGAGTGAATCACTTAATTCTTGTTTTGTGATGAACCCATCTTTGTTCTTGTCAAAGGTGGCAAAAACACTCTTTAGCTCGGATTTTCGCTCACTTGAAATAGGCTCGAAACTCTCCTTCTTGCTCATCACCACCTTGTTTGTATTCATGCAATTTTCTTCAATGGTTTGAGTCTTGGTTGTATCTTGCTTAGATAAACTTGCATCTTTTTTTGTTGGTATTCTTAAAAGAGTTGAAACAAGGCCAATAATAAAAAGAAGAACAAGAAGAAGTGTGGTTAATATAGCCATTTTTTTCTAGCTATGAAGAAGAAGGTTCAAAGAAAAAGAGTTGTGTATGTGTTGTGTGAGTGTTTTTTGATGATTATGAATACAAAAAGGTGTGTTTTCAGACTTTTCACGCGTTATTTGGTATCTTTATTTATTGTTTATTAAATTTTTAGTTTTGGAATAATAAATTCGGTTGTGATGAGTAATGACTTGTGAGTAGTACCCACAAAACGCGTAAACTGAATAACTGGAAAGTGATTTTTAAGCTAATAGAGTAGTGTATGTATAAAAAATAGAGTAGGGTATGTATAAACCATGCCTATTATTTTATTGGATCAAGATTCTTTAATGTTTATCACTCATGTTTTGTCATGTTAAACCAATTAAATGTAAGTATATAAAATAGTAGGGCCATTACTAAGTAAAACATGAGACCCATTTATTTACCTTCTCTCACAAAACATTAAGGGCACGTTTGGTACAGAGAATTTCAGAGAATAGAAATGAAGTAGAGAATAGAATTCAGAGAATAGAAATGGGTAGAGAAATTTAAAGTCAATTCTAGTGTTTGGTAACATGAGAAATAAACTCGAGAATTGGCAAAAAAAAAAAAAAAAAAAAAAACTTTTTATTGAAAGAATTAGAACTTTTGTTTGTTTTTTAAAAAAAACTTATTTTAAAAAATATATATTTAAAAAAAATATTTTTTTTTAAATATTTTTTTTATTTATTTTTTTATTTTTTAAAAAAACTTATTTTAAAAAAAATTATTTTTTTTAATTTATTTTAAAAATTTATTTTTTATAAAATTAATTAAAAAAAATTTTTTAAAAAAAATTATTTTTTATAAATAACAATTCTATAAAAAATATATTTTAAAAAAAATTATTTTTTTAAATTATTTTTATAATTTTTTTTTTTAAACTTATTTTATAAAAAATATATTTTAAAAAAATTATTAATTTTTTTTATAAAAAATACATTTACGTAAATCGGTTTGCAACTAAAAAAAAAAAAAAAAAAAAAAAAAAAAAAAAAAACCCTTACAAAGTTCCCCTCATTTCTCCTATTTCCTCACTAAAAGTAGTGGAAATGAAACTCAAAAAATTGCACTACCAATTCTCCAACAATTCCCCACAATTCTCCACCTTTTTATTTCTCTGACATACCAAACAGATTCTCGAGAATTAAGCCCATTTCCCTTTCCATTTCTTTGTCAAACCAAACATGGGAAATGAGCCCATTTCCATTTCTTTGGGCCCAATTCCCTGTACCAAACATGCCCTAACATGAGAAGAACATGAGGGAGTTGGAAATGAGAGAATCTTGGACACAAAAAATCTATTACTAAATTAATGTTAAAATTAGGATGATCGACTAATTTATAAGGTTTGAACTCACCGTCATACAGACGCAAAACGTATAAAGCCTATCTTCCAAAGAGGTTGTCGTGCGCATTTCAGAGTTGTTTGTACTTAACATGAATTGAATTTGAGACTTTTAACATTTTTGTAACGAGAATCAGAAGCCTTTTCCATTATGTCACTCCTAAATGGTTGACTAGAACATACGCAAGGCTTTGTAGATAGTGATATGAAAATGTGTTCATCAATCATCAATCATCAATCGACAGATTGTGAATTCAAGTCTCGTTAAAAGGATTTGTAAGATCGTTGATATAAGTGTTTTCAAACAAGCTGTTTCTAAAAAAAAAAAAAAAAAAAAAAAAAACACTAAACATATCATGTTGATCGTGTCAGCCACAAGCTGTCTGCACAATCCTAAACACGACCTTCAACTCAATTATTTAAATGGGTTGTTAAACGGATGTTTGATCGACCCACTTAACTCGTTAACAGATTATGAGTTTTGAAAAAACTTTAAAGGTTGATTAATCAACAACAACAACAATTAGATTAATCGATCTGTTTAAGCGATTAAGAGTTTATCATGATTAGTCGATCTGTTTAATACATCTCAAACGACAGAACATGACTTGAATCATTTAGATTAGACTCCAACTATTTTATTTAACTTTTAAAACACGAATAATTTAAGTTATTATTGTTCTTTAACTTTCTTTATAAACAAAGTAATATTCAATGTTTTGTGCTTTTATAACGTGTCAGATTTTGAAGAATGCGTATGCCCACATAAGCGCGTTGTGTTATGATAATGACCTTGTCGTGAGATCCAAAGCTATACATCTCATATTTAAGTTAATTTCATAGATTTTGGTTATGTTATAGAAGCCCTCCTATGATGTCAAATCATAGGGGACAAAGGGTATTTCCCTTTATTTTGCAGTATAACACAGTTTTCTGTCAGTTTCTGTTCCGTATTTCTGACAGTTTTTAGCGTTTGACATATTAAACTTTATATTTTCTGTTCCGTACTTTCAGGTTTATAGTTTTTTGATATAAATAAAATTATAAAAATAAAAAAAAAAATAAAAAAAAATAAAAAAAATCAAAAAAAGAGGGGGGGCTTGGATAGTGGTTTTTGGGGGCTTGTATAACTTGTCCCTTTTGAAAGCATCAAGTAGTATTTTCTTTTAATAAAGCAATAATGTATTTTTCAAGATTGTTTGGCATCCATTATTTGAAGTGACACTTCATATAAGATGGTGTAGCTTGATAGTAATACTTTATCCGTTTTAAAAGAGTAAATTGCAGAAATGGTCCATGTGGTTTGCTAAGATTGCATGTTTAATCTTTGGTCTTTCGAAATTGCAGACGGTCTTTTTGTGGGGAGTTTTTGGTTCTGTTTTGGTCCCTGGCTAGGGACTAAACTTGCAATTTTGAGCAAACCACAAGGACCATTTCTGCAATGGCCAGGGAACAAAACGGAACCAAAAACTCTTCACAAGGAGACCGCCTGCAATTTCGAAAGACCAGGGACTAAATATGCAATCTGAGCAAACCACAGGGACCATTTATGCGATTTACTCGTTTTAAAATAAGTATCTTGATTTGATATTTCAAAGTCTTTCTTTTTTAACATTAACTTTAAATATTACGAAGTATTGTTTATTTTATAAGTGTCCAGTTTGACTTTTTCGAGTCAAACTGGTTCAACTTTGACCTTAACTATTTTTGTGGGTGTTACATAATATTTGATGCAAAAAAATATAAATGAATTGGATTTTAAGTGTACTTTTTAATGGTATAATTTTTCATCAAGTATTATATAAATCAAATATATATATATATATATATATATATATATATATATATATATATATATATATATATATATATATATATATATATAAAACATGAATGACTCTCTCTTCTTTGGTCTTAAAATTAAGACTTACAAGCTATAATGCTTATTGTACAATACACAAAGCACTATTAATGATCTTTCTCATCAATCTTAATTTTAAGACTTACAAGTCTTAAAGCTTAATGTACAAAATACAAAGCACTATTAATTTGGTCAAGATATTTAATGTAGTCAATTAATTAATTGGTCAATAAATACAATTAATTTAGTTATTAAAAAACCCTTACATAAGAAATAAAAATTATCAAGCATATTGTACAACCAACTTAAACATAATTCCTACATTAAATGTTACTAATACAAATAATAAAGCACATTATACAAATATTCAAGCACGAACGGGCAACGGGCCAAACAGGCTAGAGCTCGAACGGGCACGGGCCAAACGGGCTAGAACCCGAACGGACACGGGCCAAACGGGCACGGGCTAAACGGGCACTGGCCAAACGGGCTCATGTTATACGAATGACTTTAAAAAAGACCCAAAAAGACGACATAAATTCCTTAGTTAAGGAGTTGAAATACGTCACATGAAATTCTTGATATCCGTAAATTTATTATTAAAAGGAACATAATAAACTAAAATACATGATTCACCGGAAAATATTATTTCAGGGTACCCGCCGCCGCAACGCGCGGGTACCCTGCTAGTATATATATAAAGCAGCAAGGAAAGATGTGGAACGGGCTTTTAGTGTGTTGAAGAAGAAGTGAAAAATGCTTAAAGTTCCGGCTCAAAGGCTGTATAAAAAAGATCTCCAAGATATTATATATACATGTATCATATTACATAATATGATCATTCAACACAAGCAGGGGACGATATGTCCTACATGGTTCGAAGATGAGGGTCATCATGATCACGATCCCTTAAGAACGCATGAAGAATCGTTAGTAGTTACCCAGGAGCTGATGGACTCATCAACTCATCTAAACTTAAAATCTGATTTGATCGAACACATTTGGAGAAATCATAGAAATCAAATCAATCAAGGGAATGAAGACGAAGACGGTAGTGATGGTAACGATAAGGACGACGATGAAGAATTTTTGTAATGTTTTTATTGTTATTTGAATAATTTACTTAATATTTTTAATGTTTAATTGAATAATATATGTAATGTTTTTATTTTTAATGAATTTTAAGTTTTTTTTTTAAATGTTTGATTAAAAAAAAAAAAAAAAAAAAATCGGTAATATACTATGGCACTTTGGTCATGTCTGATCGTCGGAGAGAGAAAGCTGACGTGACACCCGATGACCCAGGTCACGACTGTGACTAGCCTTACACTTATTAAAGAAATTTGAAATGAGCAATTAATGCATGTTTTGAATTGGATGACAAAATAATTAAAAAAAAAAAAAAAAGTAATAATTATTATTCATATAGAAAAACTACTCCCTCCGTCCTTTATTAAGTGTCCACAATAGAATCTTGGGATGTCTCAAATTAAGGGTCCATATTGTATTTCAACCAATGAGATGAGACTTTAGTGGGTAAAAATGATATTTGATTGGTGAAGAGTGTAGTTAGTGGAATTTTTTAAAACTTTGTGCATTTTGAAAGTGGGCACTTAATATGAGACGGAGGGAGTAGATGTTTTTTTAAACAAATATAAATAATAAGATGGACAATTTTTGTGAGACGGAAAGAATAACATGGAAATGAAATGAATCATCACTTGATTTAAAGAATTGCAGCAAACGTGTAAAACTATTAACATTGTTAGTTATCAACATTCTGCAAAACAAAGTTGGTTTCGAATGATCTAGTTTGTGTTTTGTCGACCTTAGTGTGTGTGCGTGTACCGGTGTATGTTTATTTAAGGTTGCGTGTGTATGTCAAGATAAGTGTGTCCATTAGAGGATTAGGTGTGTTCATCCTGGGTGAAACTTTCACTCAGTGACACGTCAGCGCCATATTAGCTTTAATCTTTTTACTTTAATTAAAAAAAACACACCTCTTATCATCACTCAACTTTAATTCAATATTTTGGGACTCACTTTTATCATACATCAACTAAAGAAAATTGAGTTAAAACTTAATTCAGGGGGCGGTGTGAAAGTTAAAGTTTCACTCACAAAAAGATACCACCTTAACGTTGCGTTAAAGCTTTAACGTAGAGGTGAAAGTTTGGCTTTAACGCAGGAATACGGTATGATTATCATATCCTAAACTTACTTTGCAAGAAAACTAGAGATTCTTCGCGTGGACCTGAACTAGAAGACAAATGTAGATGTCAAAGCCTCACAAAAATTTACTTTCTGATATTGAGTATAAAATAAGATGATGGTAAAACTTTTTTTTTTTTTTTTTTTTTTTTTTTTTTAATTTTTTTTTTATTGAGTTAATTTTATAAATGGTCTCTATGGTCTGTCGGGTTTAACGAATATAATCCCTTTACTTTTTTAATGGGTTTGGTCCCTGTGGTTGCGACCCATAACGGGTTTGGTCCCTTGACCAATTTTTCTGTTAGTTTGACCGTTAAGTTGGTCATGTGACGTGCACATGGGAAGGTAATTGTGTCATTTCGCATATCCTAGAAACCATCTTCTTTATAAACAAGTATGCCTAATTTTTTTTACCCTTCTTATTCATTATTCCAAACACACTCCCAACTATCACCTCCATCCATAATACAAAAACAAACCCCACCTTAATCATCCCAAAACACACAACACACATATCCACCACCAACCCAACACTTAACCCTCACCACCGCCGCCCCCTATAGCCGGCGACACACCAAATCTCCGGCCACCACAAACCATCACCATCCCACCATCAACTCCAGCCACCCACGTCGTCACCACCATAGCGTCACCCCCTACAGCTGGCCGACACACCACTCCTACAAACACAAACATAAAAATCCATATTCGTCACTCAAGATCCATCATTTCAGACACCAAGATCAGGCCTCCACAAATCCAAATCTGTCACTGCTCGTCCATTTTTTTATTTTATTTTTTTCGTTTTATGGTTTCTTTTTTCTTTCAAATCAAATATATATGTTTATGGGATTTTTGGTCCCTGTGGTTATGATTTTATTGAAAAAAGAAAAGAAAAAGATTGGTGTAGGTTTAAGACAAAAAATTGATTTGGCTGCTTTGTTGAATTATGTAAGCAGTATGGGTGTTTGAGGGTGGCTGGCCGGAATTTGAGGTGGCCCGATAAGATTATGATTTTTGAGTGTTAAGATTGTATTTAATAAAAATAGATTTGGCTGATAAGAAAGAAAGTGTTAGGATTGTATTTAAAGTTAGATTTGTATAATTAGATTATGATTTTTGAGTGGGTGGTTATGGAATTATTTTAGCGGTTGTGGGTGGGGAAGAAGGAGAGTGTGGTAAGGGTTTCATGGTGGTGGTAATGGTTTCGTGGTGGTGGCAGTAGGGAGAAGGGTTGGTGGTGGCGGTGAGGGTTCCGTGGTGGTGGCAGTAAGGAGGGGGATTGGTGATGGGTTTTGATGATGAAGGTGGGTGTTTGGAATTAAGTAAATAATAATAATAATAATAATAATAATAATAATAATAATAATAATAATAATAATAATAATAATAATAATAGTATGAGGGTAGTTTGGTCATTTCATCCCTTCAAACAGTCAAACTAACAGAAAATTGGTCAAGGGACCAAACCCGTTATGGGTCGCAACCACAGGGACCAAACCGTTAAAAAAAAGTAAATGGGCTATATCCGTTAAACCCGACAGACCACAGGGACCATTTATGAAATTAATTATTATTATTTTTTTTAATTTTTTTTGAAAGGCCGAGACTTTTATTAACACAAAGGCTATCAAAATATATGTTGATAAGCAAGTTTTTGATAGTCTTTTTGTTATAAAGTTTTAATTAAAGATATTATATGCAACTTATAATAATTTCTTGGTTAGATTGCCAAAAGGTATCTATAAAAACACTTTCGTTTTATATTTATCAGTTTTAGGTATACATGCATACATACTTATAGCGGAAAAAACGATAAACCGAATTGAAACTAAACAACTGAAAAAGCCAAACCAAGAAAATCGCCCCAGTTGACAAACCGATGGTGGTGGTTTTGATTTTTATAAAAACTAAATGTTTGGGGCGGTTTTTGGTTTCATACGAGAAACTAAAACACTTTCGTTTTATATTTATCAGTTTTAGGTATACATGCATACATACTTATAGCGGAAAAAACGATAAACCGAATTGAAACTAAACAACTGAAAAAACTGAACCAAGAAAATCGCCCTAGTTGACAAACCGATGGTGGTGGTTTTGATTTTTATAAAAACTGAATGTTTGGGGCGGTTTTTGGTTTCATATGAGAAACCAAACCAAGAAAACAGCCCCGCTCCACCTTTATATATCTTTAATAAAATTTTATCTGTACAAGATATTTGATATTTAATTTCAATATTTGAGTATACAATATTACGGAGTATCTAAAAAAACAATAGTGTTGTTTATTATATAGGCACTCAAATTTGACCAATTTATAGATATTACAGTATATCTTTATTTTCAAACAATAGTGTTTTTGCAGACGAAAACTGCAAAGACACGAATTTTATATTTTTAGATTCTTATTTGGTTGTTTCGTAGATCTAGATTGTTGGATATTAATCATATTATATACTTTTGATATTTTAGAAAACTTGGAAGTGTAAACTTTATATAAGATGAAAACTTGCTTGTGGTTAAGTAAAAGTAAAAAAAAAAAAAAAAAAAAAAAAAAAACCCGAAACCGAACCGCTTCATTGTAAAAAACCGAAAAACCAAAATCGAATAACTGAAACCAAACAGTTTGTAGTTTTCAAAAACCGAAATATACGGTTCGGTTTTTGGTTTTAACATGAAACCGCCCCACTCCCGCCCCATGCTGACCCCTAGATAGTCAGACTACTCCCAGTAAGGAGCAAAAGGGGGAGTGAGCAACACACCTCACGCGCCACCCTTGCAGGCAGCCCAAAGGTCACGACACAAGGCACCAAAAATAAGGAACGAACGGTGAGCTTCTCACCTCATATGATTGTGTGCAAGTGTGGGCCTCTTATGTGTTTTTATTATTTATTACTCCCTCCGTCCCTAAATAAATGTCCACTTTGACTTTTTACTGTCTTTCTTGTTCAACTTTGACTTTAAATAATTTTGTTTGTGTTATATAATACTTGATGAAAATTATACCAATGAAAAATACTTTTAGAACCTAATCCATTCATATATTTTGTATCAAGTATTATATAACACAAACAAAAATATTTAAGGTCAAAGTTGAATAATAAAGACCGCAAAAAGTCCAAATGGACATTTATTTAGGGACGAAGGGAGTATTTGGTTTGTGAGTATGTGTGGGGTATTTAATGAGGTATGTTCGTATAAAAATGAGTATTTTAATGAAAGGTGAGGGAGTGATAATACGGGAAGGAGTGAGGGAAAAAAGGTAGCTGATATGACGCTATAGTGGAAGGTGCAGTAGTGTGAGTGCCGAGAGTACTCTTACATGCACATTGGACTACATGTTTAAATGATTAATCATCACATATATAAAACAAGAGTTATATCATATTCCAAATGTTTTGGGAAAGAAAAACAGAAAGGAAGACCTTGTGTCTGTGTGTACTTGAATTAGAAGACAAGTTGATGATTAAAAAAGCCTTATTATAGTACTCGTATTAATTTATTAACACAATGGTAAAATGGCATATTCTAGTAGCTGGCCTCAAACCTTATAATATAAGCCAACAAACCCAATGAATTTGTCAACTATCATTTGTTGCAACTTGCAAATCTTTCCATAAATATAAATGAGTAAATTGCATTTTTGGTCTCTAATGTTTGGCAAAATTGCAGATTGGGTCCCCAACCTTTTGAAAGTGCAATGGACGTCTCTATTTTGAAGTTTGGCCTGCATGTTTGGTCCCCCCCCCCCCCCCCCCCCCAGTGACATAGTATTGCCTCCGTT
Source organism: Artemisia tridentata subsp. tridentata (assembly GCA_021014915.2). NCBI lineage: Eukaryota > Viridiplantae > Streptophyta > Magnoliopsida > Asterales > Asteraceae > Artemisia > Artemisia tridentata. Next base: position 68,634,875 of record CP139508.1, on the reverse strand, counting down.
AGTCTATTGCCCACGTAGCATAACACATGGGGGTATTTTGAAGTTTGGTCCCCCCCCCCCCCCCCCCGCCACAAGATGACGTTAGTATTGCCTCCGTTAGTCTACCCACGTGCATAACACATGGGGGTATTTATGTCTTTTTATTTCACTACATTCCAATCCCAATCTACTTTATCCCCTTTGACCATTTCAATTTAATAAAAACCCTAATTTATTCTCCCCACCAAATCTACTTTCACTCTCAATCACTCTCAGTCCACTATATCATTACATGACTGCAAGATTCATCCCTGAAGATTAACAATATAAAAATGGTTAGGGGAGTTCAGGTGTGGCAGTTTCGTTTTGAGGTTATGACGGATTGGGATCCTTATAAGCAATATGGTAAGAACTTGTACTAGTATATGTTAATATGTTTTTGGTTGACTTTTCATTATTTTAGTAACTTCAATTCTGATAATGGTGTTTTGTTTATTAAACAGCCAGTTGTCCCAACATGTTCTCAATCAAGTTGCATCATGGTGGAAGGTTCACTGGGATACCCAATAGGAAGTATATTACTGGTAAGGTGCAATACGTGGATTTGGTGGATAGTGAACACTTTACAGTTGAAGTGCTTAATAACATTATCAAAATGTTAAAATATAATCCTAAGCAAATCATGTTTTATCATTTCAAGATACCTAGGAAAAGCTTAGATTGGGGACTTAGAGCATTGGCGTGTGATGATGATGTTGTTAACTTAATTAAGTATGTTTCAAAGCATAAGGTTATAGAAGTTTATATTGAACACAATAAAACCACTGTTGAGTCATTTTACAACCCTACATTTAGGGGAGGAGTTGAAATCAGAGAGTTAAATGATAATGATGAAATAGTTGATGTGGATGAAGATGATGTTCAGGAAAAAACAATGTCTAGTTGCAGGAAGAAGTTGGCCATTGAGTGGAATAATACTGAGCAAAATAATGATGTAATTGACCATGTAGATGAACAGGTTAGGGATGTTAATGATGTAGGGCTTAGTGATGTAGAGGAAGGGGTTAATGAGCATATAGATGAACCTGACAGTGAGCATGCAGATGAAGGGGTTAGTGATGATAATGATATTGTTGATGATGAACACTTGGTAGAGGAAGTAGAAGTTAATATGGATGGATTTAATTTTAGGGTTGATGATGTAAGCAATGATGAACCATTGCATGCTGAAGTTAATATGACAGAGGATGATATAGAGGAACTTGACTTTGATTCTTATGAAAGTGATGTTGGAGATGACAATGATAGTGGTAGGAAATCAGCACTTAGGAAGCTTAAGAAACAAGGTAAAGCAGTTGCTGCAGAAAGTAGGATTGCTAACTTTTTTTATGTTGGTCAAGAGTTTGCCAATAAGGGAGAAGCCACAAAGAGAATTAAGGCACATATTGTTGAAACAAGGAGAAATATAAAGCTTAAAAAGAATGATGCTGTTAGACTTAGGGCAAATTGTTTTGGGACCATACCAGCCTTGGGAAGTGGTGGAGAATCTTTGGATATCCAAAAAAAGACAAAGGTTGGCCCATTAAATGTTGATGAGTGTGTAAATACTCATCATTTTATGCCCATTTTAGACCATAAAAATACTGAAAACACCCAAATAGACCATATTATATTGCAAATATCCTTGGTTTGTGTTTTTATGTGTTTCAGGTACAAAAGGATCGAAAACAGGGCAAAAAACAGACAAAATCCGAGCACAAGATTGGAAAATCGTGAAAAGCCGGAGCCGGGAAAGGAAATTACGAGTTTGGACCGGGATTATGCTCAAATTGTCAAAGTCAACCCTTAGAAATATCAAAAGGGTCAATATTGGTCCTTTGACATATTTTCAGAATGTTGCATATTTGGTCCCTCAATTTTCAGAATGTTACATAATTGGTCCCTAAACTTTAAACCAAACTCTATCCTAAACCTATAACCTAATTAAACCTAATCCTAACCAAAACAAATAACCCAACCTTTTTAAACCCTTTTACCCATAACCCAAGCCCAACAACATAAAAAGCCCAATCATACAATTAACCCACCCCGTCTAATGTTTAACACCCAGGTCAAACCCGGTCAACCCATCTTCCCAAAAAAACCTTTAACCCGCCAAAACCCACCATGTCCAATTCCCCAGGCCAAACAATCATGTCCCCCCATCCCTTTTCTCTTACACACGCCTCCCCCATCCTCTAGCCCCACTAGCTACTCCCTCACGTGTGTACCAATTCACGTGGCTCAGTTTAGCTAAAAATCCTCTATAACCTATTTCCCGCCAAAACTCAAATGGACGACTGTGATGAAACCACTCCAATCCAATGGTGGGATTTGATGAGGGAGACTCAGAGAAGCATTTTGGATTGTAATTTAAAGAAGAGAAGTCAACAAGAATGAGTGTCACTGCTTTTAGACCAAAAATTCATAGTGTAGAATTTAAATTTAGTTAAGTTTTATTGTCATTTTAATTTCAGTTAAATGTAATTTCATTTCAGTTTTATTCAACTTTTATAAGCATTGTATTCAACTTTCAAGTTTAATTAAAGTTCAAAGTTTCCTGATCAATTCGAATTTAGTTCCCCAGTTCTTTAAATTAGATAACATGTTCTCATTCCTGTTCCAATAAGCTCATATGAGCTTGTTAAAGCTTTTGAAAAAGGTTAAGTAGGTCAATTCAGTTTTAATCTCAATTTTCCAAAAAAGTCAACATAAGTCAACTCTTTTGGTCAATAAGCAGTTTGAAGGATAAGCTGACTTGATCAGCTTATTTGGGTATTTTCTGGCTTATTGGATAAGCCTGGGTGTGATTAGTTCTTTGTTTCATCCAGTTCAGTAGAAAACAGTTGTGAGTTCCAATTTTAATATTCTAGCTTATTTTCTGCTTAAGTTTAGTCAGCTTATATTTCTGCTTATTTGTCATGTATTTTTGCTTCTTAGATGATTAGTGATTTACTTAATCATAGTTTAGATGAAATTGTAGTTTAAGTCAGTTAGTTGTAGTAATAAATTTCAATTTCAAGTTTTTAAAGAGTGTTTGGGTTAGGGACTGATTTTGGCAATAAGCTCTGATCACTGTACATTTGCCATAATGTTTTCTTTGATTGTGCTTTTTGGAAGTTAGATAAGCTAATTTCATTAGGTTTTTAGCAGATTTGATAGCTTTAATGGTAAAACACTAGTAAGTAGGTATTTAGACTCAAAACTGCCTTAATAAGCTCTAAATAAGCTGAGGCTTATTTGGTACTGATTATTGGCATTGATAGGTGCATTTTATCATATTAAGTTAGAATTCATAGGTTGGATTAGTTTCAGTAAGAATTGCAAAGTTTAGGTTCAGATAGTCTTTCTGCTGCATCAGTACATACTGAGGTCTTCTCAGCTTTTTCTAGTGATTGTATCTGCTTAATTAGTTAATACCCATGCATTTTTTATTATTATTATTTTTTTTTTGCTTTTATCAATAGCTAGTAGGTTAATCTTGATCTGTTTTAGCTTTATTCTGAATTCAGAGCTTATATGTTAGCTTATTTCTTATCTGCAAGTAGCCCCTTAGAACCTGTTCTGAGCCTGCACTCAGTTTGTGGATTTTGATCATCTGATCTAGGGTCCATTTGGGTGAGCAATTGAGGTTCAATTTTGGGCATTTTCAGTTCTAAAGTAGTCAGTAGTACAAGGTTTTAGAATCTGCTTTTTTTTTTTTTTTCTTCCCAAATCAGCTTATTCTTAGCTTATTGGACAGCTGCAAAAGTGCCTCTCACTCATTCAATCCTGAATGTTTTGTGTAACTGTGCAGTAGTTTAACTGCTTATTCCTAAGTGGTTATTTGAGCTCATTCAGTTGTTTTAAGCTTGTTCTAATATACTTTTATGATTTTGAGCTTTTGATAATTTTTGGATAGCTTTTGCTTATTTTTAGCTTATTTTCAAACTGCTTAATTGGCTGTTCAGCTTATTTAAGCTGATCCAAGTCCTGATTTTATTTTTCCTAGTTTCAAAAATATATTTTAGATTTACCAGTAATTTTTCAGATTTTTCCAAATCAGTTTATTATTTTTAAAGCATTTAAATAGTTTAACTTAGTTTTTAATTCATAATAAATAATTAAAAAGTCAAAAAATATATTTCTTTTTTGTAAAATTTTCTTTTGTCATTTAGGATGTAGGAAAAATAATTTTGTACCCGTAGAGTTTTTATTTCATTATTTTGACGTTTTTAGGTTCGTTCTTGTTTCCCGTTTTCGTTAATTCGCGTTTTTAAGTTTTTTCTTTTACGTTTTTAATCTAGTTTGTTTTCTTAAATTGTTTTTCTCTCCTTTTAAATCGTTTTTAATTTATGTTCACATATCTTAGCATAGAAAACCCAAAATCCTTTTATTCTCACCATTCAGCACACGCAATCACGATTCGAGATCACGAATTCCATTCACGCCTTCGTTGGGGATAACGACCCGGGAATACAACTTCCACTGTATTCCTTTGGGAAAAATATATGACTTGATCACAACGAATCAAATTTTTGGCGCCGCTGCCGGGGAGGGCTGACGCGAATTTTGAATTCTCGTTTATCGTTGCGTGTTTTGAATCTTCGTAAATATTTTCACAAAAAAAAAAAAAAAAAAAAAAAACCCAAAAAGATTTTCATTTCAAAATTTATTTTCCCTTTATATTTTTCAAAATGTTTCTAAAAAACCAAAAATATTCTTCGTATCCCTCTTATCCGTTTAATTCTTTTTCTCACCCTCTATCCGTTTAATTCTTTTTATGTCTTCATCTTACAACTATGGTTGTGAATGGTGTGGGGGACCTCTAAATGGTGGAAATTGTCCCGGTTGTAGCATTATAAATTCGGGAAACGGGTTTGTCTATGACCAAAATCCCTACAATGAAACACCCGACCTTTTCAACCAACCCCCACAACATCATATGGAGACATACTTGTGTGAATTTTGTGGAGGTTTTCCTCATCTGGGATATGATTGTCGAACGGGAGACATGCTTGTCTATGAGCAGAACCCTTATAACAATCAGACACCATCCGGATTTGACACATCTTCATATTATTCACCGCCACAACAGTTTTACTGTTGTGAATACTGTGGAGGTCCGTACTATAATTCCGATTGTCAAACAAGGACCCCGCTTGTCTATGAGCATGGTCCTTGTAACAATTATGATTATTCGTATCATGACCAACCTCCACAGTATCAACCAATTCAAACGCAGCCTCAGCCATTTCCTCAAGAATCATTCCAAGAAATTCATAATATTAGGAATGATCTTCTGGATACTGCTTTCAAAGATGTATTCCAAAAACTTCATGATGTGAGGAATGCATTTAATGCTTGGGCTGCTAAACAGACCAAAGAAGATCGTCATGGTGAATCTATGGAAGATTTACTCGCCATTGAACGTGCAACACATAACCGTTTCTTATTTAATCAGGCGTGCATGCTCGATGACGAAGATGACGACGACGAGGAGAGTACTATTCCTTTGAGTGATATTATTTCTCAACTCCCTCAGTCTATTGCAATCACATCCATCCTTCCCTCTCAGTATAAACCCGAGGACTCTCTTATTATGGGGGATGAGCCTCTTAGCACTGTTCCTGAAAAGGAATCGGACGAATTCATAAAGTCTAGTGCTGAGAACCTCGTCCCAATCCCAAGTGAGTCTGAGGATATATCGGACAGTGAATGTGATTGGTCTTTTGATGATGATTATCCTCCTGATACTTCAGAGGATTCTTCCAGGATCTTCTCTAACCCTCTTTTCAATTCAAATGATGATTTTTCCTCCAGTGATGACGAATCACTTTCTGATGAGGACGCTTCTAATGAAAGTCTCGAAGTCTATTCAAATTCTCTTTTTGAATTTGATGACGAGTACTTTTCTAGCATAAATCCTCTCTTTGATGAAGAGTTAGAGAACGATGAGGTCAAGGACTCTATTATTCATAAACTTGACGATATGACCTCAATTGTTAATCCCGATATTGATAAGGACATTCTTTCTCCGACATATGTGACGTTGCCCTTTGAGGATCGCCATTATATTGATTTCACATATGTCGTCCGAGTTTTTCTACCTTTCTTCTCCTATAAGGTAGCTTGTCCTCTCATTCTCTCGTTCGGGAATGAGGACAAAGTTTTTGACCCCGGCATCTCCATTCTTTTGAGCCGGATGTATCTCATCGGAGTGGAACTTTCAAGTACTTCAATGTTTATCCAAACATCTTGAATGAAAGTCCGATGGAGATTTTCTTTTCCACATGCTTCCCCAAGAACAAATGAATTCGGGGTCGAGTCAAGCTAGTGACTCGGTGAACAAAAACATTAGCATTGCATGGGTAAACGCCCATGTTCCTGACTTCTTTCTATTTTCTGACACTAAGTGTGGGGGGATTCCTCTACTGTGCTCTGTTTGTGTGTTGTTTGCCCTTGTTTGCAGGTTTCCCTTGGATCGTGATGATTTCCGCGCCTGTTTTCAATCCAGCCGCCCAATATCCTATCCTTTTGCTAACGTTTATCTAGGGATATCTTTTCGACTTTTTTTTTGTGAAAAATGGAGATTTCGTTTCCACACTTGGCTATTAGTATTACCTTTTTACGTTCTAAGTGTCGGCATAATAGCCGGTACTTTGAATATTGAGGGCAATATTCAATTCTAAGTGTGGGGGGGGGGGGGGGGGGGGCAATTTTCGCGAATTTTGTCACATTTGTACCTTCTAGTGCCCTAGTACCCCCGTTTTGGCCAAAATTTAATTTTTTTTTCATTTTTAGATAAGAATTGCAATAAAAAATAATAGTGTTTAGTCTTGATTAGGTTAGAACAAAGGGAATCCCGACTCTGCCAGAGTGTTGATCTGGCTGCTTCCTTAACTTTTAGACTAAGGTTTTACGATGTGTGCAAATGAAAATGCTAAGCGTAGAGTAGTTGGTTCTCTTTAGAGCTTATACAAGTAATCTATGGCTTTTCCTCCCAGTAGCTCCTAATCTGACTTAATAAGTGCTTATTTTCAAACATTTGAACACACAAAATCATTTTTTCATACGATTTTGAAAAATACTAGTTCAAAGATTTATTTAAACTTCAGAACAAGCATATGTCATAGTTGCAAAAGTTAAGTAATAAATAAATGTGCTAAAAAGCTAAGGTTCAAGATCGGCCCTTGGATCCTTATTTCCGGAAGGCGTTTAGGTCTTGGCTACCCTCTTACACCGGCCCTTGGACCCTTAATTCTGAAAGGCGTTAAGGTCTTGGAACTCTCCGTTGTAACGGCCCTTGGATCCTTTATTCCAGGAAGGTGTAAAGTCTTGGTTCCCGTGAAACTCCGTTAGTTTATGTTGCACAAGTAAAAAAAAAAAATAAAAAAATAAAAAAAAAAAAGATGAAAAAAATGAAAAGAAAAAAATAAAATAAAATGGAATGATATTGCAAAATGCAAAAATGGAATGATATTGCAAAATGCAATAAGTTTTGATGTGTTTTGAAACTTGCTTGTTGTGAATTTTAAATCTATCTTTCAACTAGTATTAGTCAAAATTTTATATAAACGTCGATTTTTGTGATCAAAATTTTGAAAATCAAGCACAGTCACCTAACTTGAATAAATTGTGGGAGTGAAAAGTTAAGTCTTGGCTTACATAGATTATTAGTATAAGTAGTGTTAGCATTTTACAAAAACGTTTGCACATTGAGTTTAAGCTTAGTTGGGAGTATAAAAAGAGGATGACAATATCAATTCCCTGGAGACACCCATTTTGTGTGAATCCCGTTCCATGATACCACTTTTGGAAATCAAGCATGTTATCTATTTTTTGTTTTAGTTTAAATTTCTCGCATTGAATAAAAAATCGAAACGGGGTATACTTGGTATTCTTTTGATCCTTTCATTACTTCATATGATCGGATTGCTAGGGACTAGCAATAGTTTAGTGTGGGGGATTGATGAGTGTGTAAATACTCATCATTTTATGCCCATTTTAGACCATAAAAATACTGAAAACACCCAAATAGACCATATTATACTGCAAATATCCTTGGTTTGTGTTTTATGTGTTTCAGGTACAAAAGGATCGAAAACAGGGCAAAAACAGGCAAAAACCGAGCACAAGATTGGAAAGTCGTGAAAAGCTGAAGCCGGGAAAGGAAATTACGAGTTTGGACCGGGATTATGCTCAAATTGTCAAAGTCAACCCTCAGAAATATCAAAAGGGTCAATATTGGTCCTTGGACATATTTTCAGAATGTTGCATATTTGGTCCCTCAATTTTCAGAATGTTACATAATTGGTCCCTAAACTTTAAACCAAACTCTATCCTAAACCTATAACCTAATTAAACCTAATCCTAACCAAAACAAATAACCCAACCTTTTTAAACCCTTTTACCCATAACCCAAGCCCAACAACATAAAAAGCCCAATCATACAATTAACCCACCCCGTCTAATGTTTAACACCCAGGTCAAACCCGGTCAACCCATCTTCCCAAAAAAACCTTTAACCCGCCAAAACCCACCATGTCTAATTCCCCAGGCCAGACAATCATGTCCCCCATCCCTTTTCTCTTACACACGCCTCCCTCCTCCTCTAGCCCCACTAGCTACTCCCTCACGTGTGTACCAATTCACGTGGCTCAGTTTAGCTAAAAATCCTCTATAACCTGTTTCCCGCCAGAACTCAAATGGACGACTGTGATGAAACCAATCCAATCCAATGGTGGGATTTGATGAGGGAGACTCAGAGAAGCATTTTGGATTGTTATTTAAAGAAGAGAAGTCAACAAGAAAGAGTGTCACTGCTTTTAGACCAAAAATTCGTAGTGTAGAATTTAAATTTAGTTAAGTTTTATTGTCATTTTAATTTCAGTTAAATGTAATTTCATTTCAGCTTTATTCAACTTTTATAAGCATTGTATTCAACTTTCAAGTTTAATTAAAGTTCAAAGTTTCCTGATCAATTCAAATTTAGTTCCCCAGTTCTTTAAATTAGATAACATGTTCTCATTCATGTTCCAATAAGCTTATATGAGCTTGTTAAAGCTTTTGAAAAAGGTTAAGTAAGTCAATTCTGTTTTAATCTCAATTTTCCAAAAAAGTCAACATAAGTCAACTCTCTTGGTCAATAAGCAGTTTGAAGGATAAGCTGACTTGATCAGCTTATTTGGGTATTTTCTGGCTTATTGGATAAGCCTGGGTGTGATTAGTTCTTTGTTTCATCCAGTTCAGTAGAAAACAGTTGTGAGTTCCAATTTTAATATTCTAGCTTATTTTCTGCTTAAGTTTAGTCAGCTTATATTTCTGCTTATTTGTCATGTATTTTTGCTTCTTAGATGATTAGTGATTTACTTAATCATAGTTTAGATGAAATTGTAGTTTAAGTCAGTTAGTTGTAGTAATAAATTTCAATTTCAAGTTTTTAAAGAGTGTTTGGGTTAGGGACTGATTTTGGCAATAAGCTCTGATCACTGTACATTTGCCATAATGTTTTCTTTGATTGTGCTTTTTGGAAGTTAGATAAGCTAATTTCATTAGGTTTTTAGCAGATTTGATAGCTTTAATGGTAAAACACTAGTAAGTAGGTATTTAGACTCAAAATTGCCTTAATAAGCTCTAAATAAGCTGAGGCTTATTTGGTACTGATTTTTGGCATTGATAGGTGCATTTTATCATATTAAGATAGAATTCATAGGTTGGATTAGTTTCAGTAAGAATTGCAAAGTTTAGGTTCAGATAGTCTTTCTGCTGCATCAGTACATACTGAGGTCTTCTCAGCTTTTTCTAGTGATTGTATCTGCTTAATTAGTTAATACCCTTGCATTTTTTTTTGCTTTTATCTGTAGCTAGTAGGTTAATCTTGATCTGTTTTAGCTTTATTCTGCATTCAGAGCTTATATGTTAGCTTATTTCTTATCTGCAAGTAGCCCCTTAGAACCTGTTCTGAGCCTGCACTCAGTTTGTGGATTTTGATCATCTGAACTAGGGTCCATTTGGGTGAGCAATTGAGGTTCAATTTTGGGCATTTTCAGTTCTAAAGTAGTCAGTAGTACAAGGTTTTTGAATCTGCTTTTGTTTTTCCCAAATCAGCTTATTCTTAGCTTATTGGACAGCTGCAAAAGTGCCTCTCACTTATTCAATCCTGAATGTTTTGTGTAACTGTGCAGTAGCTTAACTGCTTATTCCTAAGTGGTTATTTGAGCTCATTTAGTTGTTTTAAGCTTGTTCTAATATGCTTTTATGATTTTGAGCTTTTGATAATTTTTGGATAGCTTTTGCTTATTTCTAGCTTATTTTTAAACTGATTAATTGGCTGTTCAGCTTATTTAAGCTGATCCAAGTCCTGATTTTATTTTTCCTAGTTTCATAAATATATTTTAGATTTACCAGTAATTTTTCAGATTTTTCCAAATCAGTTTATTATTTTTAAAGCATTTAAATAGTTTAACTTAGTTTTTAATTCATACTCCCTCCGTCCCATATTAAGTGTCCATAATGGAATCTTGGGATGTCCCAAATTAAGTGTCCAGGGAATATTTTCAACCAATGAGAAGAGACTTTAGTGGGTGATAGTGATATTTGATTGGTGGAGAGTGTAGTTAGTGGAATTTCCTAAAACTTTGTGCATTTGAAAAGTGGACACTTAATATGGGACGGAGGGAGTAATAAATAATTAAAAAGTCAAAAAATATATTTCTTTTTTGTAAAATTTTCTTTTGTCATTTAGGATGTAGGAAAAATAATTTTGTACCCGTAGAGTTTTTATTTCATTATTTTGACGTTTTTAGGTTCGTTCTCGTTTCCCGTTTTCGTTAATTCACGTTTTTGAGTTTTTTCTTTTACGTTTTTAATCTAGTTTGTTTTCTTAAATTATTTTTCTCGCCTTTTAAATTGTTTTTATTTTATGTTCACATATCTTAGCGTAGAAAACCCAAAATCCTTTTATTCTCACCATTCGGCACACGCAATCACGATTCGAGATCACGAATTCTATTCGCGCCTTTGTTGGGGATAACGACCCGGGAATACAACTTCCACTGTATTCCTTTGGGAAAAATATATGACTTGATCACAACGAATCAAATAGTCAAATGGAAAGGAATGTGGATAAGGGCCAAAAGGTAATTGAACAAGTAGAAGAGAACAATAAATGTCATTGGTCTTTGTACATACACTTAAATGATTCACAAAAATGGGTTGTTAGATCATTTACTGGTTAACATAAATGTCTTTTATCTAGAAAAATCCAAGCTGCTACTTCTACTTTTCTATCACAACATGTTGTAGATCTGATACAATTGAATCCAGAAATGCCAACTAAAGCTATACAAGATCAAATGCAGAAACAGTTTCATGTTGGTGTTTTAATTCACAAAGATTTTAGAGCAAAAGCAAAGGCAGAGTCTGTTTTGAAGGGTGATGCTCAGGTGCAGTATTCTTTGCTTCATGACTATGTGGTGGAATTACAGAGGTGTAATCCAAACACAACAGTTAGGTTAGATTTTGAAAGGGAAGGAGATCCAAAATCTATTACTAGGACTTTTAAAAGAATTTATGTCTGTTTGGGAGCTTTGAAACAAGGTTTCAAAGCTGGTGGTAGGGATTTGTTGGGTTTAGATGGAGCATTCATGAAAGGGCAATATCCTGGACAACTTCTAACAGCTGTGTCTGTGGATGGAAATAATGGTATATATCCCATGGCTTATGGAATTGCTGAATCTGAATCACTTCAGTCTTGATTATGGTTCTTGTCACATCTTGGGAATGATTTAGATTTAGAGAGCAACTCTAACTTTACATTCATTACTGATAGGCAGAAGGTAAATTTCTTACTTCATATTGGTAGCAATTGCATTCTTGTTAATTTCTTACTTTATCTTACATCTGTTATATGTTTAAATTTCAGGGACTATTGCCAGCAATTAAGAAGTTGTTTCCAGCAGCAGAGCATAGGTTTTGTGTGAGGCATATCAATGAAAATATGAACTTGACATGGAGAGGTGGAGTATTTAAAGACTTATTGTGGAAAGCTGCTACTTCAACAACAACTGTGGAATTCACCAATGCAATGAATCAGTTGAAGGGCTACAATATTAAGGCTTATGAATGGTTGAACAAAATTGCACCATAACACTGGACAAGAACCCATTTTTCTGGTATGAATTTTGTTCTTTATAACTTATGTTCTGGTATGACTATTGTTCTATATAACTTATGTTCTTGTATGACTATTGTTCTATATAACTTATGTCATTGTATGAACACTGGACAATATTAAGGCTTATAACTGATTTATAATTTATGTTCTTACACAAAGAATATAACTATGACAGGTAGGGCAAAATGTGATTTACTGATCAACAACATATGTGAGGTTTTCAACAGACAATTATTAGATGCTAGGGACTCACCAATTATATCTGCATTAGAATATGTAAGAGAATACCTAATGAAAAGGATTGTCATTGTTTAAAAGATAATTCAAAAAAATGAAGGTCCTTTAACACCTGCTGCTACAAAGATCTTTAATCAAATAAAAGAGGCTGCTGCAAACTACATAGTAGAATGGAATGGTTTAGATCTGTATCAGGCTAAAGGACCTCATGGTGTTCAGTGTGTTGTGAACTTAACTGCTAGAAATTGCACTTGTAGAAAATGGGAAGTTTCTGGTATGCCCTGTAGACATGCAGTAGCATGCATTAATGATATGGGTGATAATGGAATGGGAGTTGGGTTGCCTGAAGATTGGGTAGATCCTGTATATAGGCTTGAAACATGGAGAGAACAATACTCATTCAAGATAAACCCTACCAATGGTAGAAATTTATGGGTGAAGCATGACTGGCCAACATTAATGCTTCCACCTAAGGTGCATGTACAGATTGGTAGGCCTCAAAAAAAAAAAAAAAAAAAAAAAAAAAAAAAAAAAAAAAAAAAAAAAAGTGCTGGTGAGGTTGAAGGTTTGGTAAGGGCTGGGAAGTTAAGTAAAAAAGGGATGCAAGTTACTTGTAAAATTTGCAAAGGCAAAGGACACAACAAAAGATCATGCAAGGAAGCTCCAGCTGCTACAAGTCAATCTGCTACAACCCAAGACCAATCTTCTACTGCAACAAGCAAATCAAGTGTGACAAGAGCAAAGAAATCTGCAAGACATGTTCAATTTTCAGGAACCAATGTTCCAGCTTCCAACAGCCAAGTACAACCTTCTACTGCAAGCATGGTTCATGTTCAAGCTACTGCTACCCAAGTTCAAGCCACTGCAATAAATGTTCAGTCAACTCCTAGACTAACCAAAAAAACTGCAAACAGAGTCTTGTCACCAACAAAGAGTGTCTGATGTGTTCTGTTTCAAACAATATATTTTGTTTCAAGTATTGTCTGATGTGCTTTTAGTATGTCTTTTGTGGTTCATGGAATTGCACTGATCTAGTAAGCATAACAATGTGGTTTATGTATGTATGAAGTGCTTTAAGACACTTGTGGTTTAACTATTAGCAGTTTATGAAATTTGTGTTATGTTGTTTATAGCATTTGTGTGTCTTTATGTGTATGACAGTTGTGTACTAAATATTTGTTGATTCAAATACATAAGATATTACATAAGATGCAATTTACTCTTTTTCAAGAGAAAACTACCAGTTTCATTGCCAAAACAGAAATACATCAACCTACATAAACAGATACACTAAAAAAAAATCCAGCTGCATATCAACATTTTCTTCAATCTTCCATTTGCTACAACCATTGCATCCCTTGATTGTTGAAGGGCATTTCTTGCCGTTAGCAGCCCTGGAATGATATCCCTTGAACGAGCACACATTGGTGGATCCATCCAATCAAAATAACCACAGCCCACACCCTCCTACAATAGATCAATACCCAACATTATTCACTTGGAAAAGAAAAAACATATAAAATGATGCTTTGTAACAACTTACAGTTTGGGGGCACGAGAAAAAACGACGGCCAGGGTTTAATTGGGTCCATGATGTGCGAATAACCACACGCTTACCACACATACAATTCACCATCTTATGTTAGGGTTAGGGTTTAATTTAAGATTAGGTTTTGGGATTGGGTTGGGTTCTTAAAATGATAAAGTGGATCGGTGGGGGTGGGGATTATATAATAGATTGGGTGGGGTTAATTTGGGGTGTGGAGTGTAGTGAAATAAAATGACATAAATACCCCCATGTGTTATGCATGTGGGGTAGACTAACAGAAAGAGTAACAACGTTATCTTGGGGGGGGACCAAACATGCAGGCCAAACTTCAAAATAGGGACGTCCATTGCACTTTCAAAAGGTTGGGGACCCAATCTGCAATTTTGCCAAACATTAGGGACCAAAAATGCAATTTACTCAATATAAATTTAATATATATTTTGTACACTTGTAATCACATTCTCAGTATTAGTTAAAATTCATACGTGTATTTATATTTTATTGTGTGCCTTACATTTTGACTATGAGACGACACTAGAATATAAACCACGACGACCCTCTTGTTCAAAACAAAGTAACAAACAAATAGTTGGTTTTAGGCTAAGTTATTTATTTTGGATCTTTCGTTATTTGTTGTAAAAAAAATATAATAAACAATCTGAAGTTAAAAAGAGATTAAGAAATATGAAATATATATGGTGTTCACACTGGAGTGCGTTATCGTATATGTATATCACAAATCTTAAAACATAGATCTATATCATTAAAAACAAAGATATTTGGCTTTCGTGTAATGGTATGAAGCTTCGTGAAAGTTTATTTTTTGTTGATATTCGAAGGCCATCATTGGGTGTGAAGCTTATAAGGGGGAGTAGTTAGTAGAGACACAAATTTTATTAATGGGTTGGCTATGAGGAGAGCCGCGAATGCTGTTCATTTGATGAGTCTTCTTCCACAGTTACATGACCCGCAAGGTGAGCTCTTTTTGCTTCGATCGTGTATGGGTATTGTCAAACTCTTTTTTGGTTTAAGGACTTGTCAACCTGTACACTTGGAGGATGCAACCTTGTTCTTTGACAAAGGATTGCGTGGGTCGATAAAAAACATAGTGGTTTGTGAAGGACCTTTCTTTGGAGACTTACAGAGGCGACTTGCTTCTTTACCAATTTGATTTGGTGGTTTGGGTTTGTACTCAGAAAAAGTAGTTTCCTCTTATGCTTTTGTAGCCTCGAGGGCCAATCTTGGGTGCTACAAGACCACATCTTGCGTGACAGTGGCATATGTGGTATGAATGATGATTATGTTTGTGCTCTGGCTTGTCTTTATGATACGATTCCAAGCTTTGATTTTAACGGTTTCACTAATAAGGACATCGCCCCCTCTAAAACCCAATAAACACCGGCGATGCCTTTTTTAATGAAATGGTCAAGGATACGGAAGTCCACTTTTACATGACTGTGAGACAAAAAGTTATTTTTGAGTGTCTACGCGCACCACAGGTTCAGGATTTTCTACTAGCTATCCCCATAGATGGGCTAGGTCAACATATGTCACCGGTAGAATATCGTACTATCCTTAAATATCGCCTCGTGATTCCATTATTTCCGATTGATGAGATATGCCCTGTTTTTCGCAAGGCATGTTTAGATTCCTTTGGGGAACATGCGGTTCATTTTAAAGAGCTCACAGGATTAGGGATGGCAAAAAAAACCCGAACCCGACGGGGAAACCCGAAACCCGAACTAATTGGGGCGGGGCGGGGCATGATAATCGGGTTACGGGACGGGTTTGGGGATTAAACGGGGATTTTAATCGGGTTTGGGGCGGAGAGCGGGGAATCCTCGCCCCGCCCCGCCCCACCCGATTAATATATACACATATACAAATATATCTATACTTATATAGTATTTTGTTAGTATTTACGTGATAAAAAAATATTACTTTAATATTGTAAGTTTTTTTTATATATGTAAGAATGCAAAATTGTGATTATACAAACTGGTTTAGTATCATATTTTTAAGTTTTAATTTTGACGGTATAATTTATTATTATTTATGTATAATACTATCATTGAAAACTTAATAAGGATTGTTTGTAATTGATTATTAATAGGATCGTTATTACTAACGGTCTAAAAATAACAATAAATGTGAAATGGTGCGGCTTTTTTCAAAAATTGCACCCAAATAAGACATCCCGATAAGATCCCCGATTAATACGGGGCGGGTTTGGGGGACCATCACGCCCTAACGGGGAGCCCCGATTAGATCCCCGATGGGGATCGGGGCGAGTTTGGGGAGAACTGTGGTAAATGGGTTTGGGGATGGGGATGGCCGCCCTACCCCAAACCCGCCCCGTTGCCATCCCTACACAGGATTCAAATACTGACACGATTTGGTTAGAGGCGTCTTTTTTGACGTATGTAGGCGTGCCAGGATCTCCGCCAAGAAAGAAGCACATGTGAACTTTTTGGCTGACCCGTCGGATGGAAGATCCACATTGAGACCGGCTGATGTTTTGTTTTTGTATGGGTTGGCGGTAAACATGATTGTGTGGATTTGACCAGGGTTTCTCCTCTCGTGGGTTTAAGTAGTCGGGGTTTTACAGTTGGACATGCTACTTTGAAAGCCGCTTCATGCAAAGTGACAAAACACGAGAAAACATGCATTGAAAATCAACACGTGTTATTGCTTCCATGTTTGATACCTTTTGGTTTCCTTGCACCTGATGCGGTAGAGCTACTCAATAGTGTCCAACGAGTTATGAATAGTAATGTTATGACACATAGATCCACAAATGCTGTTTTCAGAAGAGTTAACTTTGCAATCCAAAAAGGGCTAGCGGCGCAGCTTGTTGCTCGTTTGCCTTCTACCACCATGTAAATCCTATTTTGATGAGATAGTAATAATAATAATAAAAGGCAAATCCACCATTGCAAGTTTATAAAAAATACACTAAAATGTGCCAGGTCTAAGTTCGAACTACACTTAGCATGAACAACTTCATATGCATATGCCGACATTTTGAAAGTGAAGGTGCGAATTTAAACAAACTCAAATCTTGTGAATTGGTTTTTAAAACTATTGTAAACCATATAAAATAAAGCTAGACATATATAATAGGAATTGTTATTATTGGTTAGAATATTAGTGTCTAATAGTTAAGATATAAGTTTAGGGGGTTAGTTGTAGTTTAGCTCAAACTTAATGAGATAGTCATGTATTAGGAAATTTCCTAACCTCCTTAATTATAAAATCCTTGTTCACAAAGTATTAGGTTTTTCCTCTCTCATTCTCTATAAATAGAAATGAGAGGGGGGGGGGGGTTGAGATTTATTTGTACATTCTTTTCTTGCTAACGTTTAATAAAAGTTTGAGCGTAAATATCTCGTGTGTGTGTTGGTACCACTCGACATTAGGGATCATAACCCTTTGTTGAGGTATTGTTGGAGTAGTTCTTGATTCGTAGTTCCTGTAACACCCCCAAAATTTTAAAATAACAGCGGAAGTCTAATTGGGGTATTACTGTGAGGATCAAAAACAAAATCATAGAAAAACAGCCTGTAAGGGCATTTTTAATTTATATAGGTCCATAATACAAATTCAGTTACAAAGCGTTACATCAGAGTGCTAACAGTTTTTCCAAAGAAACATCATTTTAACTGAATTACAACTTTATTTTACACCTTTATTTAAGATAGGGTACGCCCGCTCCATGCCTTGATTTGCTCCACTAGTTTCCTGAGATACATGCTTAAAAGTCAACATAATGTTGAGTGAAATCATGGAGTTTGAAGTTTAAATATCAGTTCGATTCACAAGTAGGATTGTATTTGAGATACAATCAGTTTAAAAGTTGATATCGCAGTTCATATATTGCCCTAAGTCTCATGACACGCAAACGTTAACAAAGTACCGCATAAACGGAGGTGTTCATCAAATTAATGATGAAAGTTTTACCCTCGTGTAATAGGTGATTTGCCAATTCCTATTTTTCTCAAATATAATGTATCGCGACTAATACGACTAGCAAAAAGCATTCCGTCCAAGTATTAGTGGGATAGGTCGTCAGCCTCTAATAGATCTATTCATTATATTCGCGTTCACCGCAGTGATTAATGGCTCATGATAAAGGGTCTTGTGGCAATAAGGTAACTTAGGCATATATCAAGTCAGGTAGCATACAGAAAAATACTTGTGATCTGTTTATAGCATGTATCCCCCTCACGGAGTTTAAAAGTATAAAGAGTTTAAAAAGTGAGGCCATGACTCACCTTAAGCGTTACTGGTGATAGTGAACGTAAACTCAGGGGTGATTATGATAACAACTTCGATATGGAACCTGGTAAATATATAAATATCTGAGAATCTGACTAATTTCTAGTGGTGTGTGTGAATGAATGGTGAATGGTGAATAACTAATGATGTGCAACGATCTGATCATTGAAAGTGAAAGTGTTACATTCAGAATGATGCTACATATATGATTATTGTGTTCGTGCTCTCGTAAGGTTATATCTTCAAAGAGTGAATGAAATGCTATGAAATATTAACTCTAAATGTTCCTAACGTTACTAAGTATCGAAAATTAAATAATATGCAAACAGAATGTGTAAAAATGCATATGAGGTAAAGGTGTGGTGCAAAATGGAAAAATAAAATAAGAATGTCAAGTTATAATAGTTGGTCCTTGTTCTTTCCAGATTTTACATCTTTTACCCTAACTGCGGTTCGCGTTACGTCGTTAGTCCTTGTCAAGTCCATAGTCCAAAATAGTCCAAAAATTGTCCATATGTCCATATAAGGCTTGGAGTTTATTCATTGGTCAATTCAAGTCCTTTACAAACTGTTTTCACAGCTTCAGTCCGCATGTTTCATAGTTTGGCAGTTTTAGTCCTTTTGGTTAAGTCGCGTTACATTTTTAGTCCGAAAATGACAAAAAGGTAAAGAAAAGTGTGGCCATTTTTGTTAGTGCTTATTTAAGTAATTTTTAACTTATTCCAACTGCTTATTAGGCTGTTTGCTTATTTTTAATCGTAAAGGGGCTTTTAACGTGTTCCACAAGTGGCCCGTTAAGAATTCTAGAGGCGGGGGTATGTAAATTGTTTTGGGCTTGGACTTAGGTTATTTTTATGATTCTGAAAATTTATTATGTGGGCCTGTTGGGCTTACCAATCACAAAGTCTTATTGGGCTTTAAATAAGCCCAACCGAAAAAGTTAAAATTAAATTTCTGGATTTCAAAGTTTAGATACTAGCGAGTACCATATGAAATGATTTAATTCGAACGTGTTAGGGAGCTTATAAGGTCGAAGTTAAAACACGAAACATGTAGTTTTCCAGGTGTACTATCGAGAGGAGTAAAAATATATATGCGTTAAATTCACGATTTCGAAGTAAATGGTTCATGAGTTAGACTATGTCGGGACGATTTTTCCAATTTTAAACACTTAGTTTATTTTCACTCGTTTTCCAAAATGTTCGGTCAAGTAATGTTTAGAATGGTCCTTTTTAGATGTCGAGGGGAGCTTATGGGTAAGGTTTCAAAAGACGAATGATGTTCTAGGTCATGTAGAGTGTCGAAAGGTGTAAAAATATACACACGTTATATGTAAAATTACGAAGTAATGATGGTGTGAAGTAGGTAGTTCGAAGCAGTTTTTAACAAATAGAACACTTAGTCACATTTTGATATTTTCCAACGTATTTGATATGAATGTATTCATTTCATGGTTAAGAGACTTGGTGAGTTTTCATGTATATATTCCACATTTATTGAGCGTGTAACCCTTGTGTGCTCATGGTCTATTTTTATATGTCTGGTGATATGTTGAGTCGAGATAGAGATGGGTAAAGGTCATTAGGGTCTCGTATGAAGCTTTAACTTTTATATATATTTCGATATTCAATATGCATGTGAAGACTACATGTGTCATACGTTCGAGTGAAAGGATTCAAATTATGAAATGCATGTCATACTATCTTAATTTTAAATGATATTATAGTTCCTTAGTGGTGCTGTGGTTCATTACATGGACTCGTTCCTCCTTATTTAACGTGACATACACAAGGAAATATGGTTCATTCGATATGTAAGTATGTGATATGCATGAGTGAATGATTTAACGTGTAAAGAGATATAGAGAAAATTCATACCACACCTTGAAAAGGTGGTGAAGAGGCAATAAGGTTCGAATGAGAACGCAAGATAAGAAGGGCAGTCCACTGCTTCGAATACGTTTTTATACGTACCTTCTTCTCCTCGTGTGCTCCCCAACTCTCGACAGAAAGTTACTAATCTTTTTAGGGTATGTTTGAGAGTGAAAGAAAGTGATGTGTGGGTAGGGTAATGGAAGATAGGATGGGTCATCTTATAGGTAAAATATCACACACGTTTTCATTGACTATTTGACCTATCATTGGAGTTACTGTGTTAGAAGGACACCTAAGTAGGTTTGCTGTCATTGGTGGGGTGTGAGATAGATATTTGGTAGTTGGTGTTTTGTATTCTTGCTCTTGGAGTATACCTAGATTCGGTTTGTGTTAATATTGGCACAAAAATTGAACTAGCGAGCTACAAGCTCTTGCTGCAGTTCATTCCTCCTTTTAAGTACCATTATATGTTAAAAATATCGTTAGAAAGTCTTAGGAAAAAGCAGGGTGTGATATGGTTGTGTTTCGACATTTATATGTATATGTATGTGTCGAGTATGGGACGAGCAAATGGGTTTTATTTATGGTATCCATGCATGACATCCATAGCTGGGAACTCGCACAAGGGAAATTCATTGGGTGGTGATCACAATGGTACAAAAATTTGTATGGGTTACGTTCGATATTTTTGAGATACTAAGGCGTTTTGGGAGAGTGTTATCGATCGGGTTTATAAAAGAAAAGAAAAGAGAAGACTAGCATAGGAATGGAGTTGGGTTAGTGGCGATGGGCTGTGTGGTTTTGATGGGCCGAAATATTAAGGGCCCGGTTGGTTAGGATTTGGATTAGTTATTTAGTTAAGTGTATTAGGTGTAATTAATTTTAGTTAAGTGTATTTTGTGTAAATGATTTTTGTGTTAGATGTATAGAAATGTTATGTTTTATCGTGAGTATTGTCATTTGTCGTTGATCGTGAAAATGTGTTGTCGCGATGGAAGTGTTATCTCGAGTTCGGTGTATACAATATATATATGAAATGTATCGCGATATTAATAACGATAATAGAAAAGTTTAAATTTCCCCGTAAAAATGGGCTTTATTAAATGGTAATACAAGATTATCACTAATCATTGAGATTAACTACAAGGGTTTTTCGTAGAATCCTACAGTACTCCTCCCTCATTCTGAATTCCGTCCCGGAATTCAAGTCTAAGATGGCTAACGAAAGTGGTTTACGAGAATAAGTGTGGATATTTTTCACGGATTTGGTCTTCGCGTTCCCATGTGTATGTTGGTCCCCTCTTGTAGTCCCATTTAACCTTCACAATGGGAATACGGTTTTGCATAAGTTGTTTCACCTCTCTATCCATTATCTCTACGGGTTCCTCTGTGAACACAAGTTTGTCGTCCAGTTTAATCTCTTTCAGCGAAATGACGAGAGTCTCGTCCGATAGGCATTTCTTAAGTTGGGATACGTGGAATGTAGGGTGTACCCTACTGAGTTCTTCTGGAAGTTCTAATTTATAAGCAACTGGACCAATCTTCTCGAGGATTTTAAAAGGTCCAATGTATCTTGGGTTGAGTTTTCCACGCTTTCCGAAGCGTATCATTCCCTTCCAGGGCGAAACCTTTAGCATAACTCTATCTCCAACTTCAAATTCCATGGGTTTTCTCCTCACGTCCGCATAACTCTTTTGTCTGTCGCGAGCATCTTGGAGACGATGTTTGATTTTGAATATCTTCTCTGTCGTGTCGCGGATTAGTTCTGGTCCGGTAAGTTGCATGTCACCAACTTCCGTCCAGCAGACAGGTGATCTGCACTTTCTCCCGTAAAGTGCTTCAAAAGGTGCGGCCTTTAAGCTAGCGTGGTAACTATTGTTGTACGAGAATTCAACCAATGGTAAGTGTTTGTCCCAACCTTTTCCGAAGTCAAGTACACATGCTCTAAGCATATCTTCCAAGGTTTGGATTGTCCTTTCACTTTGTCCATCAGTCTGGGGATGATAGGCGGTGCTCATGTCCAATCGAGTACCGAGAGCTTTCTGTAGGGATTGCCAAAATTCTGAAGTGAATCGGCTGTCCCTATCTGAAATGATAGAGATTGGGACTCCATGTCGGATTATGATTTCTTTGAAGTACAACTGAGCGAGTGTGTCCAACTCGTCAGTTTCTTTGATAGGCAGAAAATGAGCAGATTTGGTCAAACGGTCGACGATAACCCAGATGGTGTCTAATCCGGTCGACGTTCTTGGCAACTTGGTAATAAAATCCATAGTGATTCTTTCCCATTTCCAAACTGGTATTTCAGGTTGTACAAGTAGTCCAGATGGTTTCTGGCTTTCAGCCTTGACTCTTGAACAAGTCAAACATTTTCCAACATACGTTGCAATGTCGGCTTTCATGTTTGGCCACCAGTAAAGTTGCTTGAGATCTTGGTACATCTTGTTGGATCCGGGATGGATAGAATATTTAGACTTGTGAGATTCATGCATGATAAGATCTCGAATACCTCCGTAGAGAGGAATCCAACATCTTTTCTTGAAGCATAACATTCCATCGGCTCTTCGTATGAATCCGTTCTCACTTTCTGGCATGCCATTAATTTTCTCGTGAGGTCGATTTTCTTCTTGAAGAGCTTCCGATTGGGCTATGAGAATTTGAGATGGGAGCGGTGAATAAATTGTCATTTCTAACGATCGGACTCTAAGGGGTTTGATTCTTTCTTTTCTGCTTAATGCGTCGGCCACGACATTCGCTTTACCGGGGTGGTAGCGAATTTCACAATCGTAGTCGTTGAGTAGTTCCAACCATCGACGCTGTCTCATGTTCAGCTCCTTCTGATCTAGTATGTGTTGAAGACTTTTGTGATCGGTGAATACCGTGCACTTTGTACCGTATAAGTAATGTCTCCACATTTTAAGAGCGAATACTACTGCTCCTAGTTCCAGATCATGAGTGGTATAATTTTCCTCATTTTTCTTGAGTTGTCGAGAAGCGTAAGCGATGACTTTGTTTCTTTGCATTAGTACCGCACCTAAACCATGATGCGATGCGTCACAATATACTACAAAGTCGTCGCTCCCGTCCGGTAGTGCTAGAATTGGTGCTTCACAGAGTTTTTGTTTGAGAAGTTGAAATGCTGATTCTTGTTTCTCTCCCCAGATATATTTCTTGTTTTTCTGAGTGAGTTCTGTCAAAGGTTTTGCGATTTTGGAAAAACCTTCTATAAACCTTCGATAGTAACCAGCGAGTCCTAAAAATTGTCGAATTTCAGTTGGAGTGGTGGGCGATGCCCAACCTTTAACTGCTTCGATCTTGGCGGGGTCAACGTGAATACCTTGATTGTTGATGATGTGGCCTAAGAATTGAACGGTGGAGATCCAAAAGTCGCATTTGGAAAATTTCGCATACAGTTTTTCTTGCTTGAGTAACCCCAAAATGGTTCTCAAGTGCTCAGCATGCTCTTTTTCGTTACGTGAGTAGATCAGAATGTCGTCAATGAATACAATTACGAACTTGTCCAAGTATGGCTTGCATACACGGTTCATTAGATCCATGAACACTGCCGGTGCGTTGGTGATTCGTCGTTTTTATAGTTTATTTTTCCAAAGGAAAAGGCAACGTATGCGTTTTCCCCGAGTCGTGTCCAAACGAAGGTCGAAAATCGAGTTGTCGAGACGTTGTCGAATACGTGTGGTGAATGAGTGTGAAAAAGAGTGATTGATTGATGATTTTATACTACGAATAATAAAATATGAAATGAAAACAACTAATTAAGCTAAAGAAACAATTAATCTAAGCATGTAATCCTAAAAACGAAAATTGAATTTAAAACGTTACGCGACGAATTTTAAAAACGTAAATAAAAGTGATTTTCTAAAATTTAAAACCTAAAATATAAAAATAATTTTCCTATATTAAAACTGATAAAAGAAAATTTTTGGAAAAAGAAAAATATTTTTTTGACTTTTTAATAATTTTTTATGAATTAAAAACTAATTTAAACTAATTAAATGATTAAAAATACTAAAGATATTTGGAAAAATCTAAATTTTTTTGAGTAATTCTAATTTTTAGTAAGAAATCTAGGAAAAATAATTTTAGAAACTAATTATGCCTAAATAAGCTGTAACAGAGAATAAGCTAATGAGAAATAAGCTAAAAATAAGCAAAAGCTGGCCAAAAATCATCTAAAGCTCAAAAATAGTAAAACACACTTAATAAAGCTTGAAACAACAAAAAAAAAAAACAGAAAAGCTCAAGGCATAGGCTAAAACTTGGCTGAGCAGCTTGTAAGTTTGGACAGAAATAGTGGTTTCACAGCCAACTTCAAGCTACTTTAAAATCTAGACAAAAGCTAATCAGGAGAAAATAAAAGCTGATACTATTGACTACCTAAGAACCAAATATGCCCAAATTTAAACATCAATTGCTACTAGAAATAGAGCCTAGAACAAATGGCTGTGTGGAACAAATTCTAATGCAGCAGACTCAGAACATGTTCAAGTGCTGATATTTCAGACCCCAAATAAGCTATCTAATAAGCACAAAACTCTAATACCAGATGTTGCATTTCAAGCCTAACATTTGAACTTCTTAAAAATTAAAAAACCAAGGCCTCAGCTTATCTGGTTAAGCCTCAGATAAGCTGAGATCAGCAACAAGTACACAGTTTTGCACAAACTATTTCTGAGATAGCAACCCTACTGTTTTGGCGTTAACTTTTGTAATTCTTAACCAGTTTAAATCAGACCTAGGAAACTTACTACAGGAGCTCGGAAATGCAAAAGAGTGGGTGAAATTAGATCAGCTTATTATGAGCTTCTATGTGACAGCTAAATTCCTAAAATTTGCACTTATCAATTCCAATTACTAGTAAACCTACACACTAACTGATATCCTATCTAAAACAGCTGAACTATTACCAAACACACTTACTCTAAATTGTCACCAATGCAAATGAATCAGTAACTCAAGAAAACTTAACCAATTTTTACCCAGTTGACCCATAAGCTGTTTTAAACCAAACACACCCTTACATAATCTGTTTTTGAGATTAAATACAAGGGACCTTTTAAAAGTTGTAAAACAGAATTTAAAAAAAAAAAAACACTAGACTAGTTTTTATCCAGAAAATGAACTTTTTAAAAGAAAATAAGCTGAAAAAGCATAATAAGCTGACTTTGACTTTCCTGTTGACTTAAAGCAATAATAAGCAGAAATTAAAAACAGATGATCATAAACCAACAATATTACATCAAAACTAAACTTGAAAAGCAGAAGAGTAAAAATAAGCACTTTATCTTAGAAATAAGCTGATGAACAGGAACTATTGACCAAAGTTTGACTTTAATTAAAACTTGAAAACTGAGTACATAAAATGACTGAAATGTAAATTACAACTTGAATTTAAAAGTTACACTACGAAAAACAGTAAATGACAAAGAAATTAAAATGGTAACAATTTTCTAAAGACATGAAAAATTGGACAATTTGAGTGCTGAGGAGATCTCTCTATTTATAGCCGAAGGGTGAAGGTTCCAGGCTTGTCCAGGTCATCAATCCGTGCCACTGCTCTTGATATCAGCCCTTAGATCCTCCCTTGCTCTCCACGCTTGATTTCCATCCGTTAGATCAAAGATATGAGGTGGCTCCTCCAATGGCAGGCTTCCACGCGTCCCTAATAGCTGTCAGTCCCTTCTAGAACCTCCAATCATGAGATAATTAATATGATACGAGGTAATTGAGTGGTACGGTAAAATAGGGTTCATGTAACAGTGAATTTTGGGGAAAGAGGGGTGAATTTGGCGCGTGGTGTGTGTGTATTTTTTTAAATATATTTTGACTGTGAGAGTTATAGAAAGGGTTGACTGGGTTTTGATAATTTTTGGGTCGGGTCAGTATATAAGATAGTGGGTTGGGCTGGTTGTTTTAAGGGTGGGCTGGATTAGTATTTTAGGTGGGTTAATTTTATGGATCCGGGTGTAAGGTTTGTTTAAGGTTTTAAGGTATTTAAAGTTTTTGATTCTAGGGACCATTTATGTAATTGCTGAAAATTTGGGGACTGATCTTGCCAATTCTTCAAAGTTGATCTAAGGGCTGAAATTGACAAGCTTTGATAATTTGAGGACTTTGGTTGACTTTTTGACCATAATTTCCTCCCCGGCTTCGGCTTTAAATCATTCTTCCAAATCTCGTGCTCGGTTTTCCGTTTTATCTTGATTTTTGTCCTTTTCTTCGATATCCGTGCCTGCATATGTAAAAACACAAAAACACAATATATTTTGGCATTTTGGTCGGGTTTTTGATTATTTTGGTCCGGTTTTGGTCAAGAAAAAGTATGTGTTTAAGCACATACCAAAATTCCCCAGACTAAATCATTGCAGTGTCCTCACGAAATGCTATAGAAACACGTTTTCAAAACCAAAAATTTCTAATTTCTTTCTACTAACTTTGAAAGTAGCAAAATTTTCAAAAGAGATTAAGAAATCTTAAGTTCTAAAAACTCCCCGATTTTCCTTTTATTCTATTTTTGTATTTTTCTTATTATTCATGTGACGGCTTTGTTGACAATCATTATCTATCGATAATTTTTAGGGTCTTCGAGTAGGAAACACGACTCATAAAGAAGTGACCATACGGATAAAATTCGTCGTCCCTGATTTTTCACGAGTCCCCAAACTAAGCTTAAAAATGAAATCATTGCTATTTACAAGTTAGATTGCCAACACTACTCATAAAAGCTAATTGTGGACTCCTTGTTCCCAAATTCCTATTTTCCTCTATTTATTTTATTTTTGGTGAGAAATGAATTTCTTCAAATTCTCATTTCGATAATTTTTAGTCCGATAAAGATACCTAGTTTAGACGCTAAGTAGTTTCCAAGCCTTCCCTCGAAAACTGTTGCATACAAAAATGAGGTCCACATCAAGGTCTCTGATTTAACACGATTTTGAGGATATCCCTTTTATATACGACCGAAACAACTCATCTACGAGTCCAAAGACAGAAGCTTTTATTAGGATACCTCCGGAGTCGAAGTTTGGCATTTTTAAACATTATTAAGCACATTAACGTATTTAATCCTTAGCCTTTTATAACAATCACAACATCGGCTGCGAAACCGGCAAGATGTGATAGTCTATTATGACCTTGGAATTTTTCCTCTGCCTTTATTAGAAGTCTACAACATCGGCTGCGAACCGGCAAGATGTAGAAAACCTTTTATAGCTTTGGATTATTATTATCATTCATTATTCATTAATTATTTGTGTTGCCAAACCCCAAGTCCTACGGCTTTTATAATAATCCCAACATCGGTTGCGAGCCGGCAAGATGGAATAGTCTATTATACCGTAACACTGGCAGTACCTTGATATGTACCCAACTTTCATAAGCAAGAATTCTCTAAGGAAGAAATAAAAACTAATTATCGCCAAAACCAAAATACCTTTAATTATTCCTAGATTACTATTTTTTTGGTGAAACAAGCTTATGGGAACAAAAAGCCACAAGTAACTTCGATGAGCTTTAAAGAGATCCAACTACTCCACGTTTAACAATCTAACTTATAAACAACTCTATCATTTCTCGTTCTTCGCAAATTTAAAATCTTAAATAATAAGATCCGCGAATGCTTAGCCAAATAATCAAGCCATGCATATATAAAGTCAATACGGGAACTTGCAAACTCTTAAAAAGAATTCGCATTTTATAGCTCCTTGTGTAAAAGACTAGCACGAGCTTATAGATTATAAACGGTTAAAGGAACAAGCTAGGGCTCAACACGCCCGATCAAGTCAGAATTTTATTCCTACTCTCACCAGCGGAAAGTCAACAAAAATGTCAAAATTTATTATATTTTTGCAAAAATTTTAAATTTTTCTCATTTTTTTTGGATTTTTCAATTTTGGAGGAAAAAGGGGATTGCATGAGTAAACGGCAAAAAATGCAAGGCATAAATCAAATCGAAAGATTACCCCCCAGACTAAAACGAGACATTGTCCTCAATGTCTTAAAGGTAAGGGTTCTCCTACATAAATCTAAGGCCGTTTATTAATTATGCCAAAAGATAGATGTAAAACGATAAGATTTAGGATATCGGATAAGCAACGAATGATGAAACTCGAGTGGAGAGAAAACCACGAGCACGAGAGTCTTCAATCATCGGGCAAATCCTGGACATATCACAGAAAACACGAAACACAAGATATGGAAGAGGAAGACCTCTTCATGTTTTATTAGAAAAGAGAAAAGAGGATAGATGGATAAGCATGGGGTGCCTCCCACGAAGCGCTTGTTTTTGGTAACCGAGTCACATGAGCTTGACTCGACCCCGAATTTATTTGTCCATGGGGGAGCATGTGGAGAATCAACACTGCAACGGACACCCGGCATAAAAAACGGAGATGCCGGGGTCAAAGACGGTATCCTCACTCCCAGTGGAGTGGAAAAATGGAGAAATGATGGGATAAGTGAAGAATGGGTGAAACACACGGATGACGAAAACAAAGTCAAATTCTGAATCACGGGTGAGTTGGGTGGGAAAAATATCAAGCACCGGAACATCATGTTCAGAAATCTCTTTCACCACTCCAAAAATATCCTCATCTGTATCGGATTCAAAATCTACGTCCGGTGGTTTCGCGGGTGGACGAGAAGATGGTAAATCAAAGAGAAATGAGTCATTCTCGTCATTCTCAATACCCGGTGGTATCGAGTCATCCGTAGCAAGAAATAGATCGACCTCCTCTAAAAGAGAGTCACGTGACGGATTATTGGAAATATTGCTCAAAATAAGTTCTGAGTCGATCTCAAAGTCAAAACGCTCATAATCCGGAAGAGAAATATCGGCATGAATAGTGGGACTGCCACTACTCTTCTTTTCAAATCGAAAAATTTCAAGCTCGGGTAAGAAATCACTATCCATATCGGGGATAGGAAATGAAGAGGTGATCACGGCGTCACTAGACGGAGTCGGATTATTTAAAGCTTCGATCTTAGAAATAAGAAGATTGATATTGGATAATTTGTCACGAAGTAAATCATCTTTGATCTCATCATCATCTAGGTCGAAATCCTTTATCTCCTCTAAGCTAATGAACTCATAATCGAAACGTGATTCCTCAACATCATCGATATCTCCACAAGAGTCTTCAACACTCGGAGTATACTCATTGTGAGAATCGGAATAAATTTCAACTTCATCTTTCTCAACGCGATTATCATCAAACGGCATAGCATCCGTATCAATAATTTCACAATTATCGTTAGAAATTTCCCCGGACTCACTTGGGATTGGGACGAGGTTCTCAACATTGTCTGATTCCGTTGCCGGAATAGTGTCGAGATGCTCGTCCCCCATTTTTAGAGAGTCCTCGGTTTCTACGGTAGGAAAGACGGGTGCTATTTGAGGGAAGGTTACCGGAACAAATCTCTCCTCGTCATCATCGGAATCATCGTCATAGTAAATTAAGCTCTCTCGAAATTTAGCTGCTCTTTCCTCGGCAAGTAATTCTTCCATGGACTTCCCGGGAGTATTAAGACTAGCCGCTTGCTCTCGATATCGAACCACAAGTTTTTCAATTTCGCGCATTCCATCTTCAAATGGATTTTTGACGGGATTTTGTGGGGGTTGGTAATTGTCAAAACCGTGAGTATTATAGCAAGGATTAGGTTCATAGTGATTTTGATTCCACGGTTGACATTGAAAATCATTATGAGGACCCCCACAATTTGTACAAGAAAAATTAGGTGTATCATTGAAATACGGTTCTTGCTCATAAAAATTTTGAGGAGGGTGATAGAAATTGTTTTGAGGATAATTGGAAATGTTCGGATTAAAATCATAAGAGTATGAATTTTCAGCTTCCGAAGCACAAAACGAACAAAACCCATTGATCAAATTTCTACCACACCTCTCGCAAGTACACCGCCGACACGGTAATCCAAAAAGCGGTTCTCCACAACCGACACAAGAAATAAATGATTCCATCAGAATTAAACATATAGAGGATTAAGAAAAGAATTAAATGGATAAGAGGATGAAGAAGAATATTTTTGGATTTTTAAGTTTAGAAACATGGAAAATCACAAAAGAAAAATGGAAAAATAATTTTGAAAAGAAAATCTTTTTGGGTTATTATAAGGAAAAATTAAAATTATATTCTTTTTGGTGATCGTTGATCAACCGTACTCGTTTCTTTCAAAACTACGCGCAGCGTGGCGGGAGAGAAGAATGGATCTCTCTTCGGTCTGCAATTTAATGTCAAGACCTCCTTAAACCCCGTAATTAGGTTGTAGTAAAGAAATAATCCGAGAAACGTTTAACTTCACGATCTCTTTTGTTGTTTATTCGGAATGGTTTACAACGCCCTCTCGAGAGCGAGGATTTATTATTAATGGTGAAAACACTTTAGGAAAAGTGTTTTTTTAATTATTATATTTTTGTATTTTTTTATTTTTATGAAAACAAAAACTTCCGAGGAAGGGTCTTCAAAACACGATCCGACGAACGAAATTCAAACTCTTCTCAAGCCTTCCCCGGCAGCGGCGCCATTTTTTTGATTCGTCGTTTTTATAGTTTATTTTTCCAAAGGAAAAGGCAACGTATGCGTTTTCCCCGGGTCGTGTCCCAACGAAGGTCGAATATCGAGTTGTCGTGACGTTGTCGAATACGTGTGGTGAATGAGTGTGAAAAAGAGTGATTGATTGGTGATTTTATACTACGAATAATAAAATATGAAATGAAAACAACTAATTAAGCTAAAGAAACAATTAATCTAAGCATGTAATCCTAAAAACGAAAATTGAATTTAAAACGTTACGCGACGAATTTTAAAAACGTAAATAAAAGTGATTTTCTAAAATTTAAAACCTAAAATATAAAAATAATTTTCCTATATTAAAACTGATAAAAGAAAATTTTTGGAAAAAGAAAAATATTTTTTTGACTTTTTAATAATTTTTTATGAATTAAAAAACTAATTTAAACTAATTAAATGATTAAAAATATTAAAGATATTTGGAAAAATCTGAATTTTTTTGAGTAATTCTAATTTTTAATAAGAAATCTAGGAAAAATAATTTTAGAAACTAATTATGCCTAAATAAGCTGTAACAGAGAATAAGCTAATGAGAAATAAGCTAAAAATAAGCAAAAGCTGGCCAAAAATCATCTAAAGCTCAAAAATAGTAAAACACACTTAATAAAGCTTGAAACAACAAAAAAAAAAAAAACAGAAAAGCTCAAGGCATAGGCTAAAACTTGGCTAAGCAGCTTGTAAGTTTGGACAGAAATAGTGGTTTCACAGCCAACTTCAAGCTACTTTAAAATCTAGACAAAAGCTAATCAGGAGAAAATAAAAGCTGATACTACTGACTACCTAAGAACCAAATATGCACAAATTTAAACATCAATTGCTACTAGAAATAGAGCCTAGAACAAATGGCTGTGTGGAACAAATTCTAATGCAGCAGACTCAGAACAGGTTCAAGTGCTGATATTTCAGACCCCAAATAAGCTATCTAATAAGCACAAAACTCTAATACCAGATGTTGCATTTCAAGCCTAACATTTGAACTTCTTAAAAATCAAAAAACCAAGGCCTCAGCTTATCTGGTTAAGCCTCAGATAAGCTGAGATCAGCAACAAGTACACAATTCTGCACAAACTATTTCTGAGATAGCAACCCTACTGTTTTGGCGTTAACTCTTGTAATTCTTAACCAGTTTAAATCAGACCTAGGAAACTTACTACAGGAGCTTGGAAATGCAAAAGAGTGGGTGAAATTAGATCAGCTTATTATGAGCTTCTATGTGACAGCTAAATTCCTAAAATTTGCACTTATCAATTCCAATTACTAGTAAACCTACACACTAACTGATATCCTATCTAAAACAGCTGAACTATTACCAAACACACTTACTCTAAATTGTCACCAATGCAAATGAATCAGGAACTCAAGAAAACTTAACCAATTTTTACCCAGTTGACCCATAAGCTGTTTTAAACCAAACACACCCTTACATAATCTGTTTTTGAGATTAAATACAAGGGACCTTTTAAAAGTTGTAAAACAGAATTTAAAAAAAACACTAGACTAGTTTTTATCCAGAAAATGAACTTTTTACAAGAAAATAAGCTGAAAAAGCATAATAAGCTGACTTTGACTTTCCTGTTTACTTAAAGCAATAATAAGCAGAAATTAAAAATAGATGATCATAAACCAACAATATTACATCAAAACTAAACTTGAAAAGCAGAAGAGTAAAAATAAGCACTTTATCTTAGAATAAGCTGATGAACAGGAACTATTGACCAAAGTTTGACTTTAATTAAAACTTGAAAACTGAGTACATAAAATGACTGAAATGTAAATTACAACTTGAATTTAAAAGTTACACTACGAAAAACAGTAAATGACAAAGAAATTAAAATGGTAACAATTTTCTAAAGACATGAAAAATTGGACAATTTGAGTGCTGAGGAGATCTCTCTATTTATAGCCGAAGGGTGAAGGTTCCAGGCTTGTCCAGGTCATCAATCCGTGCCACTGCTCTTGATATCAGCCCTTAGATCCTCCCTTGCTCTCCACGCTTGATTTCCATCCGTTAGATCAAAGATATGAGGTGGCTCCTCCAATGGCAGGCTTCCACGCGTCCCTAATAGCTGTCAGTCCCTTCTAGAACCTCCAATCATGAGATAATTAATATGATACGAGGTAATTGAGTGGTACGGTAAAATAGGGTTCATGTAACAGTGAATTTTGGGGAAAGAGGGGTGAATTTGGCGCGTGGTGTGTGTGTATTTTTTTAAATATATTTTGACTGTGAGAGTTATAGAAAGGGTTGACTGGGTTTTGATAATTTTTGGGTCGGGTCAGGTGATGTGGTGCGTGCGAGTGCTCTAATTTATACCCACGGTATGTCGTTGTGGTTTTAGCAGTATTCAAGTTTTAAATTTATATTTAGCCGACTTATCAATAACACACACACTTTAACGAGCAGTGTACCCGGTCAGTATGTATATAATGGTAAGTAGAGTGTCGATCACTAAGAGTGGAACGTATTATCTAGTTATTCTAATCAGTATTTTAATATCTTAAGTTAGCTATACAACCTAATTTAACGCAAGGGGGTTTCAGTCTGAGAGACTGGCACGATTTGGTTGCAATTAAATAATAAACTAACTAATAGGCATGAATCAGCGAATAGCACACACGTACACAGATAAATACTCGAGACAATAAGAAGACCTGTCCTGATAGTTAAGTAGCTTGTCACTTATTTTATTGCTAGTTTTATATGAAGTGTATAGTTCGATGCAACGCACCGAGATTAAGTCCTTTCTCGTTGGTTCTAATCTTATCGGCGAGTAAACCCTTAATGATTACTTATGACTATCCCATTTATCTTTCTTCCTACTTTTCTACAGACGATAGAATGCATAGGCGATCTAATAAATAGGCGAGGAAGGGGCATGGCGACCCAAGCAATGCTCAGCTAGACACAGAGGTTATCAATGCACTAATAAAAGTCACCAAAGACATCAACACATAAACTTTAATTAATGGGAAAGCAATTTTAAGGGGAGTTGAAGTGAATGATAACATAACACAAGCCCATCAATCCTGATCAATTAAAGTGTACTAATACAATAAAACAAAACTACTTAATGAATTGAATACATGCAGGACCTTCTTACAGCTCTCGTATCTTTGTTCAAGGTGTGTCTTGTGCTGCTACTTCGACTGAATTCGGCCTAGGGCTTCTGTCCTTCGAATATCGTACGTACCAAAAGTCTCTTAATTCGTTTGGTCTTTGGGGTATTTATAGTTTCTGTCTGAGGTAAGATGCGGCGCATCTAATAAGTAGATGCGGCGCATTGACTTAACTTCGCGTGGGGTCCAAGATTAATATATTCAGGAATATTCGTACACCGCCAGAAGATGCGGCGTAACTCCATTTATAGATGCGGCGCATGTCCTCTTGTATCTTGGATCGTATCTTGTGAAATCTTGATAGTGATGCGCCGTATGTAATAAGTAAGATGCGGCGTATCTGGAGCAGAATAGTCTTGATCTTGTACATTTCAGTAGACTCTTAACTTCTTGCTTGTTTTGCTCCATAATTAGTCCAAAATCGCCAAGTTTCACCAAATGCTTGTTTTTACCTGAGAATTACAAAAGTAAACATTAACGTATCAATTCTCACAGATAATATAATAAAACAAGTCAAATAAATAAGATAAATGACGGTAATAAAATGTACTTATTTGAGTTCATCATCAGGATATAAGATAGTGGGTTGGGCTGGTTGTTTTAAGGGTGGGCTGGATTAGTAATTTAGGTGGGTTAATTTTATGGATCCGGGTGTAAGGTTTGTTTAAGGTTTTAAGGTATTTAAAGTTTTTGATTCTAGGGACCATTTATGTAATTGCTAGAAATTTGGGGACTGATATTGCCAATTCTTCAAAGTTGATCTAAGGGCTGAAATTGACAAGCTTTGATAATTTGAGGACTTTGGTTGACTTTTTGACCATAATTTCCTCCCCGGCTTCGGCTTTAAATCATTCTTCCAAATCTCGTGCTCGGTTTTCCGTTTTATCTTGATTTTTGTCCTTTTCTTCCATATCCGTGCCTGCATATGTAAAAACACAAAAACACAATATATTTTGGCATTTTGGTCGGGTTTTTGGTTATTTTGGTCCGGTTTTGGTCAAGAAAAAGTATGTGTTTAAGCACATACCAGTTGGTAAGACCAAATGGCATTACTCGGAATTCGTAATGTCCGTATCGTGTCCGAAAGGCTGTTTTGGGAACGTCTTCTTCTCTGACTCTCAATTGGTGGTATCCTGATCTTAGATCGATTTTCGAGTAAACACTCGATCCTTGCAGTTGGTCAAATAGATCGTCAATCCTTGGTAATGGGTATCGATTTTTCACTGTGAGTTTGTTCTACTCTCTATAATCGATGCACATTCGGAATGTTCCGTCTTTCTTTTTGACAAACAGGACTGGTGCTCCCCAAGGTGATGAGCTGGGTTGGATGAATCCTTTATCTGACAGTTCTTTCAACTGCTCAGATAATTCCTTCATTTCGGAAGGGGCTAATCGATAAGGTGCTTTTGCAACGGGTGCTGCTCCAGGCACTAACTCGATTTGAAACTCTACTTGCCGGATTGGTGGAACACCTGGCAAGTCTTCAGGGAATAATTCTGCAAACTCATTTACAACTGGCACTTCTTCTAGTCGTTTCTCTTTTTCTTTCGATTTATCTTCCGTTATTTGGACCAAAAATGCGTGACATCCTTTGTTTATGTATTTCACGGTTTTGATGTACGAGATGATATTGAGTTGGGTTTTATAATGGTCACAACGAACAGTGAGTGTTTCATTGTCTAAGGGGATTTGGATGACTTTTTCGTCGCAGATGATCCTGGCACGATGTTTGGATAACCAATCCATGCCCACAATTGCGTCAAAGCTTCCAAGTTGGATGGGCATGAGATCGATTTGGAATGATTTGTCTTGGAGTGTTAAGGTGCAGTTTTCGAGTACGGTGTTGGTGCTTAGCAATTTTTCGTCGGCTATTTCGATTTCGTACGAGGTATCTAATTCTACGGGTGCAATATTAAGTAATAAAGCAAATGAAGTAGATACAAAGCTTCTATCGGCCCCAGAATCAAATAATATTTTAGCACTATGTTGATTCAGTGAGAAAGTACCCGTAGTGACATTGGGATTCTGTGGCGCGTTTCCATCTCCAAGTATGTAGGCTCTTCCGCGGGCAACATTGTTGGTGTTCTTTGGGCAGTGACTCTTGTAATGTCCCATTTCACCACAACCGTGGCACTTCACTGCTACTGGGTGCACATTTGCCCCTGTGGCCCTGCAGTCTTTGGTCACATGACCTACTCTTCGGCAGTTACCGCAGATAGCGGTACAGGGTCCGATATGATGCATCTTACACTTGTTACACTGGGGTTTTGTCCCAGCATACATTTTCCCTTCAGTAGGTGCAGCCACATAAGCCTTGGCGGCTTCTTGACGGCGGTTTTGTTGCTGATGTCGGTCGTTACGGCTTTGCTGGTAGTCTCTGTTGCGGTTGTTTCGGTCATTGCTGCGGTAGCTCCTGTTGTGGTTGTAATAGCTGTTGCTATTCCGGTTGTTGCTGCCATGGTTATCATAGTTTCTCTTTTGTCCAATGACTGTGGAGTTAGAACCTCGTTTAAGCTCTCGATTCATCATTCGCTGAGCAAACACGAATGCGGCTTCGAGGGTTTTTGGGTTTGATGCGTTGACGTCTCCCTCAATACTTGAAGGTAGTCCTTCCACATACTTTTCCAACATCTTTTCCAAGTCAGGTACCATGTGTGGACACAGAAGAGATAACTCTTGAAACCTTCGGTTGTACGTACTGACGTCATTGTTTCTCACCACTAACTGGTGAAATTCATCCTCAAGCTTCCTGACCTCTGTCCGAGGACAGTACTTTTTCAACATCTTATTTTTCAGTTCGGTCCAGGAGATTTGAAATGCTGCTTCAGTACCCATTATTTTGACAGTAGCATTCCACCAAGATAGTGCATCTCCCCTTAAGGTTCCAGTAGCAAAAGTGACTTTGTTGTTTTCCGCGCAGTTGCTTCTCATGAATACTGTTTCAATGCATTCAAACCACTGTGCTAACTCTGTCACTCCTTCTATGCCATTGTAGGTGGTTGGCTGGCAACTCACGAATTCCTTGTAATTGCATTTACGCTGTGTAGATGCCTCACTTTCAGTCGTTGCTCCAATGTTGTTGTTTGAGCGGGTTGCAGCATCGGCCTCGCGTGCTGCGGCGATACCGGCATCAATCATCCTCTGAACCTCTTCAGGCGTTATTGTTGCGGTATGGTTGGTAGTTTCGTGTTCGATATGTTCCATTTTCTATTAATGTCACAAGAATACAGATTTAGAATTTGGATAGAATAGCTGAGTATTTGAAAAAATGCGTACATGAACAATGTAATCACGGTGTGAAATGGTGATTAAATTGAATATTTTCAACAATTACGATGCCTTTGGATGTCATCGCAAGCAATTAATCAATTTATGGATATGGGATTGTTAAGGAACAAACGATTTAATCCTAAAAACTGAAGTTCAACAACTTTCTCTACATTCCTCCATCTTATTTTTGAGTTTCTATTCTTTATGTGTCTAAGTTTTTTTTTACAATATCTACACGATTAGAGAATCATAATAATAATAAGCAACATCACGACATGTCTGGATACAATTACAATACATACGAATAACCATAATACATAAGTCAACAGATATATAGTACATTACTACCAACATTATAACATTAATAACTTGATCAGTTGAGTTATACAACAAAATGATACAAGAGTCTTTATTAATCGCCACATGCGGCAGACTACAATGTCTCAAACTATACAACATGCTAACGATGTCTAATGATTAGGTCCATCCGTATGCCTCGTGAGCTCTGAGATCTGGTCTCTGAGTCTCTGTATCTCCGCCTGATGCTCCATCTGTATATCTCCCATGATGTTCTCCAACGTGTCAGCTCTACGCTGTGCAAGATGAGCCTCCCAAGCTAAGCCCTGTCCCTCTCTCCGTATAGATATCGCGTAGGAACTGGTATCTGCTAGATCTGTCTGCATCTGCCTCAAACACTGCTGTACCATTGCTCTGTTGGAAGCTAACCTATGCAGAGTGTCACTGATAGTCCCCGGGGGATCCAATGGTACATGGTCAATCATCCGGAGGAGCGAATCAATCTGCTCTCCGTGACTCTCCAGTCGTGTCACCACCGTAGATGGTATAAGGGTATGGGTGACTACTGGTCTAAACCCTTCCCAAGCATCATGGGTCTGAGCTGGGGGAGTGAAACCAGGAGGATAAGGCAGTGATGGTGAAGATGGGTGTATCTGGTCTGAGATGCGGGGTCGACTCGATGAAGGAATATCCTCCGCAGGAATAGGATCCTGCTGACGAGATGGCAGTGGGTATGTCTGAGTACATGTATCAAATAGATGGTCAGGGAGTAGGGATGGTGCAGTCTGATGGAACTCTAATGGTGTATCATCCGCAGGGAGCCATTGCTGACTCTCAAAGTACAAGTCGTCAGGGGGTGGTATATAGAAAGGAGAATATGTGTCATAAACAAAGTGTGGTGGTAACGTAGGTGCTGGCAAAGCTGGCACATGGGGGTTCTCCAATAAAGGTGTGGCGGCGGCTTCACCCTCCTCGAAGGGCTCGGTCTCGTCAGGCACGACCTCTGGTGCTACAGTACCGGGAAGTATGGGGGATGTGACTGATGCTAGTGATCCCTCGGAATCCGAATCCGATGATACACTAAAATGGGTGATGAATGACATGGTACTGTAATAATCCATATATAGTAAAAATAAGTAATTACTAACATCAAGTGGTGTAATGTAAGCATGAAATAATCTAGTTGTGCACAGTAACTATCAAGTATGCAGAGACTTATAAGATAATCCTGATGTATAATATACTGAGCGCGGCAGCAAGCAGGCATGGAGGGTTTAGGTAACATGGTGTAAAATCAATTTGTTTGAAAAATGTAGTTATAGTCCAACGTTTAAAAACATTTGGTTCTCAATAACCTGACTCTGATGCCAATCTGTAACACCCCCAAAATTTTAAAATAACAGCGGAAGTCTAATTGGGGTATTACTGTGAGGATCAAAAACAAAATCATAGAAAAACAGCCTGTAAGGGCATTTTTAATTTATATAGGTCCATAATACAAATTCAGTTACAAAGCGTTACACCAGAGTGCTAACAGTTTCACCCAAGAAACATCATTTTAACTGAATTACAACTTTATTTTACACCTTTATTTAAGATAGGGTACGCCCGCTCCATGCCTTGATTTGCTCCACTAGTTTCCTGAGATACATGCTTAAAAGTCAACATAATGTTGAGTGAAATCATGGAGTTTGAAGTTTAAATATCAGTTCGATTCACAAGTAGGATTGTATTTGAGATACAATCAGTTTAAAAGTTGATATCGCAGTTCATATATTGCCCTAAGTCTCATGACACGCAAACGTTAACAAAGTACCGCATAAACGGAGGTGTTCATCAAATTAATGATGAAAGTTTTGCCCTCGTGTAATAGGTGATTTGCCAATTCCTATTTTTCTCAAATATAATGTATCGCGACTAATACGACTAGCAAAAAGCATTCCGTCCAAGTATTAGTGGGATAGGTCGTCAGCCTCTAATAGATCTATTCATTATATTCGCGTTCACCGCAGTGATTAATGGCTCATGATAAAGGGTCTTGTGGCAATAAGGTAACTTAGGCATATATCAAGTCAGGTAGCATACAGAAAAATACTTGTGATCTGTTTATAGCATGTATCCCCCTCACGGAGTTTAAAAGTATAAAGAGTTTAAAAAGTGAGGCCATGACTCACCTTATGCGTTACTGGTGATAGTGAACGTAAACTCAGGGGTGATTATGATAACAACTTCGATACGGAACCTGGTAAATATATAAATATCTGAGAATCTGACTAACTTCTAGTGGTGTGTGTGTATGAATGGTGAATGGTGAATAACTAATGATGTGCAACGATCTGATCGTTGAAAGTGAAAGTGTTACATTCAGAATGATGCTACATATATGATTATTGTGTCTGTGCTCCCGTAAGGTTATATCTTCAAAGAGTGAATGAAATGCTATGAAATATTAACTCTAAATGTTCCTAACGTTACTAAGTATCGAAAATTAAATAATATGCAAACAGAATGTGTAAAAATGCACATGAGGTAAAGGTGTGGTGCAAAATGGAAAAATAAAATAAGAATGTCAAGTTATAACAGTTGGTCCTTGTTCTTTCCAGATTTTACATCTTTTACCCTAACTGCGGTTCGCGTTACGTCGTTAGTCCTTGTCAAGTCCATAGTCCAAAATAGTCCAAATATTGTCCATATGTCCATATAAGGCTTGGAGTTTATTCATTGGTCAATTCAAGTCCTGTACAAACTATTTTCACAGCTTTAGTCCGCATGTTTCATAGTTTGGCAGTTTTAGTCCTTTTGGTTAAGTCGCGTTACATTTTTAGTCCGAAAATGACAAAAAGGTAAAGAAAAGTGTGGCCATTTTTGCTAGTGCTTATTTAAGTAATTTTTAACTTATTCCAACTACTTATTAGGCTGTTTGCTTATTTTTACTCGTAAAGGGGCTTTTAACGTGTTCCACAAGTGGCCCGTTAAGAATTCTAGAGGCGGGGGTGTGTAAATTGTTTTAGGCTTGGACTTAGGTTATTTTTATGATTCTAAAAATGTATTACGTGGGCCTGTTGGGCTTACCAATCGCAAAGTCTTATTGGGCTTTAAATAAGCCCAACCGAAAAAGTTAAAATTAAATTTCTGGATTTCAAAGTTTAGATACTAGCGAGTACCATATGAAATGATTTAATTCGAACGTGTTAGGGAGCTTATAAGGTCGAAGTTAAAACACGAAACATGTAGTTTTCCAGGTGTACTATCGAGAGGAGTAAAAATATATATGCGTTAAATTCACGATTTCGAAGTAAATGGTTCATGAGTTAGACTATGTCGGGACGATTTTTCCAGTTTTAAACACTTAGTTTATTTTCACTCGTTTTCCAAAATGTTCGGTCAAGTAATGTTTAGAATGGTCCTTTTTAGATGTCGAGGGGAGCTTATGGGTAAGGTCTCAAAAGACGAATGATGTTCTAGGTCATGTAGAGTGTCGAAAGGTGTAAAAATATACACACGTTATATGTAAAATTACGAAGTAATGATGGTGTGAAGTAGGTAGTTCGAAGCAGTTTTTAACAAATAGAACACTTAGTCACATTTTGATATTTTCCAACGTATTTGATATGAATGTATTCGTTTCATGGTTAAGAGACTTGGTGAGTTTTCATGTATATATTCCACATTTATTGAGCGTGTAACCCTTGTGTGCTCGTGGTCTATTTTTATACGTCTGGTGATATGTTGAGTCGAGATAGAGATGGGTAAAGGTCATTAGGGTCTCGTATGAAGCTTTAACTTTTATATATATTTCGATATTCAATATGCATGTGAAGACTACATGTGTCATACGTTCGAGTGAAAGGATTCAAATTATGAAATGCATGCCATACTATCTTAATTTTAAATGATATTATAGTTCCTTAGTGGTGTTGTGGTT
Organism: Artemisia tridentata subsp. tridentata; assembly: GCA_021014915.2. Lineage (NCBI taxonomy): Eukaryota > Viridiplantae > Streptophyta > Magnoliopsida > Asterales > Asteraceae > Artemisia > Artemisia tridentata. The sequence continues at coordinate 68,593,549 of CP139508.1, read as the reverse complement.
CATTACATGGACTCGTTCCTCCTTATTTAACATGACATACACAAGGAAATATGGTTCATTCGATATGTAAGTATGTGATATGCATGAGTGAATGATTTAACGTGTAAAGAGATATAGAGAAAATTCATACCACACCTTGAAAAGGTGGTGAAGAGGCAATAAGGTTCGAATGAGAACGCAAGATAAGAAGGGCAGTCCACTGCTTCGAATACGTTTTTATACGTACCTTCTTCTCCTCGTGTGCTCCCCAACTCTCGACAGAAAGCTACTAATCTTTTTAAGGTATGTTTGAGAGTGAAAGAAAGTGATGTGTGGGTAGGGTATTGGAAGATAGGATGGGTCATCTTATAGGCAAAATATCACACACTTTTTCATTGACTATTTGACCTATCATTGGAGTTACTGTGTTAGAAGGACACCTAAGTAGATTTGCTGTCATTGGTGGGGTGTGAGATAGATATTTGGTAGTTGGTGTTTTGTATTCTTGCTCTTGGAGTATACCTAGATTCGGTTTGTGTTAATATTGGCACAAAAATTGAACTAGCAAGCTACAAGCTCTTGCTGCAGTTCATTCCTCCTTTTAAGTACCATTATATGTTAAAAATATCGTTAGAAAGTCTTAGGAAAAAGCGGGGTGTGATATGGTTGTGTTTCGACATTTATATGTATATGTATGTGTCGAGTATGGGACAAGAAAATGGGTTTTATTTATGGTATCCATGCATGACATCCATAGCTGGGAACTCGCACAAGGGAAATTCATTGGGTGGTGATCACAATGGTACAAAAATATGTATGGGTTACGTTTGATATTTTTGAGATACTAAGGCATTTTGGGAGAGTGTTATCGATCGGGTTTATAAAAGAAAAGAAAAGAGAAGACTAGCATAGGAATGGAGTTGGGTTAGTGGCGATGGGCTGTGTGGTTTTGATGGGCCGAAATATTAAGGGCCCGGTTGGTTAGGATTTGGATTAGTTATTTAGTTAAGTGTATTAGGTGTAATTAATTTTAGTTAAGTGTATTTTGTGTAAATGATTTTTGTGTTAGATGTATAGAAATGTTATGTTTTATCGTGAGTATTGTCATTTGTCGTTGATTGTGAAAATGTGTTGTCGCGATGGAAGTGTTATCTCGAGTTCGGTGTATAAAATATATATATATATATATATATATATATATATATATATATATATATATATATATATATATATATATATATATATGAAATGTATCGTGATATTAATAACGATAATAGAAAAGTTTAAATTTCCCCGTAAAAATGGGCTTTATTAAATGGTAATACAAGATTATCACTAATCATTGAGATTAGCTACAAGGGTTTTTCGTAGAATCCTACAGTTCCGCTCTAGAAACCAGTGTTGGGAATTAAATATTCAAGATGTCTAATATCGGGTTCTAATCCAAGAAATACTCTAAGTGTAATTCTGGTGCTAGTGCAAAATGGTTTCTGCTGATAATGTTGTTTCTGCTGATAGAACATTTCACTCTGCTGATAGTGATAAATGATTCTGCTGATAGGCTTAACATTCTGCTGATAGCGATAACTCGTTCCTGCTGATAGTGAACACTCTACTGATAAAAGGATAAGATCGAAAAGATATTTATTGTATTTTGGTCAACAATATACGGTAGATAATATCTTACTTCATGTGCTTAGTTAACAAGTTGTATACATAGATACATGTTGTATCTGATGTACTGACACTCAAAAGGATAAGTTAACAAAGTAAGTCGGCCAAGACTTTAAGCAATATGTAAAGATCTTTTGACTATAAAAGAGATCTTAGTTGTGATATTTAGTGTAGTTGTCAAGTGTGTTAAGATATAGAACATAGAAGTTAGAACATATAACTGTTAGAACAAACACAAATATATCACAAGTTAGAAAAACTTAAGATTCAAGGTTGTAACCCTAGTGATATTTCAAGATCACTCGTATTATTATCTTTAATAATATTGAATCGTTTGGTGATAATCTTTATGTGTTCATTGCTAACTAACAAACATAATAATTCTATTTACATAACATACACAACCTTTTAAGTTTGGTTGAGTGAATTTCGCGCACTTAATCATTTTAACACAACATATCATACACACAAAGTTACAAGGTTTAACCACCTTAATCGTGTGTCCAGGATCCTAGCAAGTGGTATCAGAGCACAGGTTGATATTGTTGTTTTTAGAAGAAACAAGAAATGGATGTACAAGATGTTCAAACAAATGTTGCTGCAAAGTTGCCCATGATCAAACCCAATGAGTTTGAGTTATGGAGGATGAGAGTTGAGCAATATTTTATGGTTCAAGATTATGCTCTTTGGGACATAACTCGTTCCTGCTGATAGTGAACACTCTGCTGATAAAAGGATAAGATCGAAAGGCTATTCAGATGTTCTTGTTGAAGGGAAGACAGTTAGAAAAAGAAATACTGGACCAGTTTCCAATGATGAAAAGATACTGATGAACTCAAATAAGTACATTTTATTACCATCATTTATCCTATTTATTTGACTTGTTTTATTATATTATCTGTGAGAATTGATACGTTAATGTTTACTTTTGTAATTCTCATGTAAAAACAAATATTATGTGAAACTTGGCGATTTTGGACTAATTATGGAGCAAAACAAGCAAGATATTAAGAGTCTATTGAAATGAACAAGATCAAGATCATTCTGCTCCAGATACGCCGCATCCTACTTCTTACATACGGCGCATCACTATCAAGATTTCACAAGTTATAATCCAAGACGGCAAAGGACATGCGCCGCATAGATAAATGGAGTTACGCCCCATCTTAAGGCGGTATACGAATATTCCTGAATATATTAATCTTGGACCCCACGCGAAGTTAAGTCAATGCGCCGCATCTACTTATTCAATGCGCCGCATCTAACCCTCAGACTGAAACTATAAATACCCCTAAGTCAGACGAATTTCGGGGGTTGAACAGTCCGATTCTACACAACAAGACCGAAGACCGAAGAAACCCTAGAGCCGAATTCAGACGAAGTAGCAGCACAAGACACACCCTAAACGAAGATACAAGAGCTGTAAGAAGGTCCTGCATATATTCAATTCATTAAGTAGTTTTGTTTTATTGTATTAGTACACTTTAATTCATCAGGATTGATGGGCCGATTCCATGTGACTACGGAAAACCATGGGCACCCCTTAAAATTGCTTTCCCATTAATTAAAGTTTATATGTTGATGTCTTTGGTGCATTTTATTAGTGCATTCATAACCTCTGTGTCTAGCTGGGCATTGCTTGGGTCGCCATGCCCCTTCCTCGCCTATTTATTCTATCGTTTTAGGATAGTGGGATAGACATAAGTGATCATTAAGGGTTTACTCGCCGATAAGATTAGAGCCAACGAGAAAGGTTTACATCTCGGCGCGTCGCATCGAACTATACACTTCATATAAAACTAGCAATAAAACAAGTGACAAGCTACTTAATTATCAGGACAGGTCTTCTTATTGTCTCAAGTATTTATCTGTGTACGTGTGTGCTAATCGCTGATTCGTGCTAATTAGTTTAGTTTATATTTAATCATAACCAAACCGTGCCAGTCTCTCAGGCTGAACCCCCCTTGCGTTAGATTAGGTTGTATAGCTAACTTAAGATATTAAAATACTGATTAGAATAACTAGATAATACGTTCCACTCTTAGTGATCGACACTCTACTTACCATTATATTCATACTGACCGGGTACACTGCTCATTAAAGTGTGTGTTTTATTGATAAGTCGGCTAAATATAAATTTAAAACTTGAATACTGCTAAAACCACAACGACATACCGTGTATATAAAAATTAGAGCATAACGCACGCACATCAAGTTTTTGGCGCCGCTGCCGAGGAGTGAATTGTTATTATCTGTTAATTTGATTAGTATTTTAATTAGGTTTTTCTTTTTAATTTTTATTCTAACCGCTAACTCCGTTGTATATTAGTTAATTTGCATTCATTGTATTATTTGCATATTTTCTGTTTTTGTGTGTTTTTATTTTCTTTAATTTTTGTTTCTTTTTGTTTGTTTTTATTTTTTGTTTTTATTTTCCTATTTTTTGCATTCTGCTATCGTTGTACTGAGCTAATTCAAACGATACGGCGCATCTATTTTCATAGATACGGCGTATTGCGTTTAATTTTTATAAAATACAACGCGTTTAATAAATTCGATACGACGCATCTTTCCCCAAGATACGGAGTATTCTGTTTTTAATAAGAAATTTTTCTAAACGATAACGCCATACGACGCATCAGTTTTAACAGATACGGCGTATTTATTATTTAAATTAAAAACAGTTTTCGAATTTTTAAACAGATACGACGCATCGATTTTTATCGATACGGCGCTTCTTCTTAATCAAAAATCTTGTATTTTGAAACGTAACGAAAATACGGCGTATTAGCTTCTGTTAATACGACTCATTTAATTTTAATTAGATACGTTGATTTTTGATAATTAAAACTGATACGGCGCATTCTAATTCAAAGCGGCGTATCTATTTTCTGAATAAAAGTCTGATTAAATTTTAACGATTATAAGATACGGCGTATCCAACTTTTTGGATACGGCGCATCATCAGCAGATATCAGTAACTTTTATTTTTCGTATTCCGTTTTCGTTGTTGATTTTCTGATATACTACTTTCTTGAACATACCCTACTAATGCTTTTGTGATAGTTTCAGGAAGTGCATGACCAGGAGTTCAACTAAGAACTTGATTACACCTTTCGAAGATCCTGAACGAGCCCTACATTCGCTTAAAAGGCTTTTCAACACAAAAAGCTTTGAAATTTCAAGTTCATTCGAGCTTGATTATTTTTCTGAAGAGAAAGAGGAAGGAGAAACAGAAACAATGGCGGAAAACACTACTATGGAGGAATACATGAACAAAACCCGTGCTGATTACACTTCAGGAGTTGCTAGACCAAAGTTTGATGAAAAGTCTAAGTTTGAGTTGAAGGGTCAGCTTCTCAAGGAGCTAAGAGAAAATGCTTTCAGTGGATCGGAACATGAAGATGCTAATGAACATGTTGAAAAGGTCCTCGAGATTGCAGATTTGTTTACGACAGAAGGAGTTTCTGACGATCAACTTATGCTAAGAATCTTTCCAATTTCGCTTAAAGGAACTGCTAATAAGTGGCTAAGGAATGAACCTGCTAGTTCAATCACAACATGGGAAGATTTGAAGAGCAAATTCCTGAAAAGATATTGTCCACCTGCTAAAACTGCTAAAAAGATGGAGGCTATCAACAGTTTCAAGCAAGAGCCTGATGAAACTCTTTATCAAGCTTGGGAACGATTTAAAGACCTATTGATGAATTGCCCTCAACATTATCTAAGTGAAATGCAGGAGATAATATTGTTCTATCAAGGATTGGACGTGCCTACTAGACAAATCTTGGATGCTAAGGGAGCTGTGCCTCAAATGAGTGCAGCCAATGCTAGAAAAGCTATCCAAGAAGCTGCTGATCATTCTCAAAAATGGCACGATGGGACCTCTACTAGATCTAAGAGCAGCACTAATTTTGACGGGTTTGATGCTATTCAAGCTCAATTGGATAAAATTAGTAGAGAGATGAAGAAGCGTGATGAAAAAGTTTATGCTGCCCAAGTTGGATGTGAAAAATGCGAAGGACCTCACTACACTAAAGATTGCCCTAATAAGAATGAAAGTGAGACTTTTGAAGAAGCATACTACACACAATTTGGACAACCATTCCGACCTTCAGGAAGATTTAGGGAAGCTACTCCGGGATACTATCAAAAGAACAACTTTAATTCCACTTATCAAGAAAGGAGGCAGACTCTAGATGACACTCTTAAGCAAATTATGGCCGATGCTGCTAAAAGACATGAAGAGAACACTGCTATGATCAAAGAAATCCGAGCCTCAACAGATACTATTACAAGGAATCAAGGAGCTTCGATCAAAGCATTGGAACAACAAATTGGACAGATGAGCAAAGTTCTTCAAGAAAGGGGATACGGAAGTTTACCGAGCTCAACTGAAACCAATCCAAGAGATCATGTCAAGGCCATAAGCACCACTGAGGAAGTCACGCCTAACATTCCTTTTCCTAGAAGATTGATGAATGGTAATGATGCTGCAAAGCCCGAATTTTTCTTTAATTCTTCAATCAGTTTAAGGAGGTTACTCAAAGAAAAGACAAAGATTGAAGAGGAGATCAAGGCTACACTGAAAGAAGAGAGCTCTGCAACCGACTTACATGCCTTACCTCATAAAGAAAAGGACCCAGGAAGTTTTACTTTACCTTGTTCAATTAATGATATATCTTTCAATAATGTGTTAGCTGACTTAGGAGCTAGCGTTAGTGTAATGCCCCTTAAGACATTCACTACCCTAGGACTAGGAAAATTAGCACCAACTAAGTTGCTTATTGAATTGGCTGATAAAACGGTAAAACGACCTGAAGGGATTGCTGAAAATATACTAGTTAAGATTGAGAAGTTTGTTTTCCCCGTAGACTTTGTTATATTAGATATGCCCGAGGATGTTAAGATTCCTTTAATCTTTGGAAGACCTTTCTTGTCTACCGCCCATGCTAAGATTGATGTATTTAAAAGAAAAATCTCATTAAAGGTAGGGAATAATAAACTAGTCTATAAGTGCCAAGATCCTGTTAAAAGCATAATTAGAGGCGTCTATGTGCTAGGATTAAGAGAACATATGGAAATTGATCTAGAAGCTAGTTCTATGGGAGAAACCTTGGTAAATAATGAATCACTTGAGACCTATAATGGAGACTACATTGAATTAAATGATCTTAATCTACCATTTGGAATCAATGATCAATTTATGGAGGATTCTGAACCCGAAATTGACGAAGGAGAAATTATGGATATACCTAGAATCAATATGATCAACACTAAGAATTATGATGAATTTGAAGGATATCCTAGTTTCTGTGATTACGGTAGAAAGATCCATGTAGATTGTGCTTATAATTTACAATTTCCTTGCATGATAGGATTTAAACAAGTTAGTGCCAACTTTTTCCCTATTTTACCAATTAATGTAATGTCAAAAGATTTCTATAATTCTATAATGAAAAACAAAATTGAGTATAGAGGGAAAAACGTAGTTGGAATGTTCATGAATGTACCTATTTTTGTTGGGAATTTAACTATTGTTACAGATTTCACCGTGGTGGAAAACATGGATGCTTATCGAGATGTTGAGATGGGTGACGTGATCGTTGGGAAACCATTCTGTAAGGAGGTCGAAATTAACGCTAAAAGATTTGAAGGAAAGATCACCTTTCAAAGTGGAAGCAACGTTATCACTTACATGATGCCTCGTGCTCACCCAAGGTTTAAACATGCCCCTAATAAATTTTGTTACAAATTTACACCATTTCTTTTTGTAGATGAAAATGACGCTGAGAAAGGGATCGAATATCCGTACCAAAAAATGAAAGGATTCTACAAAGGTGTACTTGAATTGGGGCCGGAATATGTTCGTGACGAAGTAATTCGCAACTACATCGTGCACGGACATGTGGGGATCAATAGATCTAAATAAAGAGCTGAACGTGAGTCTAACTTGAAGACTCTGGAATAAAAACAAGTGCTGACCGGGAGACAACCCGGAGAAAAAAAGAAAATTTTTACTATTCTGTTCTGTGTCGAGTCAGTCAGGCCTGCAGAAGATACCGCGCATCTCAATCTTGAGATGCGACGCATCACCTGCACTGGTCATATCTTATTTAATTTTCTGCATTTTTATTTTTGACTTTAAAACTTTCTGTCAGTATTTTAATGCGGCGCATCCCTGGTTAAGGATGCGACGCATCTTCTATTCTGATTCGTGTTTATTCCAGGCTCGATACGGCGTATCTTCTTCCATAAGATACGGCGTATCGACTGACCTGATGATTTTCATTTTAATTTTTAAAGTTTTATTTTTACTAACTACTAATGTATTATGCAAGTTTGAACCTTCTTAACTCAGGTGTGTTTAAGTCTGAATGGTATTATAGATTCCTGCGTTTCCTGTGGATACATCAAATATGAAGCTTAAACGTTCTCATCCACAAGAAGATGATTTTTGCTCTTATACAAATAATGGAGGATCATACCGAGCAAATCTCAGGGGAGTTTTTCTGTTCTAATTCTTTTATTTTCCAGTTTTTAACCTTTGTTACAAACAACGAGGACGTTGTTTAACTTAAGTGGGGGGATTGGAGAATTAGAACACTTACTTGTCCTAAACTTTTTCAAAATATGCTTAAAATGTGCTTAATATATCAAAATTTAAAATTTTTAGCATGCTTTTGTTTTAAAGTCTAAATTACATAGCTGCACACATAACATTATTTCAAAAATTGTGAACTTTTCAAAATTCACAAATCTATGAGTGTGCCGGTGACTTGTAAACTTTAGAACTTGGCTTGTATACTATTCGAGACCACCATAATAAGTATTATTTATATAATTGGAATGACTTGTCTAAATTGGTAAATTTCTAGGATTACACCCAAATAGCCTTTATATGTTATGTAATATTAACTAACTACACTGGTTAGTTAACCCCCGTATAAACCCTTTTGTTACTCTCACTTTTAGAGTAAGATACCCCTAGAAAAACACTCAGAGCCATTCCTTTCGTTTCTTACACCTTTGTTATAATGTTTCGCTACACCCTTACACCTTAGCCTACCGTGTAGATTAAAATCCGTGGTTGGTTAATTGCTTTAGGCAAAGTGTGTTTCCTTACATTACCTGTGTTCGCGTGCGTAATTCATTATCTTTGGTTGAGTCAGGAAATTGCACAATGCAATTGGTATAAAAGTAGATATTGTATATCTTTGAGTTTATTTTTCGTGTGTTTACTACTTTCACTATTACCGTTATTTCTGAAGTCATGAAAAGTATGGAAAAATTATCCAGAGTTATCATTATAGTGATGTGGTGAAATTTTACACATCTATGTATATGTTGATGTCAAAAAAAAAAAAAAAAAAAAAAAAAAAAAAAGAAGGAAAAGTTGAAGTTTGTTTAACCAACTCATGAAAAGTTTTGTATTAAATGGTCGATATCACCACTAATTGTTGTATATTATATTTATGGATTGAATGGAAGTTGGCCGTTATGGGAACGCCAACTACGGTTATTCTTTATTTGAGATCTTGTTGAATATAATTCGTGTCTACCTAAAGCGTGTGTTTCAAGTGTTAAAGCGTGAGTTATTCAATGATATGAGTCTTATTCATGGGATGGTTGGGAAAGTAATTTACCACACTTAGGATTTTAATTTATCTGTTTTGTTTATTTTTCATTTTACACCAATTTGTATCCCAAATATTATCCATACCCTATATTATTCTTTATCCAAACCTTTGATTTATTGAGATTAGGGATTTGAGCAATCTTAAGTATCGTAGTCGTGGATTCGGCTATGTATTTATGATTTTGTCGCCCTTTTTGATATAATATTATTGGTAAAGATTACTTGGTCCTATCTTTAGCCCATTCGAGTTAAGGATTTGAGCAACTGCAAGTATCGTGTTCGTGGATTCGATCATGTATTTGTGATTTTGTCGCCTTTTCTGGAATTTGAGATCGATAGAGATTAAGAAGAATGATTAACCCTTAACCAACAAACCCTTTTTACCGCTTTAAACTTGTTATTCCTTGGCTTTAGTGGGGGAGATGCGTATACTTGCCAAGCTTATGATAGAATATTCGTCACGACTGGACAGTTAAACGATTAGATTTGCTTTTATCAAAATATTTTATTTTACTTCTAATTCGTTAAGTGTTTGGTTGTGCAATTATGACAAAACGAATACATGCTTAAATATAAAAATAAATCCTAATATCTTTTAGGATACATTTTCATAAGATTAATTCTAAGGTTTACTTGGGGACAAGTAAAGTTCAAGTGGGGGGATATTTGATGAACTCAAATAAGTACATTTTATTACCATCATTTATCCTATTTATTTGACTTGTTTTATTATATTATCTATGAGAATTGATACGTTAATGTTTACTTTTGTAATTCTCAGGTAAAAACAAGTATTATGTGAAACTTGGCGATTTTGGACTAATTATGGAGCAAAACAAGCAAGAAGTTAAGAGTCTACTGAAATGTACAAGATCAAGATCATTCTGCTCCAGATACGCCGCAACATACTTCGTACATACGGCGTATCACTATCAAGATTTCACAAGTTACGATCCAAGACAGCAAAGGACATGCGCCGCATAGAGAAATGGAGTTACGCCGCATCTTAAGGCGGTGTACGAATATTCCTGAATATATTAATCTTGGACCCCACGCGAAGTTAAGTCAATGCGCCGCATCTACTTATTCAATGCGCCGCATCTAACCCTCAGACTGAAACTATAAATACCCCTAAGTCAGACGAATTTCGGGGGTTGAACAGTCCGATTCTACACAACAAGACCGAAGACCGAAGAAACCCTAGAGCCGAATTCAGACGAAGTAGCAGCACAAGACACACCCTAAACGAAGATACAAGAGCTGTAAGAAGGTCCTGCATATATTCAATTCATTAAGTAGTTTTGTTTTATTGTATTAGTACACTTTAATTCATCAGGATTGATGGGCCGATTCCATGTGACTACGGAAAACCATGGGCACCCCTTAAAATTGCTTTCCCATTAATTAAAGTTTATATGTTGATGTCTTTGGTGACTTTTATTAGTGCATTGATAACCTCTGTGTCTAGCTGAGCATTGCTTGGGTCGCCATGCCCCTTCCTCGCCTATTTATTCTATCGTTTTAGGATAGTGGGATAGACATAAGTGATCATTAAGGGTTTACTCGCCGATAAGATTAGAGCCAATGAGAAAGGTTTACATCTCGGTGCGTCGCATCGAACTATACACTTCATATAAAACTAGCAATAAAACAAGTGACAAGCTACTTAATTATCAGGACAGGTCTTCTTATTGTCTCAAGTATTTATCTGTGTACGTGTGTGCTAATCGCTTATTCGTGCTAATTAGTTTAGTTTATATTTAATCATAACCAAACCGTGCCAGTCTCTCAGGCTGAACCCCCCTTGCGTTAAATTAGGTTGTATAGCTAACTTAAGATATTAAAATACTGATTAGAATAACTAGATAATACGTTCCACTCTTAGTGATCGACACTCTACTTACCATTATATTCATACTGACCGGGTACACTGCTCGTTAAATTGTGTATTTTATTGATAAGTCGGCTAAATATAAATTTAAAACTTGAGTAGGCATTAATACTGCTAAAACCACAACGACATACCGTGGATATAAAAATTAGAGCATAACGCACGCACATCCCAATGATGAAAAGATACAGAAGAGAAATGATCAGAAAGCAAGAAACTTGTTGCTTATGACCATTCCTGGTGAGCAGATGCTATCTTTTAACAAATATCTTGATGCAAAAACTCTTTTTGAAGAGATTTGTGCATGGTTTGGTGGTAATGAAACTACCAAAAAGACACAGAAGACTTTACTAAAGCACCAATTTGAAAACTTTACTGCTTTTAGTAATGAGTCTTTTGATAAACTATTTTCAAGACTACACAAGCTTGTCAGTCAGTTAGCTGTGTTGGGTGTTGAGACAGAGAAGGAAGATCTCAACATGAAGTTCTTGAAAAGTCTACCTAATGAATTCCATACTCATGTTATTGTCTGGATGAACAAACCAGAAATTGAAACAATGAAGCTTAATGATTTGTTCAACAACTTTAAAATTGTTGAACAAAGTCTAAAGAGAGGTGGAAACTATGGTACTAGTTCTGGGAATGCTGCACTCCTATCAGTTCCTAGTGTTAGTCATACAGAAGAGGTAGATGAAGTTGAAAGTGTTTCTAATGTTACTTATGGTGGTCCTTCTACTAGTTTACAAAAGGATATTGCTGGACTTGGAGATCCAACATTTTATGCCTTTATAACCAGTCAAGCTAGTGGTTCTCCTTTAAATCATGAAGACCTTGAGCAGGTAGATGGTGATAATTTGGAAGAGATGGATATTAAGTAGCAAGTTGCTTTACTTAGCATGAGGGCTAAGAAGTTTTGGCAGAAAACTGGAAAGCAAATTACCATAAATGGTAATGATACTGCTGGGTTCGATAAGAAGAAAGTAGAATGTTTTAACTGTCATAGGTTGGGACATTTTGCTAAAGAATGTAGAAGCCCAAGGAAGCAGGATAATAGGAACACTTGGTATAAACAAGAGAAGAATAAGGAAGTACTGGTGGAAGAGCCAAAGGCTATGCTGGCTATTGATGGTATTGGATATGATTGGAGCTATATGGCTACTGAAGAGGATGCACCGCCAAATGCTGCTCTTATGGCCACTGAATTTGCTCTAATGGCTTCTTCTGATTCAGAGGTAGATACCATTCCTATTTGTACTAATTCATGTCCTAATCTTAAAAATTATGAAGACATTAAAAAGAGATTTGATGCTTTTAGAGAAGAGTTAATTGATGCCCTTCATAATTTAGCTAATCATAAGAGGTGTGTAGGGGTTTTAGAAAAACAGATTCAACATTATAAAAAGAATGAATCTACGTTTACTGATGACTTAAATGCTTTAAAAAGAGGAATAGCATTTAGAGATGAATTACTTAATGATCAAAGTAGACAGTTATCTGAAGTCAAAACTGAAAAAGAAAATGTTAAGGTAACTATAGATACTCTAGCACATGCCTCAGAAGGAATGAATAAGATTTGGGAAGCTCAGGTAATTGATAAAGCTAATTCAGGTGTAGGTTACAAAACTGTTCCTCCACCATATAGAGGTGTTCCTTCACCTCCAGGTGTTGACCTAGCACATACAGGTTTAGCTGAGTTTCAAGAACCAATCATGGAATATGGTTCTAAGGCTAGTAAGAGCCTTAAGGTAGCAAAGATAAGTAAATGTTTAGATAAAACTTTACTTTATCAGGACAAGGTGTCCTTTGCTAAGAAAGGAGAAACTATAGTTGTTGAAGATTGTACAACTGATAGTGATGATGATGAAGAAGAACATGTTATGTCTAAACCTGAAGTGGTTAAGAAAGTAGGAACAAAGGTTCCTAAGGTAGTCAAACACAATACTGATAGGCCTAAATCAAACATTAAGCATGTTAGGCAACCAGTTAGATATTGTGAGCAATATAGAACCACCAACAAGCCCAGAGGTAACCAAAGGAATTGGAACAACCTCAAGTCTAACCAATTAGGTTATGACTTTGCTTTTTCCAACAAAGCTTGTTATACATGTGGTAGTTTTGACCATCTTGCAGCTTTCTGCAACCAATGGGTATCTGGGTATGAAAACCATAGAGTGAACCACAAAAGGCAAACACCTAAATCTCACTTTCACTCTAGTTCTAAGAAATCAAACCCCAGAGTAGTCAAAAACAAGTCTATCTCAAAATCTGATCCTGCTGATAGACCAAATGATCCTGCTGCTAGAAAATTTGTTCCTGCTGCTCGACCATTTATGACTATTAACCCAAAATCAACAGCTAAGGGTGCAAAAACATTTTTCAAACATGCACCTACAACTGTTCTAAGGCCCATTCAAACAAAGGCAGTGATCCAAAAACAAGTTTGGAAACCAAAGGGTAGAACTACAAAGTTAGCAGATTCTGCTGATAAGTGTGTGGTTCATTCTACTGCTAAGGGAAATAGGGTAAATGCTGTTAAGGCCTCAGCATGTTGGATTCTCAAATCCAATGTTGCATCAACTATCCTCAAAAGATTCAATTACATTGATGCAAGAGGCAGATCCAAGTCAGTAATGGCTTGGATCCCCAAAAGAAACTAACACTCTTATTTGTGTGCAGGAACATTCAACTGATCAGAAAGAGGATCAAGGATACTCAGATAGTGGATGTTCAAGGCACATGACAGGCAACATGTCTTATCTCTCAGATTTTGAAGCTTTCAATGGAGGATATGTTACCTTTGGAGGGGTGTTTCGTGGCAAAATTTCTGGTAAAGGTACAATCAAAACCAGAAATTTAGATTTTGAAGATGTGTACTATGTAAAAGAGCTAAATTATAATCTTTTTAGTGTCTCACAAATGTGTGACAAAAAGAATAATGTTCTTTTCTGTGAGACTGAATGTCTTGTACTTTCTCCTGATTTTAAGATGCCTGATGAAAGTCAAGTACTTCTTAGAATTCCTAGAAAAGGCAATATGTACAGTGTAGACATGAAGAATATTATTCCTAAAAAGAATTTAACTTGTCTTGTTGCAAAGGCCACATTGGATGAATCAATGATATGGCATAGAAGGCTTGGTAATATTAACTTCAAAACCATAAATAAAATTGTTGAGAATGGTTTGGTAAGAGGTTTATCTCACAAAAGATTTGAAAATGATCAAACATGCATTGCTTGTCTAAAAGGCAAACAACACAAAGCCACTTGTAAGCCCAAGATTTTTAACTCTATCAATCAGTCTTTGTTTATGCTACATATGGACTTATATGGACCTGTTTCAGTGATGAGCATAATGCATAAGAGATATTGTCTAGTTATTACTGATTACTATAGTAGATTTACATGGGTTTTTCTTTTTAGCCACTAAGGATGAGACATCAAGCATCCTTAAGGACTTCATTACACAGATAGAAAACCAAGTAAGCAAGAAAGTGAAAGTTATTAGATGTGATAATGGGACAGAGTTTAAGAATAGAGTTATGGATGACTTCTGCAAAGAAAAAGGTATTAAGAGATAATTTAGTGTTGCTAGAAAACCACAACAGAATGGTGTAGCTGAAAGAAAGAATAGAACACTAATTGAAGCTGCTAGAACAATGTTAGCTGATTCTAAGCTACCAATAAATTTTTGGGCAGAGGCAGTCAACACTGCTTGTTATGTTCAAAATAGAGTTTTAGTTGTGCAGCCTCACAATAAGACATCATATGAACTTTTTAATGGTAGAACTCCTGCAATAGGATTTCTTAGACCTTTTGGATGTCATGTGACAATTCTCAATACCTTAGACCATTTAGGAAAATTCGATGGTAAGGCAGATGTGTAACACCCCCTAATTTGTTTAGTGGCAGCGGAAAAATAATTAGGGTGTTACGGTGAGGATCGAGTTAAATTTTCAGAAAACGGCCCAGAATAGGCGTTTTGAAAGTTATGTCATTCAAAATAATAGTTTTGGTATAAATGTGAAATATTTGAAAATCAGAAAAGTGTGGTAATTTGGAAGGAATGACATATTTGATTTTACACCATTTTATTTATCAGAGTATAAGATGCCCGCTCCGTGTCTTGTCCTGCTCCGTTAATTACCTGAGATAAACATGCTTAAAACGTCAACACAATGGTTGGTGAGTTCGTGGAGTTTAATAGAAAATAACTTTCTTTCAATGAATTTTAAGATGTGTACAGTGATTGTCGAAATAAATACTAAATCGTCATGAAATAAATAACATGTTGAGTTGAATAAAAATCCACAATTAATTCATGTATGATCTCAAGTGATCATAAGTTTCAAGTTTTAAATGAAAATGAGCTACGTTGTTATACGCTCGAAATGATGTGATGGGTCAACTTTTAAAAATAACGAAATGTCAAGTAATTTGGGTTGTCTTTATTAGAAGCCACAACTAAGTCACATATGATAACAATTAAGTTTCAAATACAGAATCCATCATTCTAACACGTAGTGAAGACATTAGTCTAGTGTCTGAAATTTATCAGTGTGGAGTGGTGTTTAACTAAATACAGTTGTATCCTAATATATATGAAACATTCATATATTTATAAAGTTATATTGCCCTAAGCCTCATGACACACAAAACGTTAACAGTGTACCGTAAAACGGAGGTGTTCATCAAATTAATGACGAAAGTTTTGCCCTCTGGTCGGTCCCAAACGGTCAACTAATATTGACCAGGTAAATGGTCAACAAGAGTCAAACAATCTAGGGCACAATGCAATTTACCAAAGGAGTACAGAGTATCCCCGGGTCGTTAAGTCCCAACGAGGTGTGAACACTGTAATAGAACGGATCTGTGATCTGGTGATATTGAATGGAAAAGGGGGTTTTGAATTATTGGACTAAGGAAATAAAAGAGAATAGCTTTAAACAAGCTATAAGAATAAATACAGGAAACCAAATTACTTAAAAACGTTTAGAAACCTAGAAACGTACGTTTAAATTTTAAATAAACGTAAACGTACAAAATAAAAAGTGAATTCTGTCCAATATAACTCTCACGGATGTGAAAATTATATTTTTGGAATCTAAATGATAAAATAAAATTATTAGAAAAAAGAAAATTATTTTTTAGACTTATTAATTAATTATTATTAATTAAAAACTATTTTTAACTATTAAATAATAACCTAAAAAGTAAGAAAATAAGAAATAAACCTAGAAAAATGAAATTATGACTTAGATAAATCTAAAATATTATAAAACTTATTTTAAAACTGAAAAATATATTTATTACACTTTTTATCTAATTATTATTAATTAATTACTATTTAATAATTATTTAAACTAATTTAAATTATAATAAATACTAAATAAACTCTAATAAATCTGAAACTTTTTCTATAAATACTCTAAGGTGACAGGAAGATAAGAAAAATATAAAAATGAAAAGTGCTTAATGAAAAAGCTGAAAATAAGCCAAATGGCTTAAGTAGAAGCTATCACTTATTTTTATGTTGTTGATTTTCTGATTTTTCTTTTACAAAATTATCTCACTACTGAAAATAACAAACTTTAATGAAGACAATTTTATTAAAACTTAAAAATAAGCAGTTTGGAAACTTATGAGCTTAACAGTTGAGCTTTTGACTAAACTTTGATGGTTTGAACTCAAATAAGTGGCCAAATAAGCTAAACAAAAGGAAACAAAGATGAAATAAGATGAAAATAAGCAAAAGGTACTGGAAATAAGCTAGATGGACAAGACACAAGCACTGATAAGCTTTAAATAAGCAAATAAGCAAGGTACTGCTAGTGAAAGCAAGGTACTGCTAGTGTACCAACCTGCTGCTAGCTTTGGAGGCAAAATAAGCTTATGCAATAAGCTATAAAGCACAAAGTGAATATTGGAGTAGCAAGATGGGTTGGTGAGGTTTCCAAAAAGCCAAAGCTTACACTGTGGGAATCACAAATGAGCTTTTGAAGGGCTTATGAAAATCACTTGAATACACTGAAGTGCTCAGTGTACACAGAAAATGGGACAAACAATAAGCCACTAGCAGGCTTATGAAATAAGCTTTTAAGTGAAAAATAAGCTTTGAACCTTTGAATATGGTGGATTAACTTTAGAAAAAGCCAAATATCACAAGCTTTAGCTTACTGATGAGCTTTTGAGGTGCTTAATTAAAAGGCTCAACTGCATTGATGACTCAGTGCAGTGAGTGATTTTTGAGAAAACATGATAAGCACAATAAGCAGTTATAATAAGCAGGAGATGAAATATAAGCATACAAACAGAAAACTAGCCAGAAGGGCTTCTAAAAACTACAAATAACACAAGCTAATCCTCTCAAATGAACAAGATACAAGCTTATGAAATAAGCTTGTTGGCCTGTGCACAGGGGAGGTTGCAGTCATCTGAGGTGACTTGCAGACAAGAATTAAGCTAGCAAATAAGCTACAATTGCAGATTTAAGCTAAAACAGATAAATACTAACTTGCAAGCTATAGATAAAACCAAAAATCCTAACAAATGGACAACTAATTAAGCAGAAGCATGGCCTAGAAAAAGCTGAGAAAAACAGATATGAAATGCTTCAGCAGAAATGAAATTGACTTTTTAAGTTTAAACTATATAGTTGACTAATATGAACTTTGATCTAGATTTACTAACTGATTATGTTATAATATGCTAATGGAACATGAAATTAAGCTAGATAACAAACTTTTAAGCTAATATGATGAATATGGACCTAAATACTTAAACAGACAACAGATTAATGAAGATTATGAGCTATTTTGACTATTACACAAATAAGTACTGTATTTTATGACTTAAAAGGTCTAATAGGACTTAGTATAACAGATAACAACCACAAACAACAACAATAACTCAGTGTAACTCAGATTAACAGCTTGATCCAAACAACCCTTAAACAGACTTGTAATGTGATTAGTGATGTAAATCAATGAGTTAAACCATGAAATTGAATCCAGAGATTATATTAAGATGTAAACAACTTAAATGAACAGATAAACAATAATTTTAACAACAAACAATCATGAATCACTAATATGCCATTTCCACAGTGAAAATGAAATATCAAGCAACTATGAAATCCAACAAATAAACAAATAACTTTAAGCTATATTATCACTAACAAACACCAAATAAGCATGAAATCAGTAAAATAACAGTGTAAAAAGCACAAGCACAGTAATTGCTAAAAATCAAGAATAAAGCTTACAACTTGCATCCAAGCAACCAACTGAGAACCAAGAACAAGGACAATCCTATAAGCTTACCAATAAGCTACTAACCCAAAGGCAATCCAAAATTAACCTTGCTCCAGCTTTCTTGTAACACCCTAGGCAAATCATACATCGGCTGCGGCCTGGAGAGATGCTGGGTTCATAAGATTACATTCGCCTTACAATGACACAACGCGTTTTGTGGTCTACTGCGGGTGGAGTTCTTAGGAACTGGCAGTTAAGCGTGCTCATGTGAGAGTAGTACTGGCTTGGGTGATCTGCCGGGA
Organism: Artemisia tridentata subsp. tridentata; assembly: GCA_021014915.2. Taxonomy (NCBI): domain Eukaryota; kingdom Viridiplantae; phylum Streptophyta; class Magnoliopsida; order Asterales; family Asteraceae; genus Artemisia; species Artemisia tridentata. Next base: position 68,574,815 of record CP139508.1, on the reverse strand, counting down.
AGTCTTCAAATGAGGCCACAAAAACAAAGCCGTGAGCCTGCGGGCAAAGCGGACAATATTGTGGTCTGAGTAGGCAGGATGTTACATTTCTTTCACCAGTACACTGATTTTTGTATTTATTTTGGTATTTTCTTGATTTCTTTTTGTATTTTTGTTTTTTAAAGATTATAACTTGTTTTAAGGTTCTAAAAGCTTGATAAGCTTTGTCAGGAGCTTATGTGAGCTACATAGAGTCCACTAAACAACTACAATCAACAATAATTAAATGACAAGAAAATTAAGGGTACGAATTAAGCATAACTTGAAAATGTAAAGATAGATTGAAATTGAGACTGTAAATAGGTTTATTACAATTTGTCAAAGAGTAATAAGATCCTGAAAGCTTTTAAATTACAAGGTAATTAAGAAGTACAATAAAGACGATTAATTAAAATGAACATAAAACTTATGATTCTATGATATTTGTTCTTCCTTGCTTCTTCCTCTTCATATAGTGATCTTTTGAGTTCCCACTAGCCTTCTGAGCAAATCCCATCACAAATCATGGCCATTGATAGTCTGAAAGTGATCCCAGCCATTGAACGTGCTTTTGGCGCCAAAAGTCTTGATAGTGGATTAGAGCAGGTTTAGATCAATTAAAGAATTTTGGTTGATTGTGGAGGTGGAGGGGACAAGTTGTGAAGTGGATAGTGAGCTGGGGGTGAGGTGGAAGGGATTGTAGCAGCTGGATTGGTGAGGTGGAAGAAGAAGCAGTATGGCGGTTTTTTGGCTTGTTTGACTTTCTTGATCACTGTACATATTTGACTTTTTCTTATTTAAGCTGCCTTTGACTTTTCTTGGGTCAACATGGGTTATTTTGGATTTTGGGGAATAGAAATGGGTTAAGGGATTTAGAAAAATGGAATTTTGAATTGCTAAAATTTCAGGGACCAAAATTGCCATTTTCTGAAAGTTCAGGGACCTTTTATGTCATTTTTAAAAGTTGAAGGACCAAAACTGCCATTTCTTTAAAACTTTCATCCAAGGACCAATATTGTAAAAGTTAAATAGTTTAGGGACCTTGAATGATATTTTCCACATTTTTAACACCAGGGACTATTTTTGCCAATTTCTGAAAGTTAAAGGACTGAAATTGACAATTATGCAAACTATGTTCGTTTTTCAACTGTTTTTAATCCTTTTGCACATGAAACACATAAAACCACAATCAAATGATATTTTCTGTATTTTGAAGCATATCTGCATGTTTTTAAATGTTTTTTTAGTCTAAATGTGACAGAAATGATGAGTATTTAGACACTCATCACCCTCATGTAATAGGTGATTTGCCAATTCCTATTTTTCTCAAATATAGTGTATCACGACTAAATACGACTAACCATATAGGTATTCCGTCCAAGTATTTAGTGGGATAGGTCGTCAGCCTCTAGCAGGTTTCGAAGCTGCCCACTATATTCGCGCTCACCGCAGTGATTAATGGCTCATGATCGAGGGACTTTATGGCAATAAAGTAAACTTAGGCAATATAGTTTTCAGAGGTTCCTAGAAGATGCGTACTTTAGTCTTGGCAATTATTTCCAGTTGAAATGTAGAAATATCATAGTAGAGTTAACAGTACATTCAATTGTTATATGAATGCATATAATAAGTCTCAGTATCGTGTTACAACAAGTAGTTTGAAAATATTATCTTTCAACACAGTGTTTCAGCTAAGCAAGTAATTTGCAAGTATAACGAGCATATATCCCTTCCAAAGGGTGATTCAAAACATGTAAAGCATAGTTGATGATTTTAAGTAAATCATGAGAGTTTCAAAGTATAAAAGTGAACTTAAAACAGTTAAAGCATGTATCTCCCCCAAAAGTGTTATTAAAAACAAGTATTAAAAGTAGGGGCCACGACTCACCTTGGGTGTATCTGACAAGATGGAATTATAAGATCAAGTAAACGATCACGAAAACTTCTTCAATACGAGACCTGAATATAAGCGAAGTCTAAGAGTCTAACTTACTACTAATAACGAATGTGGAAATGAGAAATCGTATAACGATTTGATCGGTGATATGAGTGTGATATGCTTAAAATGCATCAAGTTAAAAAAAAAATATAATATCATATATGATATTATCTTGATTCTAACGTCAATTGACTCAAAATATTACTTCCTCGAATTATGATGAAATAATGTGCAAAGTGAAATCGCTAAATTCCTAGTTATAATAAATAACGAATATTAAATAATGCATAATTAAAATGTATAAAAATGCATATGAAGTGGTGGGGTGAAAATGAAAAATAAACTAAGAATGTCAAGTGAAATTAATTGGTCCTTTTCCTTTTCAGATTTTATACTTTTTACCCTAACTGCGCTTGCGTCACACCGTTAGTCCTTCGTTAAGTCCATAGTTCATAATAGTCCAATATTTGTCCAAAAGTACAAATAAGGCTTGTCATTCAATAATATGTCCGTTTATACTCTAAAAATTCTGTTTTCACAACTTCAGTCCACATGTTTCTCGGATTGGCAGTTTTAGTCCTTCTAGGTGATTTGCGTTGCAAATTTAGTCCATAGTTCATAATTTACAAAGTCTTATTTCCTTTTCAATTGTCCGATTTAAAAGCTTACATTCTTAACTTTAGGATGCACTAATTTCTCGGAAAGGATTGCTACAGATTTAGTATGGGCCTTAAAGCCCAACACTTATGTGGTCTTTTTAAATATTCAAAGTGATCATCGGGCTTTCAAGCCCGATTGTGGGTCTGTTTGGTTTTCAGTAGTGGCGTAGTAAAAAAAAGAAAACAATTATTAAGAGATAACATTTATACTATGCGACTCTCGATTGTTTCGAACCTAAGTACATCGACTTGGTTACCGAAGGCTCCACCATTGAGCTAAAGGCTCGATGGTGCAATGTATGTACTTGTTTGCTTTACGAAAATCTCAACATCGTTTAGTTAGCATGCTTTCCTTTCGACACGTTAAGATAGGTGAGAGTCTTTCTTTTATTGTTCTATTGACAATTTATTTCTCATGTTCAAGTTCCATAATGGTTGTAAATGTTGGGTTTTCTTCTATTCTAGTAATATTAATACGTACGTTTGGGAGTGAGTTGGGTATGTCAAAAGTCCATTTTTAATCACTCATTTTCATATATAAGAGCTCTCAAAAGCCAGCTTATTTTAACAGCTTAAAAATGGCTTAATGGGTTAGCAACCCACTTCGCATGTTTTGACAGTTTCAACCATGGTTTATGCGTTTCACATTGGCAAGTTTTGAAGGTCGAGATGTTGGTATTTTTAAGAGTTGTCTACATGAAAATGGTAGTTAGCCATGTTGTTTAACAGGTCGTGCAAAGAAAACGTATGATTAATAAGTCGTTTCGCGAGATATGGAGTCATATTTGGAGCGGCTTGGAACTGTTTTTGTGTACAAGATTCTTAAAATAAATCCAAGTGTTTTTCAAGTTTAGTCTTAACGTGTGATATAAAGATTATATACGTTTGGATGATGCATGAAACGAAATGTTAAGTGTGAGAGTAGTGTGAGAGGCGGCTTTTAAGCCTCCCAAGGTGGAGGCTCGTCACCTCACGAGGGTGACATGAAATGACGAATGTAAATGCATACGTGACAAGTTATACCTTCGTATAGACAAAAGAAATGATGCATGGTACATTGTGTGCGTAAGAATTGAAACAAGGAAAGTTAATGGATACTTACTACACCTTTTGAAGGTGGTGGAGACTTGCATGGGATCGATTGCACACAACGGGGACAGTCCATACGACAGAACCGAGGATACGTTTTATACGTATAGTTCTTCCTTTGTTCGATTGTTTTCTAACTGGAGATAGAATAACTTCTGACTTTTAAGGTGTCTTGTGAGATGGTTGTAGTACAAACATGGTGTGTTGTGTATGATGGAGAGTGTGTGTGTGAGAGACGGTGAAGATAAAAGCATGTATACGTGTGTGTATATATTGAATTTGAGATTGCATGAAATCTTGCTAGGAGGATTCTTGGCAGTGTGTGTGGGGAGATTCACTAGATTTATTTGTCCTTGTATATATATATATATAATAATGTGCATATGTGTGGCATGAGGGGGAAGTATACACGTATACACAAAACATGTGTATATTTGGAGATAAGATAAGGAAATCTAGCAAGGACCAATTGGGTATAGATATTGTAGATTTCTTAGTAGATTTTTGATGTCCTTTCAACACGTGTGGAATTGAGGGAATGTGAAGATGTCGACATTCTTGTATTGCATTATATTGTATTTTATTTGCAAGTTGGATGATGTTTGTCAGTGAGTGCATGTGGTCTTGTGTTTCATGTAGACGATTTGTACATATCTATATTGCTTTTAAATCTTTGGCAAGTTGAAATGTGGCTTCAGGAGTGATTCAAAGATATTTGAGTTGCATGTTACTTATTCGAAGATATTGTTTTTAATATATAGCAAGTGGGTTATTATATCAGTATGTGCATGAAATGGAATTTTGTATCATGATAATCTTTTGAATATATATATAAGAAAAATGGAAATTTGTATTTTTAAAATATATGATGTACGTTTATGTATAAGAAAGTGAGATTGTATGCATGGGTTCTATTAAAATGAAATATATAAGTTGAAGATTGTCAGATACATTCGATTGGATATGATAGATTCGGTTTTGCAATTTGCGAATTGCATGTGCAATGTATTTCGAAACTTAGATAAATATTTAGTATATAATATAGTTTAAAAGAAATGTTGTATAGATTATATAGTATACGTGCCCGAGTGAGGTTTACTGTAGGTCTTGTTCGTAAACCAAACGATAAAAATAAAATGTGAGGTTTATCATTCTTTAATCTTGGGTGTATAGAAAATCGAGTTAGGTAAAAATAAATAATATCTCGCGTGTCGATATTAGATTTAAAAGACGTCAAGTGAATGAGATTTGTGTCGAAAGGAAAGAAAGAGAATGAAATGGGCTGAGATTTTATATGGGCTTGAATAGTAATAGGCCAAAAATATAATTAAGGGTCCGTTTGGTGATTATTGAATATCTTTGATCTGTCGTGGTCCGCGTGTGAGCTCGTTTCGTTATTTGGTAATTATCGTGATATCGTGACGTGGTAAAAATAATAATAAGAGAAAAATTTTAAATTTCCCCGTAAAAATAGGTTTTGTTAAATGATAACACCAGATTATTATTAATCACTGAGATTTCTCGCAGTGGATTTTTACGGTATCTTACAGTATCCACCCCTAAATTTTGAACTTCGTCCTGAAGTTCAAGTTTAAAGTGATCCCTAAGGTGAAGGATTTGTGGAAAGAAAGGTTGTCAAGAAGTTTCTGTCCGAGAATTTAGGTTATATAATTCCGCTAGATTTATTCGTACTGGATGAGATAAATTCGAATGTTTGGTCAATTAATGGACCTAAGAATTGTAAATTATGAAAATAACGGTCAGGGACTGTGGGAATTTAACGGCTAGTGAACAGTGTATACCAATGGTCGTGAATAGTGCCCTCAACGGCTAGTTTTGGTTCCAATGGCTAGATTTAGCCTATAATTACTTCATTTTAATATCCATTCTTCCACAAACTATTTTTCTCTTATTCCACATCTCAAAAATTCCGCACTTCATCATTATGCTAGCGATGGTGTACGTCATTCTTGTGGTTATCTACTTGAGGTATGCTCCGGACGAAGACTTCTAATATTTGGTCGTGATTTTAGCGTTTGTCATCCCATTGGTGATTGTGGCCCTTATCGTGGATATGGCGTGGGGAAAATAGATAGTAGGAAGGTTGAAATAAATAGTTGTAACCTTAGCATTATCGTTGCTAATTTTATCGTTATGTACTACTTTCCGTGATTTCTAATAAAATTTTATGTTATTTGTGTTTTCCATAAATCTTTGTGAATTCTTAGGTTTCTAATGCTTGTACTTTTGTCAGTTTCTTATCATAAGAATGGTGGGTAATATGTGTAGTTATTTATTTGTGGTTGGTCAAAAGTGACGTTTATGGGCAATTTATTTTGTCTCAAGATTTTCTTTGGAATGGAAATTGTTATTAGGGAATCTGAAAGATAACTGTTTCATTCATGACATGATTCTTCCTAAATTAGACATAGTTGATCAGGCTATGTATAATTTGAGGACCAAATAATGTAATGCTTGGCTCAGTCACCGTGATATTTATGCTTCTTCAAAGAGTTTTATATGATTCAATTATAATGGTTCCGTCACAAAGTCGGACACCCTCTGATTATTTTCAAAAGAATTAGAAAGTTTTTGTTCATATTCCGAGGATAAGTCAGGAATTTCTAAAGTGAATATAGGGTACTCTGGGTATAAGCTCGTGTTTTGGGTGAGAATTTCTTACAAGGTGGTAATAATCTATTGTTTAGTCAGAAATGGTGCTGAATCAAATTTATAAAGTGATATCAGGGTATGGTTATGTAACGATTATGAACCGGGAGAATCGAATAAAAATTGAAATAGACGTGGATTATGATTATTTCGGAAATATTACAAGGTAGAGTCTTCATACGGTAGGAAGGTAGTTGATACACTTAGGTTACATCCATCTTACCTAAGGTAAAGTATATAAGGAAATATAACTTAGAAAGTTTTAAACTAGGGTTTACTTATCCACAGTAGGAATTTATCTTCTGCTTAATATAGGTGTCATCTTCTGACATTGTTAAGTTTCTAAAGAGTTTCTATTCTCTTTCACTGGTCTTTTTGTCCTAAGTGGTACTTTGGGTTGGGCATTGATTCTTAAAGTGTCCCGTTTATCTTCTTGGTCTAGAAATCCTTGGGTAATGGTGATGGTAGGTTTAGTCATTTCTTCTGGACCTTTAAGGTGAGTTGGTCTACAATCCGTGAAACTTTCAAGGGTATGTTTATAAGACGCATTCGTTTTCTTTTCTCCGGTTGTCCTATTGTTGCTACTCGGATGAGTTACTATAGTCGCCCCGAGTACCACAGCAACAATGTTGGTTACTAAATTTCAGAAAATTTCAGGAGTCATAGTTGTGGTTGGTGCTAGTAGGGTATTTGTACTGTTCATGCTGGCCATATTCTATCAATATCCCAAGAAACACGGATTTAAATCCACTTAATGGCCATGTCAGAATAATTCGAGTAACAAGATATTTGTATACTAGTCTTAATAATGTGGTCACAATGCGAAATCATAACCAATTGAGCGTCTTAAATCATGATGTGTCTGGGTAATATCGTAGATAAATGCTCAATTCTTGCTATGGGATTGCTAAGGAACAAACTGTTTCTTTTACAAAAAGCCGAAGTTCAGAAATTTTCTCTTCATCCATCAAGTTTTCTTCCGAAATTTTGGTCTTGGAGAATTCCATGGTCATAGCCTAGTCAGGGCTGGTATGAGGAATCATAACAATCATGGGTAATATAAGGGTAGGTCTGGATATAATCACTGTAAATATCATAATATTAATAACTTGATCGATTGTTTTACAAAGCAAACGATACAAGGTCTTTTATTAATGTTCCATGCAGCAGGTTAATAAACCTCTGTCTTTCTCATTGTAAGGATTGTCATGTGGGAGTGTTTCTCAATATCTCTGACTGAAACCTTATCAGTCCGTCCTGAAAGTCCATCTTGTCGGATAAAAGGTCAGGTAGGGTGTCGTTGGTTGTGAGTGGTGTTTTGTCAATGATGTTTTGGAGTGTATCAATCTGTTCTTTATGATGCTCCAGTCGCGTCATGCTGGTGGGAGGAGTAGGTGTGTGGGTAACTGTTGTCTTGAAGCTTTCTCCAGTCTCGAGGAATCGGGCTGAAAGAGTGAGAGCAGGTGGGAAATAATAATGGTGAGGGAGACCTGAGAGGGTAAATTCTTTCTAGGAGTCGACTCCCGTTGGTGGGGTGTAAACGGGTAAGTCTGGGTGAGTAGTCTTAACAAGTAGTCGGGTCCAACCGACAGTGGAGGGGATGATGATAGTAGTGGTGGTAAGGTATGGTGACGTTATCCTAATCATGTCTAGGGGTGAAGTAGTGGAATAAAGTGGAAATGGTAGTATAATAGGCACTAAGCGTAGGTGTATCTTCTCAATAAGTCCATTGAGGTGGCTCCGAGATGGTGTTATAAAAGGTTTGGGCTCATAAAGTGCTAAAATCTTGATTTTTCTGCGCCGGGCTACCGGGTCAAGTGGGAGTGGTAGTGTAGGTAATGGAGAATTTGGCTCAATATCTTTCCAAATCGTTTCTTGGTGTGAATTTTGTCCAACCTCGAATGTTGTCGGGCAACCAATCAACTTTTCATCTGAATAATATTCAGCAGTTCTCCTGAGTTTTTGACATGAAGTCGAGTAAGTAGGGGATGATGGGAGTGGTAATTGAGTAAGTTTCATATCAGGCTGGGGTTGTGACATTAATACGTAGGGATTCTCAGCATCCGGAGTGATATGATAAGTAGGTGATGTACGAGTAGTACGGTGGGTAAGTTTGGTAATATCAACTGTTTTGGGCGACTTGGTACTGTAGTAGCCGAAAATAATAATTATAAGTAATTCGTACGTTAAGAGCGTAACGGTAAGTGTGAAATAATACAGTGTGTAACGCGTGAAGAGTAATTATCAAGCATGTAAAGATTAGTGCAAAATAATCTTAATAGATGTGAGATCCTGTAAAAATCCCTCGTAATAAATCTCACTGATTTATAATAATCTCAACTTGCGGTTTAATAAAACCCATTTTTATGGGAAAATTTAAACTTTTCTCTTATCGCTATAAATACCACGTTATGTTTTCGTGACATATATATTAAATAGCAACCTCTACTCGAACCACAAACAAATCACGGGATTTCCATTCTCATTTAAATTCGATACTTCGCAAATGATAACAGTTGGTAATAATAAATCTCTATACAAAGATATATGCACTTTCCTAATTACTCTTAATTATATTGCACTTAGTTACCACTAAGTACTAATAAACTATTCACTAGTTCTTTTTGCAAGCCAAGCGGCTGACTAAAATTCGGCCCAATTCACATTCCATCAGCCCCTGATCAAAGCCAACGTCCAAATTAATTCTTAACTTTGTGACTTAGGCAAATTCGACCAACCACAGTCCCTCCAAAATGCCTTTGTATTTTTCGATTCTCGAACGCGACTATTAGATATTATTATACCTCTTAATTACCCTCCCGGCCAACAAATAGGACGCCAAATATTAACTCGAGATATGAACGTTTGATACATTTAAATGAGCCAAAGTGTTTATCCCATTTCAATAAAACTCGCATAGGTAAAAATCTCAAAACTCGACTAATTCGAACCCGACTTTTCCTACGCCTTCCCAATGATAATATTAGCACGACACAATGTAAAGAAGACATTGAAGTCAAAAGTTTATGAAATCACACGCTAAAGCTATCTAACCTCCATTTAAAATATCAATCGAATATATACATATGCCAACCACAAGAGACAAAGTCCTATAGATCTTTCCACACCTCCTACTGATTGCTAAGTCAGTCAAGATAGCAGTAGACGTGTATGATTTACTTAACCCACTTGACACTCATTCAATGATACAACCGAATATATATCCATGCCAACAACTAAAACCAACATATCTTTGAAACCTTGTTCCCACTCATTCATTCGGTTAGACACTGCCACACTCAACCGAAAATATCCATTGAATATGTGTATAATCCAAAGACTAAAGACAAGCTCTCAAGCCACTCTCATACCTCCTAACGATTTTAAATTCAGAAGAAGAGTTAGACAGCAGGAGCATGTGAGGCTCATCGACTTACATATGAGAATTCGAATGATGATAACGTGTGCATATATTCATCACGTATACATTCCAACAACATAGGACAAAATATATCATACCTCCTAATGATTTAAAGTCATACGCATGCTAACAATCATGATCACTCGAACAGTAAGGGACATGATAAAACTTGAGGGCAATCTAGTCAAAGCATTGTGTAAATACCTCTATAAAACCCACTCAACTCTAGCAACCTTCACTGCCAAATCGATATACATTTCATTCTCACTAAATATCTTAAAAACCTAGCATCACTTGTCTCCCTGTTGGGAAGCTAATCGAGTAGAAGAAGTGATAAGTAAAACGCATTCGAACCCAACAATCTCGCTGCTTTGTTTCTTTGTGTTCTCCCTCGAACCACACAGCTCATCACCACCCTCAAAAAGTGTAGTAAGTATCCTATGACTCTTTTGATTCCATTTCTCACACACAAAAACACAACATGCATGCATATCCTATTTCACGCTCATGATTTATTCAAATCATCAACTATGTTTTACTTATCTTGAACCACCCTTTGACGGGGATATATACTCGTTATATTTTCAAACTGCTTGCTTAGCTTAAATGCTATATTTGAAAGATAACATTTTCAAACTACTTGTTGTAACAAGATACTGAGACTCATTTTATGCATCCATATAACAGCTGAATGTACTGTTAACTTAACTATGATGTTTATACATCCCAACTGGAAATAATTGCCAAAACTAAAGTACGCATATTCTATGAGAACCTGAACCCTATATTGCCTAAGTTTAGCTATATTGCCATAAAGTCCCTCGATCATGAGCCATTAATCACTGCGGTGAGTGCGAATATAGTGGACAGCTTCGAAACCTGTAAAGGCTGACGACCTATCCCACTAAATACTGGATGGAATGCCGGATGGCTAGTCGTATTTAGTCGCGATACACTATATTCGACACAAATAGGATGAGGCAATCACCTATTATTTAGGGCAAAACCATCAGTAACCCTGATGTGACTTTCGTCGTTGTACGGTACTTTTGTTAACGTTTTGCGCGTCATGAGGCTTAGAGCAATATAACCTTTTGAATATATATGTCTTCTTATATATATTCGGATACAACTGTATTTAGAAACGACCACTCCACACTGATAGATATCAGACTTTAAACTATTGTTTTCACTATATGATTGGAATATGTATCATATACTTGAAACTTAACTGCTATCATATGTGACTTAGTGTGTCTTATGATAAAGACAACTCAATGCTTGGCATATCCGTACTTTTAAAAGTTGAACTATTATTTCAAATCAAGCATATAACAACGTAACTCGTTTAAACTTAAAAATTATGAACCTCTGAGTTCATAAATGAATTATTCGTGGATTTTTACTCAATTACAAACTTGCTAGTTACTGCAAAAAGTACTAGTACCTATTCCAACTATCAACTCTTAAATTCAGTGGAAAGAAAGTGATTTTCTATCAAACTCCACGAACTCACCAACCATTGTGTTGACATTTTAAGCATGTTTATCTCAGGTAATCAACGGAGCAGGACAAGACATGGAGCGGGCATTTAATACTCTGATAACTTAAATGGTGTAAAAATCAAATATGTCATTCTTTCCAAATTACTATATTTTGTGAGATTTTCAAACCAGATTTCTCAACCTTTGTACCAAAACTATTATTTTGAATGAAATATAACTTTCAAAACGCCTTTTCAAGCCGTTTTCTAAAATTTTGACTTCGATCCTCAGTGTAACACCTAATTATTTTCCGCTGCCACAAAACCAAATTAGGGGGTGTTACAGATTGGTATCAGAGCCACAGGTTATAGAGAATCAAATGTTTTCAAACATTGAACTATAACCACACTTTCAAAATAAATGATTTTACACCATACCATTTTACGCCCTCCGTGTCTGCAGATTGTCGTGCTCAATATTTTACCTACTAAGATTGTTTTGTACTAATCTTTACATGCTTAATGTTTACTCTTCACACATAACACACTGTGTTATTCTACACTCGATGTTACACCTTAAACGTATGAACATTCATAATTACTGTTGCTACAGTACCATGTCTTCCAAACTAGTCGGTATCACCAAGACTACCCCTCCTACTACACATGCGTCACCTACCTACCAAATTGCACTGGATACTGAAGATCCTTATGTAAGAATGTCACAACCCCAGCCTGACATAGAACTCACTCAGAAATCACCTCTGTCATCACCTACTTACTCACCTCCACGTCAGAAACTTAGGAGAGCAACCGAATCCTATTCAGATGAAGATTTGATTGGTGGTCAACCAACATTTGAATCTGAACAGAGTTCACCCCAAGAGATGACTTGGAAGAAGATCGAGTTAAATTCCCCTTTGCCTGATATCTCAGATTTCCCCATGCCAGATATCCCAGAGAATGTATCCTCACCCAATTCTCCCGACTACAATATAGATACCTGTTAGTGTAAGAAGTCTCGTTGGGGAGATTGCTAGTGCAAGCAATCTCGTTTGTTTTGATTGATGACAAACATGTAACTTGATACATAGCGTAAAATGTACAACTTACTTGTAATCATATCTTGTCTCAACATACATTCAACACCTCTCAAGTCCTCGTATGATACAACACAGGTTCGTACATGTTTGTTATGTAGCATTATGATCAAACCCTTAACAAACCATTTAGAATGTTTAAAATACGGTTAGGTAATTAAGTATTTTAAAAAGGCTAATCATTCTACTTAGAACCTTATTTTACATGATCACTAGGATACATGTTACATACTTATACACATTACAAAGTTCACTAGGAATAACATATACAAGTTTACATGTTTATTTCTTAAAATGGAAACTTTATTAGTTAAATAATACCATGACATCATGGCATACATCACAAGTGAAATCTTTGTAAGATTGTGTAATATTTTGTTTAGATACACAAGTTAGATAGTTGACATTTGTGGATCTTGGAAGATTTGGCTAGATATGCAAGATTTGGAAAGATACACTAAAATCTCTTAGCTATCTCTTAACTGTCATACCCGCGGAACCAAACGATAACAAGCACGGATCCCTTTTATGGGATCCGCCGGGCAAAAATGTTGTTGACTATACATACCAGCCCATTGTTGCTCATAGTCTTATGCCATTAGAAAACATGGTAGTCCATAGTTTTGCCCATAGTTTTCATGCCACTAGAAACCATGTTAGTCCATAGTTTTGCCCATAGTTTTCATGCCATGTTTTCCTATAAATAGTCCTTAGTTTTGCCCATAGTATCATCCAACTAGAACATACATTCCCTCACTCATTTCACACACTTAGATCAGTAGCAAAACATGTAGATTCATACATTAATCACCTCATTACATAATGATTATAATGTTACTAACTTTCATTATGTTGTAAGCATACACTTGTTATGATCCTGTGAAGCAAGCTCAAGATCACAAGTCATCATCCGTAGCATACTTACTAATCTACCATGAAGATACATATATGAAGATCCATCACAACAAGTTTAGGGAGCTTGTGATCTTCATACATTGAAGGCTTTCAATCAATGGAAATTCATATAGTGTAGGCATTCATATCCATGATATACTTATGTCATGGATCATTGTTGTAACCATCATTGTATCATTTAGATCAGTAGAGTGAGGTTAGTATTTTAGTCCTTAAAATACAAAGAGTGTTGGGAGTGGTTGTACCCTTGTAAAGAACTCGACATCTAGCTTAGTGTCGGTAATTGTATAAGCGACGATGGGAGTGGTTGTACCCTTGTAAAGAACCCGGTGTTTAGCTTAGTACCGAAAAAGAAAGTAAGCGACGTGTAAAGGTTTTCTCCACCTAAGAAAGGGAGCTTGTTGATCTAGTGAAGTAACTCTCGAGTTGGGTACTCGGGGAGTGGAGTAGGGCTGAGAGGAGCTCCGTGACCGAACCACTATAAATCATCGTGTTCGGTTTGCGCTTTCTTTTACTTATCTCTTTACTTTTATATTTGCATTATGTGATTGCTTGTGTTGTGATTATGTGATAATACTTGTTGTGGAAAACTAGAAGGGGGGGTTGAATAGTTTTACGTCTTTTTCATTTTATTATGAAACCTTTGTTTTATACTTTTAAAAACTTTAGATTCTATTTTGTTATGAAAAATAAAACATAAATCTTATTATTAGTTATATATGTATTCTTTTAAATTGATTGTAAAAGTTTTGGTTTCTTGAATGGATTTTCAATTTGATCTTTATGTGAAGTTGACCTCTAATTAATACTAGCAATTATATAAGCCTATGTGTATGAAAGTAATGACGATGCAAGTAAAGAAATAAATAAGGTATGGAAAGATCTAACCGAGACACGAGAGATTTATAGTGGTTCGGCTACAAGGACACCTTCCTTGCCCTACTCCACTCCCCGAGCACACCTTGCTCGAGAGTTTTCTTCACAACTTCAATAAGCTCCCTTATGGCGGAGAAAACCGTACACAACTTTGGCTTACACAGGTTTAACGACACAAAGCTAAATGTCGAGTTCTAATCGTAGCTAGAACCAATCTCACAACTTCACAACACAACTTCTACACGACTTATTCACGACTTCTTCACGACTTCAACACGACCGCTACACAACCTCTATGATGCGGCTTCACGACTTCAACACTATGTCTTCATGACTTAAGACTTCACGACTTCAACATGACCGCTACACAACCTCTATGCTACGGCTTCACGACTTCAACACTAGGACTTCACGGCTTCAACACGACCGCTACACAACTTCTATGCTACGGCTTCACGACTTCAACACTAGGACTTCACGACTAAGACTTCACGGCTTCAACACGACCGCTACACAACTTCTATGCTACGGCTTCACGACTTCAACACTAGGACTTCACGACTAGGACATCACAACTTTAACACGACCGCTTCACAGCTTCTATGCTACGGCTTCATGACTTCAACACAAGGACTTCATGTCTTCTAAGCTACGGCTTCGCAACTTCTACACCACGGCTTCACGACTTCTACATTTTGACCTCACAACTTCTATACCACAACTACTTATACAACATCTTCACTACTTACACACAACACTAATATACAACATACACCTTACATACAAATGAATGAATGATTTACAAACTTTGTTAAACACACAACTTAAGTAACAAAATGATACTAAGTTGTAATACTTCTAATCTTGATTGATAGAAGTATTCTTCTTTTGCACTTGGATGGTGGAAGCTTGGATCACTTGGAAACCAATGCTTAAGATTACATGATCAAAGGTTTATTTAAGATATGAAATGAGATCTATAACAGAAAGTTTTAGTGCAAAAGGGTTGAGAAAAAATCCAGGAGATGGCTTGTATTTATAGGGAAAAATCTGGACAGCTGGAGCCTACTGGAGCGGGGGCGGTCCCCTTAAATAGGGGGCGGTCCCCTTAATTATTAAGGGGGCCGCCTAGTAAAATTAAGGGGGCCGCCCCTACTGAACGTTGGCTAATTTTGTCCTTTTGTGGGGAAGGTTTTTCTGGAACATTTTAACTGATTTTGGTTAAAAATTTGAATTCATATTTTTATAAAAGATTAAATATTTTTATTTAATGCCAAAAATGTTTTTCAAAAATATATAAAATGTTTTTGATGTTTTATAAAAAATCTAGTTTTTAAGAAAATGTTCCTTTGATCATATAATGCATTAAGCATTAGTTCATTCATACCTTAAGTGATTTTAGTTGTAGAAGTGAATATTTACAACTAAGTACTTGTTTAATTTATAAGTTTATGTTTTAATGAGTTTACATTTTGTGATCATCAAAACATAGAGATATGAATATATATTGATAATGTTTTTAGGCATTTATTTATGTCAACAATCTCCCCCTTTTTGATGATTACAAAACCTAAACTCATTAAACCAAAAAGTTTATTTTTGGACAAGTATTTAGTGAGTTTACATTGACTTCTCCCCCTTTTTGTAGAATCAAAAAGGTTAAGCCGACAAAATTCAAACGTGAAATTTGTCGGGACGAAAACTCCCCCTTGATGTGTACTCCCCCTCGTTTGGGGGCACCAAGGAATCGATATATGGAATACTTGCAAGAAAAATATTAGAAGCACAAGCATATATATAGCAAAAATAAGCATGCATATAAAGACATTCATTAAAAATGTTGTGTATCAATACACAACCATCCAAGATTATATTCAATCCTACATTAGCTAGTAAGTAATGCAATCTACATAATCATTCTTGGAGTACATGATCTTCCATGGGGCTTGCACACAAAATGGTTTGAAAAATTATTTTTGATTAAGCATTGCATATACTTAATTTGGTGAGAATGAAGGTGGTGGTAGTGTAGTGGGTGAAAATAATGGAGGTTGTGGTGGAGGTTGGTTGTTAAGCATGTGTTCAAGGGATGAAAACATGTAGTGTATCTCATCTCTAAGACCAAAGATGATGGTTTGGTTGTGGATGTGGTGGTATTGGTGATGATGAGAAATGAGTATCAAGAGGTGTTATTGGTTATATGGAAATGACAAGTTGGGTGAATGGAGGTTCTTGAGTAGGAGGTGGAGTTGATGCTCTTGATGGTGGTGATGAAAGGTGTGAGTTGATGTAGTTATTGATGGATGAAAGGGTGTTTTTGATGGTGCATTTGGTGCACTTGGGGATTAACATTGAGGTGGTGGTGATGGAGTTTTGGTGTCTTAGAGATGATTTTGGTGATAGCATGGTGAATGAAAATGGGTGTTTGATGGAGGTGATGGTTGATTTAGGTAAGGTTTGGGCTAGATAAAAGGGGTCGCAAGATGCAAAAGAAAACAGTAAATTTTACTGCCGAGATGGCCGGTCCCCTTAATTGTAGGCCGGCCCCCTTAAAATTAAGGGGACCGCCTAGGGAATTAAGGGGGCCGCCCATCTGGTGTTTTCCCAGGCGACCAAATTTGAAAAATTTCCAGAAAAGGGTCATTTTTAGGGTGTTTTTGCAGCAAGCTCCATTTGAATCATGTACATCAAGAATGATTAAATAGTGACATAAACATGTTAATTACGCATGCATACATTTAAAACATATTATGGAATAAGCATGTTATTAATCATCAAGCATGTATATATATCATGATATCAAGTATACAAGCAATAAGCATAACAATCATATATTAAAGACAAGAAATAAGCATAACAATCATATTTTGCTTATAGCATGCAATAAGTAGAAAATTTTAAATTGCCTAAGAGATCCATTGGACTTGCTTGAGACATGAAAACTTGGATTATTTTGGATGGATGATGGTAAAGAGGGGGTAAAAAAAAAATTGGATTAATGGGGTTGTAAGTTTGGGTGTATGGATGTTGGAGAGAGTGTTGATGGAGGAATTGGAGGTGGAGAGCTTGGACTTGACCATGTTGAATGAGGGTTTTGATGTTGTTCAAGTGGTGGTGTTGGATTAGATCTAGTGAGAAGATACTCAATCCAAGTGAGACGCTCATTTAAGGTGATGGTTTGATTTTGGAGAAAGATGCAACAAGGACTATTGTTGAAATGTTTCTCAATTTGACTCGAGTGATGTGGTGATGATGGTAATGATGGTGAGATGGATGGTGATGATGGTAATGATGGTTTGATTTTGGAGAAAGATGCAACAAGGACAATTGTTGACATGTTTCTCAGTTTGACTCAAGTGATGTGGTGATGATGGTAATGATGGTGATATGGATGGTGATGATGGTAATGATGGTTTGATTTTGGAGAAAGATGCAACAAGGACAATTGTTGACATGTTTCTCAGTTTGACTCAAGTGATGTGGTGATGATGGTAATGATGGTGATATGGATGGTGATGGGTTTAAGTTGCTTTGAGCAAGGTGCAAAGCAAAGAGAGCATTAAGCTCATGGGCTTCCTTGAGTTCTTCAATGAACTTCAAGTGTTGAGTGGAAGGTGATGATGATGGAGAGTGGTTGTTATTTGGTGAAAGTGGTGGTGACACTTTTGGTGGTGGAGACACTTGTGAACTTGGGTAATTATGAGTGAATGAAGGTGGACATATGGATGATTGGTTATGTGTGTGAAAGGGTTCATTAGGATGAGGTTTAGGTGTTGGTTGAGTTTGAACAACATCATTTGTTGGGTTATGGCAAATGTCAAGCTTCCTCCTCCAAATGGGTATTTATGGTATAGTGATGATGTGATTGTGGAAGGTAAATTTTGGAGGGTGGTTTGTGACAAAATGTGTTTGTGAATTTTGGGAAGTATAGGATAAAATGGGTTGGAAATTGAAAAAGAAATCAGTAATCCGTCACTCCAGATGGCCGGTCCCCTTAAATAGGGGCCGGTCCCCTTAATTTTAAGGGGGCCGCCTGGGTATTTAAGGGGGCCGCCCATCTGCTGACTTCCAGATTACTGGGAATGGGTTTTTGGCATAAATTTGTAGAAAAGGTTGTGTTTTTGGGTTTAGTTTCAAGCAAGTCCAACTTCTTTCAAGGCAATTTAGGATTTAATAACTCATATATGCTAAGCATATTTATTTAAGCAGCTTTATCTAACATGCAAACTACTCATTAAGCATATAACATGTATATACATATATTAGACAAGAAGATAATACATAGCACCAAGTAATTCATAGTATCATACTTAGGAAGATTAAAAGGCAAGTTAAATAATCCTAATGAATATCTATGTACAAGGGAATGTGGAGTTGTGATAGCATGGACTTCTAGACTTGTACCAAGTGAGATCTTTAATAAGTAAACCATGATTTTTCATTTTTGATTTAGTTCACTTATAAGTGTCATATACACAAGTATATATGACATATATGAGATCACCAAGCATGATTTAAAGAAATGTTTTTTTGGCATTATTCAACAATGCTTGAAAGTAGGTTTTATGTGGATGTGAAAAATATATTAATGAAATAGTTTTGGCTTTATTTCAAAATGTTTTTATGAGGAAAGAAAACATATTTTTCCAATCTTTGGTTTTGATAAACATGTAATTATGGACACAAGTTTGGAAGAAAGGTAGGATGGTGAAACATGTAAAATAGAAATGTGTCATAATCTTTTGAAAAATTATTTTTCCAAAATGTGAAGTTTTTGCAAATTTAAAAATAAGTCCCATTAATTATAGATTTAAAAAATAATGGTTTATAAAAGATCTCATGCTCAAGTCTATTGTCACATGCTACCTCTTTCTACATATCCTATGACATTTACGCATGTATTATGACTAAATACAAAAATACATCATGTCAGAGTAGTTAGAGAAAAACAAAAGCTATTATAATGACAATGCATTCAACTAAACAAATAATTACGAAGGCATGCAGTCAAATCACATAGGAGCAAGTAAACATCTAGAAATTTTATATACGCAAGATGACATAAATCTAGGAATGAAAAGCTCTAGTGAAAAGCAAAGTTCATAACAGTAAACTATCGTTAGGTATATTTAGGAAGAATAATGTATTCAAGTTGGAGAATGAGTATGAGACTATTACTAGTGGTGCTCAATTCAGGCTAAACACGACCGTTTTTTACGGGTTACACACACCCAACTTCTCACATAGAAGCAATTCAACCGTTAGGTCAAATTGAGTTTCTAGTCAATAGATTCTCCAGTAGTCATTCTCTTTTTAGAAGAAATTAAGTTCCTAAATTTACTTATCGAAGAGTACCAAATATGAAGATTGCTTGGTTCACTAACACTTAGGGGGGCTAACTAAAGGGTTTCTAATTTATTAAGCCACAGAACGAATATAACTAAAGTGTAAAGGCAAAACAACCTATCAGACTAAGCATATCCTAAGGCATTAATAAGATTATATGCATGAAGTAATTACTTATGAAATTTTAAATTATGAACTTACCTCACGTCCTAGCTTTTCTTCGTAATGTCTCAGATGATGATCTTATTTAAACCGAAGTGGCTTGACCCGAACATGTCTTGTACGGATCATGATCTTCTCCTTCGTCTGTGTCACTTCATGATTTTGGATTGAGTTCACTTTGGAGTTGATTCATGTAGTCTTCGTCGCTAACACCTACATTAACAACATTTGAACTAGTAGTACATGTATCTATTTTATCTAAATGTTTATCTATTAAATTTTCTAAGATAACTAATTCATGTACAAGATTAAAATCCTCATCTTTGGCTTGACATTTTTCTTGATGAAAGTTTTAGAAATTTTTCCAAATATCATTTGCCGTTTTATAGAAGAATATTCTTTCATATTCAACTTTCGGCAATGTTTTTATAAATAATTATTTTAGCTTTATTATTTATTTCATTCTTTGTTTTCAAATAATCAATTTGACTTTCAAAATCCGTTTTTGTTTGATTTTCAAAATCACCAATCGAAATGACATGCCAAAGATCTAGATCAATTGATTTCACATAAGTTTCAAATTTATTTTTCCATTCAAGAAAAGTATAGTTTTCAAATAGTGGTGGTTTTAGCAAAGATTCCCCTTCTAGATATTTTTCGAATTCCATAGATCGATTCAAGTTTTAAAATACAGTATATTTTAAAGATCTTGATTGACGTGGCTCTTGATACCAATTGTGGAAAACTAGAAGGGGGGGTTGAATAGTTTTACGTCTTTTTCATTTTATTATGAAACCTTTGTTTTATACTTTTAAAAACTTTAGATTCTATTTTGTTATGAAAAATAAAACATAAATCTTATTATTAGTTATATATGTATTCTTTTAAATTGATTGTAAAAGTTTTGGTTTCTTGAATGGATTTTCAATTTGATCTTTATGTGAAGTTGACCTCTAATTAATACTAGCAATTATATAAGCCTATGTGTATGAAAGTAATGACGATGCAAGTAAAGAAATAAATAAGGTATGGAAAGATCTAACCGAGACATGAGAGATTTATAGTGGTTCGGCTACAAGGACACCTTCCTTGCCCTACTCCACTCCCCGAGCACACCTTGCTCGAGAGTTTTCTTCACAACTTCAATAAGCTCCCTTATGGAGGAGAAAACCGTACCCAACTTTGGCTTACACAGGTTTAACGACACAAAGCTAAATGTCGAGTTCTAATCGTAGCTAGAACCAATCTCACAACTTCACAACACAACTTCTACACGACTTAATCATGACTTCTTCACGACTTCTTCACAACGGCTTCACGACTTCTTCACGACTTCTTCACGACTTCAACACGACCGCTACACAACCTCTATGATGCGGCTTCACGACTTCAACACTATGTCTTCATGACTTAAGACTTCACGACTTCAACATGACCACTACACAACCTCTATGCTATGGCTTCACGACTTCAACACTAGGACTTCACGACTAGGACTTCACGGCTTCAACACGACCGCTACACAACTTCTATGCTACGGCTTCACGACTTCAACACTAGGACTTCACGACTAGGACTTCACGGCTTCAACACGACCGCTACACAACTTCTATGCTACGGCTTCACGACTTCCACACTAGGACTTCACGACTAGGACATCACAACTTTAACACGACCGCTTCACAGCTTCTATGCTACGGCTTCATGACTTCAACACAAGGACTTCATGTCTTCTAAGCTACGGCTTCACAACTTCTACACCACGGCTTCACGACTTCTACATTTTGACCTCACAACTTCTATACCACAACTACTTATACAACATCTTCACTACTTACACACAACACTAATCTACAACACACACCTTACATACAAATGAGTGAATGATTTACAAACTTTGTTAAACACACAACTTAAGTAACAAAATGATACTAAGTTGTAATACTTCTAATCTTGATTGATAGAAGTATTCTTCTTTTGCACTTGGATGGTGGAAGCTTGGATCACTTGGAAAACAATGCTTAAGATTACATGATCAAAGGTTTATTTAAGATATGAAATGAGATCTATAACAGAAAGTTTTAGTGCAAAAGGGTTGAGAAAAAATCCAGGAGAAGGCTTGTATTTATAGGGAAAAATCTGGACAGCTGGAGCCTACTGGAGCGGGGGCGGTCCCCTTAAATAGGGGGCGGTCCCCTTAATTATTAAGGGGGCCGCCTAGTAAAATTAAGGGGGCCGCCCCTACTGAACGTTGGCCAATTTTGTCCTTTTGTGGGGAAGGTTTTTCTGGAACATTTTAACTGATTTTGGTTAAAAATTTGAATTCATATTTTTATAAAAGATTAAACATTTTTATTTAATGCCAAAAATATTTTTCAAAAATATATAAAATGTTTTTGATGTTTTATAAAAAATCTAGTTTTTAAGAAAATGTTCCTTTGATCATATAATGCATTAAGCATTAGTTCATTCATACCTTAAGTGATTTTAGTTGTAGAAGTGAATATTTACAACTAAGTACTTGTTTAATTTATAAGTTTATGTTTTAATGACTTTACATTTTGTGATCATCAAAACATAGAGATATAAATAAATATTGATAATATTTTTAGGCATTTATTTATGTCAACACTTGTGTGACAACTTGGTAGACATAAACTACAACAGACAGTGTTCATATTAGAACTAGCCGAATTGGAAATTTGATACAACAAGTTTTAAGTTTTAAAACGGTAAACGTATTCACCCCCCTCTACGTTTTTACTACGTTTTCACAATTGGTATCAGAACGGGTTGGCTCTCATTTTCAAAACAAATGGTTTTTAAAATAGAGTAAAATTCATGTATCAAATTGCCTCTGAAGCAGAACATAATATGAAAAATGTTTCGCTAAGTATACTTTGAAATTTTGTTGTTAAATATCACTTTGTATACAAGCTTGAAGGTGTTCTTGAAAAATAAAAGGAAAATATTTCTCAAAAGAATTTGTAAGTGTCAAATTATGTGCTCAGAACTAATTTACGAAAAATACCATTTTGAAGGGAGTGTTTGGAATAATCATTAAGTTAGTTGAAAAATCACCTCCGTAATATTTAGATAAGTCACATAGGTAGAAATATTGTTAATATTTGTAATATATGCCTAAGATTAAGTGTAGCAAGTCCCACACACTTTCGCTATGTCAAAATATGAGTTTAGGAGAATCTGTCACAGGTCTCGGCGGATCCAAATGTTACAAAGGGCGGATCCCTCAAAAAGGATCCGTCGGATCCGTCTATGCAGTATGCAGTTTTTTTGTCAAACTTAAAAAATTCATAACTAATTAACCGTAAGTCCGTAGGAGTCGCGCCACCTATCATTTTGAAGGGAATTAAGTCTACTTTCATTTAAAAAT
The DNA here is from genome assembly GCA_021014915.2 of Artemisia tridentata subsp. tridentata. Taxonomy (NCBI): domain Eukaryota; kingdom Viridiplantae; phylum Streptophyta; class Magnoliopsida; order Asterales; family Asteraceae; genus Artemisia; species Artemisia tridentata. The sequence continues at coordinate 68,551,743 of CP139508.1, read as the reverse complement.
AGTCTCACGGCCTAGATCTAAATTGAAGTAGGTAAAACAAATCAAATACTATAACCTGTTCAGAATGTTAAGTTTTATTTTGACACAGTAAGTTAAACTTTTGAGTCGAGCAATGTAAATTGGTATCCTTTGCTCATAAATATGATTTCTTTTGAAACTAAAGAATTTGGTAATATAAAGGAAACAAATTAAGCTTGGCATACATCGTCATATTTAAACGCAAAGTGACGAAAAGTATATTTTAATCAATGCTATGCTATGTGGCTAACTGTTCTATATTATTTGCATATATGTGATATGCTTGTTGATAAGTGTGATTGTACTTGTTTATTTGTAATACATAAGTGTCTTGCCATGATACATACTTGCTTGTTTATCAATTGCTTGTTTTATGCATAATAGAACATTTGCTAGATATTGTGCAATAAATTGATAAACTGTGTCTGTTTCACTTTTAGACTTAGACATTCTTGTTTGATTATGTTATATGAAAACCTTGCATTACTTGCTTAGGAATGAGAACTAAGTGTAACTAGTTTAGTGTCTTGAATAGTATTGTCTTGCACAAACTCTTGCTCTAGTGTTAATATGTGTAAACATGTAGTAACTTTGAAAAAAAGTGTTTGGTACAAACAATTTGAAACTATGGTATGTTGAATTGTTATGCCTTTAGAATATTATCTTTTTGTTAAAACTTTTATGTGTACTAACCATGTCGTGCAGGATGATAACACTTAGTGTTATCAATTTTCCGAGAATAAGCCACTGTTTGGCTTAACTTCATTTATGGTAAGTTAATATGAACGGATTAAACTATGTGTGTATGTGTGTTAGAATATACATTTTTAGTAGTTTTGCATTACATATTAGCTAATAGATATGTTCCAAGAGAATTTTCGGGTCTTGGTCGGAAAACGCGAATTTTGCATATCTCTCTGTTTGTTTTTAGTACTTTTGTTCAACGGATCCGACGGATCCCTCATTTTGGATCCGCCAAGAGTTATCGTTGGATCCGCCAGTTCAGAACCCACGGATTCCACGGCTCCCAAACTTTGGCTCCGCCTTTGTTGTCGATTGGATCCGTCAGTCTCAACAGTAACTTTTTCAAAATTCCTGACTAATCCCGATCCTTAGATTATTGAGTCTAGTTCTTAGGATTCTTATCACTGATGTTCACTCAAATTAGGATTAGGACATCTCACCAAACACCAAATAGGATAATCATATCTAATCACAGTTTCAAACTTCATGAAAATGCTCCAAGGTACCTTTTCGGTAAACCACTGAGTATTCACTGCATCCTCCCGTCCTTTACTCATTCACTAGCTTGATTTGTAAATTGACAACTTCCAAACTAATCCAAACTCACTGTTTGCAAATATATCATAGATTACAAACCCAACTCATGACTATGGATATTGTCTAATACTCACATATGTTGCCTGGCTTGGTTAACATGTCATCTTTCAAGACAATTAAGATTTACATCGAGTCATAACTCACACTTAGGTTATAGATGTAATTATCATGTCTTGTTACCCTTTTCTCCAAGTAGGATTGACAACTTAAGTATTTCGTCCGAAATATTCAAGTATATCTGACTTACGATTGTAGTCATTGAAAGTCATATCTGAAACAATCAACTCCCAAGTATTTTAACAATGTATGTTAAAACACACATCCTATCATAACTAGAACATGTGTTCTTTCATCAACCCGTCACATTCAGCCCCTAGGTTTCACAAACATAACCAAACACTTCATCCACTAGTGAACCACAAGAATTAGTATCCATTCTTGTAATCTTCAACATTCATGAAACCCAAAAGTTCATCCATAGTACAACAAACTCCTACATCACCATAATTCACGCCATTGAGTGCATTGCTCAAAAAGCCCTTAGTCCAACACTTATACCAAATCAAATACACGTTGAATCAACTCAACAATACCTTGCCACCTATAGAATTAAAACTTCAAATGAGCATGATATTCACATTCAGTGTTTATCAATTTCCACTAGTAGTACCACTTTCACAAGTAATCAAAGTATTAGTAATACTTTGTTACCAAGCTTCTGAATAAGTCTCGTTAACCCTTAAATCAGTATTTTAACAAAATATGTTGAAATGCAATGACAACCTCATACACCCCAAGCAACAATGACACTTGAGAAGTATATATAAGAAACTCAAAGTGAATTCATCCAGTAAACTTAGGATAGGTCTATCCAAACAATTAAGCTTCATATCTTCATTTATGATGTTTCGGAAAACATTATGTATTTGGTTTTCATAAAAGGATAACATATATCCTATGCATCATTCTCTCATTGCAACATGATCGGTTGTGTTACAAGAAATTTCATTACACCTCATTAGGCAAATGATCTTAAATAAACATCTGCAAGTTCTATTAACTAGAGCTTCCCCCTCATCTTGTCATTATTATTTTCATAAGCTTAATGACTCTATCTTACTTGTTGAAAGATACCATACGTATCTATTTCCTTTCAGCGCACATTAAACCTTGGTCAAACTTTGTGCATATCCACATCTCTGGAGCATACACAAGACCTATTAAAGTTGGTAACTTTATTTAGATTCTTGTTCCAAAGAACTTTCTTCAGAACGTTCATGACATATCCCATTACCACACACGAACACATGTCTTGATCTTAGATCACTTGCATAACTCATACTTAAACTCAACTCAAAGGATGTCACCCTTTAGATCATTCAACTTTAGATTCCAAACACAATGATTAAAATCTGTTGACACATATTTGTCAAATTTACGTGTATAACATGACTAGTTTTAAATAGAAATAGTTGAGTGTCATTAAGTCATGTATTGGTAAATTATCTTGTCTTAGGAATAATTAATAAAATCACTTGCATTACATATACATGTATTGATTACATGATATTTGTTTGATATCTTAATAATTATTTGATTGATTGTCAAATGTGTAAACCTTGAAAAGGTTTTTGTCTGCATGATTATATGCTTCATGTTAACTTGATTTAAATAATATGTTCATTCTTTCGTTATATGATATTTCGCAAGATTAATGTATTACTTGTTAACTCATGATATGTCATTCTTATATGATATTTCTATATTTGAAAGCTCGTGTCTTTTGTTGACATTCGTTGAGTCATTTTCATAGGATAGTCTAAATAATGCATGTTTCTAAAATGTAGGAATTGCTTGCATGAACCTGTCGTTTCATTACTTTTGTGACCACGTCACACTATTGGTTTGCCATGTATGCACTTATATGTCTAAGTGCTTTTTGTATGATTAACACTTAGAAGTTGTTTTATTAATCACATAGATCATTGTGTTAATTAATGGGTAAGTATGCTTAAGTAACTAAGCCTAACTTCAAAACAATTTCACAATGTAATATCAAAAACAATGTCATATCATCTTACAATATGATTATTTGTCTTGATGCCATGTGGTAGCTTTTTGTCTGGTAGATGAATATTTGTTTACATAAGATGTTATGATTTCTATAATATTCACATCTTTTGTCATTAGGACTTTTGTCTTGTAGATTGATAACAAATTATTTGTTATTTCTCCTTGTTATGCTTATTTTGCATAATTGTTATCTCATTATTGCTACTTAGATTAGTAATATGTTTATGGGATCCATTTTCTTGTATATATAGCCTTAAAAGCTAATAGGATTAAGTTTTAGAGGTTTGAAATTTGTGTTTGGATATCTTTCAATATACCTCTCTCCAAATCGTATTGTTGCTTCCGCTTTCCTAACAATATCTTCATCATCTTTTAGTTAAAACAATACACCTCACATAAGGAAAACCACATGCCTCGTCGTGCGATCATCTCGCATTGATAGAGAAGAGCTACGTAACTTCAAGGATGAAGTTCTTTGTATGCTAACCAATATCCACAAAAACATTGCTAAGCTCATCGCTTTCATTAATCTGCAACATCCTAAACACTTTACCTACTTTCTTCATAGATTATGTTGAATGTCCACCAATTAAGGAGGAGAGAAATTCATTCACATAATTGTCTTTTCGCATTAAAGAACATGTACTCATGTTTCTTACATTCTCAAATACCGACATGTAGGTTTAAATCACTCAGTTAAATCAGTTCACAAAAGACACAAGTGTGTCAAACCTCCTTAGATCAACATCACAGTTATGCACCAATACCTCGTCAAAAACACATCATGTGTTTGACATACCTCTTAAACGAGAAGCATTAAGTCTCCTTAGACTTTGACTAGGATTAGTGAAACCAAGTCATTAGTTATAAGTAAATAGACCTTAGCTTGAACCTTCGTTTGATCAAAAACGACAAAACATAACCAAATCCATTTTGGTCTCACGGAACCCTTCGTTAAGAAGTACGGAACCAAAATTTTGGTTTCACCAATTTCGCGGGTACCAAGTTCTGTTTTTAAACATTCATAACTGACAACCTTTTCACAGCCAACGATTATAGGATTTACTTTCACATCATAATTCTATAGAACAACTTCATTGTCTAGAACATCTTCAGTGTCTAGAACACCATCATAGGATCTCATCCTTTCATTCTTGATTCGTATCAAGCAAGTCATTGTCAGTGCAAACAGAACCATCACTCTCAACACATTGTTCCAACCAACACTCTCATCATATAGGTATCTAGTATTTCTAATTGTTGCATATGGAATTTCTATTCCTAAGTGATCATTGTCGTCACTTCCTCTTATTTCCATTCGAGCATTTATTACGACACGACTCATCATCTTTGATAGATGATAATATCATTACCTTAATCGTCTTCAATAGTCTTATAGCATTTGCTATACATTAGAGTTTCTGAATTCATTCCATTCATTATAACCACAACCTTCCATCACCTTTTTCACTAATCATCAACCCCATGGATTAGCGAAAAACCTACTTGCATCAATCTCTAGTTATCACAAGCAAACTAACACCAACACTAGCATCACTAACTTTAACTCCACTTCATATCCTCATCATATGCATTGTTTTATATATTCTTGTAAATGTAACTCTTATTAGAAGATTACACTCTTTATAACATGATTTACTAGTTAATCAAGATTGATATCACAATTAGTATGTTGCATCATACTTTTCTTTGATTAGACAATCACAATTGGTAAGTTGTTTGTAATTAGATATGTTGCATATATTTTTCCTTGAGATAAAATATATTGCACTAACCATTTCATTGTAGGTTCATCATCATATACGCTCGATCGTATATAGCATACTCATCATAGGATGAAGTTTGCATCGATTATTTTTATTCTTTTATAAGGTGCTGCTTAACGCTCTCAAACCAGGAGGATTATCAGTCTAGCACTCATATTGCATCGTCTATACACATTGGTCGTATATGACTTAAGACATAGCTTCTAGTGCACTAATCTTTTGTTTTGTAGGTTCATCTTGACGCCCTAGAGCAAGGGGGAGCTTTCGTCAAGCATTTTTAGAATATATCACATACTAATCTTTATTGTGTAGCATTCCTCTTCCTTGGATCATATACGTTGGTACCCTAGCAACGGGGAGTATAGATCAAGGGGGAGGACATCATGAACTAACTCATTTTTTTGTAGCATTTCCCATCCTTGGAAAGTATACGTTGGTACTCTAGCAATGGGGAGTATACATCAAGGGGGAGGATATCATATTCTAACTATTTTTTTTGATCATACATCTTAACCTTGTCACTCCAATTAGGGGGAGTATTATCCAAGGGGGAGCCTTAAAGTTCTCAATATCATTGCATTATCATACTTGGTACTCTAATCTAGGGGAGTAATCACCAAGGATTGGTTACCACATTCCGCTACGGATATCTTCTTTTCGTTTCGACAAAAAGGAGGAGATAGGTCTACAATAGATTACGCATGTGTATCATTGGGTATTTGGTTTTCATTCATCATGCATTTTTCATATATCTTTATATTGCACAACACTAACCTTGATGTAGGTTAAGAGTCTTAATTTGATCCATGGATCCGCTAACAACCTAAGGGACGCAACAACCATAGGAGATTGGGAGTAGTCTATTTAACTTCACTAGGGATGATGCAAGCTCGCCTTTTTGGGAGAAATGAAGTTAACTCCAAGGACACACCCTTTTTGCTTTGACAAAAGGGGGAGAAAGGTGTAAACGGAGAAAGTAAAGTAATTATAGACACAAGGAGAAAGGTGTAAACGGAGAAACGAACACAAGGATAAAGTAAGTAATTACGGACACAAGTAACTTTTTGCATTTTACTTTCTATCACGTTTACATATTTGTCATCATCAAAAAGGGGGAGATTGTTAGTGCAAGCAGTCTCGTTGGGGAGATTGCTAGTGCAAGCAATCTCGTTTGTTTTGATTGATGACAAACATGTAACTTGATACATAGCGTAAAATGTACAAGTTACTTGTAATCATATCTTGTCTCAACATACATTCAACACCTCTCAAGTCCTCGTATGATACAACACAGGTTCGTACATGTTTGTTATGTGGCATTATGATCAAACCCTTAACAAACCATTTAGAATGTTTAAAATACGGTTAGGTAATTAAGTATTTTAAAAAGGCTAATCATTCTACTTAGAACCTTATTTTACATGATCACTAGGATACATGTTACATACATATACACATTACAAAGTTCACTAGGAATAACATATACAAGTTTACATGTTTATTTCTTAAAATGGAAACTTTATTAGTTAAATAATACCATGACATCATGGCATACATCACAAGTGAAATCTTTGTAAGATTGTGTAATATTTTGTTTAGATACACAAGTTAGATAGTTGACATTTGTGGATCTTGGAAGATTTGGCTAGATATGCAAGATTTGGAAAGATACACTAAAATCTCTTAGCTATCTCTTAACTGTCATACCCGCGGAACCAAACGATAACAAGCACGGATCCCTTTTATGGGATCCGCCGGATCCGCCGGGCAAAAATATTGTTGACTATACATACCAGCCCATTGTTGCTCATAGTCTTATGCCATTAGAAAACATGGTAGTCCATAGTTTTGCCCATAGTTTTCATGCCACTAGAAACCATGTTAGTCCATAGTTTTGCCCATAGTTTTCATGCCATGTTTTCCTATAAATAGTCCTTAGTTTTGCCCATAGTATCATCCAACTAGAACATACATTCCCTCACTCATTTCACACACTTAGATCAGTAGCAAAACATGTAGATTCATACATTAATCACCTCATTACATAATGATCATAATGTTACTAACTTTCATTATGTTGTAAGCATACACTTGTTATGATCCTGTGAAGCAAGCTCAAGATCACAAGTCATCATCCATAGCATACTTACTAATCCACCATGAAGATACATATATGAAGATCCATCACAACAAGTTTAGGGAGCTTGTGATCTTCATACATTGAAGGCTTGAGATCAATGGAAATTCATATAGTGTAGGCATTCATATCCATGATATACTTATGTCATGGATCATTGTTGTAACCATCATTGTATCATTTAGATCAGTAGAGTGAGGTTAGTATTTTAGTCCTTAAAATACAAAGAGTGTTGGGAGTGGTTGTACCCTTGTAAAGAACTCGACATCTAGCTTGGTGTCGGTAATTGTATAAGCGACGATGGGAGTGGTTGTACCCTTGTAAAGAACTCGGTGTTTAGCTTAGTACCGAAAAAGAAAGTAAGCGACGTGTAAAGGTTTTCTCCGCCTAAGAAAGGGAGCTTGTTGATCTAGTGAAGTAACTCTCGAGTTGGGTACTCGGGGAGTGGAGTAGGGCTGAGAGGAGCTCCGTGACCGAACCACTATAAATCATCGTGTTCGGTTTGCGCTTTCTTTTACTTATCTCTTTACTTTTATATTTGCATTATGTGATTGCTTGTGTTGTGATTATGTGATAATACTTGTGTGACAACTTGGTAGACATAAACTACAACAGACAGTGTTCATATTAGAACTAGCCGAATTGGAAATTTGATACAACAAGTTTTAAGTTTTAAAACGGTAAACGTATTCACCCCCCCCCCCTCTACGTTTTCACTACGTTTTCACAATACCCATGACCCCATATGGACTTGCCTTCACCAACACACCAGCATACTAGACGCTCACTCTGAACAGCTAAAAGAGTTACAACCATTACGATTCGAATGGTATGATCGTAACATTGACACCTTGTTTAAGATGACAGATGCTGAAAGACGAGAAGTGTTTGATCTAGGAGTAAATGTTGGTAACATGAAGGACAATTACGAACAAGAACTTAGAAACATGGATGCCAGAACCCGCTGTTTGGGTAGAGGCCACACCCAAACACACATTAGGATTGAGGACATTGAAAGAGCATTATGGTTAGCTAGAGACACAGCAAGAATCCAAAGCCAAAAGATTGCGGCCTTGGAAAACATGTTAGCTAATCAGATGAATGCGTGCCAGGAATGTTTCTCAGCCATGGAAGCTGCACAACTGGATCTTGAGGCAGAAGTTAGACGTCTACGTCAGAGACGTAACTGATCTTAAGTATAGTTGTTGTGCTTAATAAACCAAATAGTTTTGGTTAGTATTCCATGTATCTTTCTATAATCCCGTAACTCTCAGAATTTGTAATCGACTTTTAAGCTATGACAGACTCTTTCTATTATATCTTTCTGTTGTAAACAAATTCCTTCCACTGAACCCTATTATGGTGCTAAAAATGCAAAGAGCCATGCAAAATCTCACCATTTGTTACTCTCGTAGGTAAACAAATGACTCCACAAGAATCAATGAGGCATTAATAAAAGACCTTGTGTTGGTTGTCTTGATCAAACAAGTTATTAGAGTTATGTCCATATTGATGATTGTAACAGTGATTGTACATCAAATACACCACGACTAAACAATAAACCCTAGAAGTCCAAGAACAAATCTTCAAAAGAGAAAGTTGATAAACCTCAGCTTTGATGAATTCGTTTGTTCTTTAGCAATCCCATGTCAAGAGATAATTATCTTACGATGTTACCCAGACACATCGTATCTCTATGATCCTCAGCTAGTTTTGATTTTGTATTAAGATCACGTGGTTAGCAATAATATGCAAATAACTTGTTATTTGAAATTATTCTAATGATAAAGTGAATACTAAATCAGTGTTTCTTGTTGTAGTCATTGAAGATGGCCAACATGAGCAACACCCATACCCCCTCAGCACTTACAACCACCATGACTCCTAAAACCATCGAAAAGTTGGTAAACAATATCGTTGCAGCAGTACTCGAAGTGACCACAACAGTCCATCCGAGTGACAACGACATGACAAGAAAAGAAAGAAAGAAGGCTATACCTTGTAAGCATAACCATGAACGTTTCATGGGGTGTAAGCCAATTTACCTAAAGGATTCAAGAAGAATGACTAAACCTATACGCACATGTGCCCAAAGAATTAGACAAGATATTGCACTTAAGAAAAATAACCAAAAGCGAAAACTTGAGGAGGAGAGATTCTTTATCCTCAATGAATGCGAGTTCCACAATGATGTTTGCATCCGCAATCATCTACAAGACCGCATTGACTATCTTCGCCAACAAATACCCAAACCAGAAGTTGGAAGAAACTTCATCACAAACCCTAGTAATGAAAACAAATACTATGGAAAGCAACCTCTGTGCCCAAGATGTAAGTTGCATCACACCGGACATTGCATTGATAAATGCGGAAGGTGCCGGAAGACAGGCCACAAGACAAGAGATTGCAAAGCCATGAAAAGAAATGAGCAACCCTCATCCATAAGATACCATGAATGTGCTAAAATGAGTCATTACAAGAGTTATTGCCCGAACTACAAAGCCCATTAGGAGCCCAAGATTGTACAAGGGAATAAGAACTCGTCAAAGAATCTCAACCGTGTCGAAGAATGACCTCTATGTTAAGCAGATGAATGGATTCCTGCTGTAAAATAAATAAACTCTGGTCTAGAACTATCTAAGTTATATTTCCGGTTGTATTTACCTTAGGTACGATGGATGTAACCTAAGTGTAATAGTTATCCTTCTACCGTATAAGAACTCTACCTTGTAATATTTCCATGATGATATTATAATCTACGTCTATTCCAATTTCTATTCCACCTCTTCATTCATAGATCGTTATGTAACAACACACTGATATTACCCTAAGGATTTAATTAACCCCATTTTGACCAAACCATAGGTTGATACCACATTGTAAGAAATCCTCACCTAAAACTTAGGTCTATACTAAGAACATCCACTTTAGAAAATCTCTGAACTATCCTTGGTATATGAACAACAACTTTTCCAAATTCTTTTGAAAATAATCAAAGGATGTCTGATTTTGTGATGAAACTATGATAATTAAATCATATAAAATTTCTTGAAGAAAACAAAAATATTATAACAACTGCACCAAGTGTTACATCATTTGGTCCTCAATTATACATAGCCTAGCTACCTATGTATAATTTAGGAAGAATCATGTCATAAATGGAACAGCTACCTTTTCAAAGTTTTTAATAACAATTTTCATTCCAAGACAAAAATTTCGAGACAAAATAAATTGTTCATAAACCTTACTTTTAACCGAGCCCTAGCAAGATCTACACTTATTACCCATTACCTTATTATAAGCAGTCGAGAAAAGTACAAAATTAGAAACTATAAGAATTCATAACAAAATGAGGAAAACACAAATAACATGAATTTTATTAGAACCCATGGAAGTTAATACATAGCGAGATGATTAACATCGGAAGTACTAATAGTACAATGAACACAATAAAAGGCATAGAGTCTTCAATAGGTTGGACCGCCATAGCAACAAAAACCACCACCAACCCAGCAATAGCAAGCGCCACCATAGGATGAAGTACCCTAATTATTCTAGAAGACAGATAAAAGTGAACCGAATAACTAAACATAAACGAGATTTCATTCCACATTTATTAAAGACTACATCGACACACAACAAAGGTACATTCTAACAACACCTACGCGCGACCCTCACCCCCAAAATTTATCCGCAAAAATGGCTAGGATTGTGAGGGGTACGATAACCAACAAGTATCCGATCAAATAGCCGGTATCTTCGCTAGGAAGAAGAGCCAAACAAAAGGCGGCAAAGATGATGAACATGGCTGCAAACACTATAGCAATCGGCGGCATGTTTTATTATTTGGGAAAGTGGAACGAAAGAGATGGGTGAAAAAGGTGAAGTGGGGAAAAAGGGAAAGTTAAATAGGGAATATAGGTGGAGAAAGTATCCGTTATTTTACTATTCATGATCATTAAGTTTCAAAATCACTACCATTAAAAATCCACTAGTCTCGAATCGCTAGAACACTGAACATTAAGTGTTAAAAACTTCTTACTCTCGACCGTTACTGTCACTATTCATAGCCTATGAATGCAGTAGTTGATCCAACATTCAAATTTAATTCGTCTGGTACGAATAAATCAAATTGGATCCTGTTTCCTTGATATTCGAATGAAAAATCCCTCAACAACATTCTCCATAAACTCTCATCTCAAATTACTACATTTTCAACACCTATCACGGACTGAACTTCGGGAAGAAGTTCAAAATTAGGGGTGGATACTGTGAGATCCTGTAAAAATCCCTCGTAATAAATCTCACTGATTTATAATAATCTCAACTTGCGGTTTAATAAAACCCATTTTTATGGGAAAATTTAAACTTTTCTCTTATCGCTATAAATACCACGTTATGTTTTCGTGACATATATATTAAATAGCAACCTCTACTCGAACCACAAACAAATCACGGGATTTCCATTCTCATTTAAATTCGATACTTCGCAAATGATAACAGTTGGTAATAATAAATCTCTATACAAAGATATATGCACTTTCCTAATTACTCTTAATTATATTTCACTTAGTTACCACTAAGTACTAATAAAATCTTCACTAGTTCTTTTTGCAAGCCAAGTGGGCTGACTAAAATTCGGCCCAATTCACATTCCATCAGCCCCTGATCAAAGCCCACGTCCAAATTAATTCTTAACTTTGTGACTTAGGCAAATTCGACCAACCACAGTCCCTCCAAAACGCCTTTGTATTTTTCGATTCTCGAACGCGACTATTAGATATTATTATACCTCTTAATTACCCTCCCGGCCAACAAATAGGACGCCAAATATTAACTCGAGATATGAACGTTTGATACGTTTAAATGAGCCAAAGTGTTTGTCCCATTTCAATAAAACTCGCATAGGTAAAAATCTCAAAACTCGACTAATTCGAACCCGACTTTTCCTACGCCTTCCCAATGATAATATTAGCACGACACAATGTGAAGAAGACATTGAAGTCAAAAGTTTATGAAATCACACGCTAAAGCTATCTAACCTCCATTTAAAATATCAATCGAATATATACATATGCCAACCACAAGAGACAAAGTCCTATAGATCTTTCCACACCTCCTACTGATTGCTAAGTCAGTCAAGATAGCAGTAGACGTGTATGATTTACTTAACCCACTTGACACTCATTCAATGATACAACCGAATATATATCCATGCCAACAACTAAAACCAACATATCATTGAAACCTTGTTCCCACTCATTCATTTGGTTAGACACTGCCACACTCAACTGAAAATATCCATTGAATATGTGTATAATCCAAAGACTAAAGACAAGCTCTCAAGCCACTCTCATACCTCCTAACGAGTTTAAATTCAGAAGAAGAGTTAGACAGCAGGAGCATGTGAGGCTCATCGACTTACATATGAGAATTCGAATGATGATAACGTGTGCATATATGCATCACGTATACATTCCAACAACATAGGACAAACTATATCATACCTCCTAATGATTTAAAGTCATACGCATGCTAACAATCATGATCACTCGAACAGTAAGGGACATGATAAAACTTGAGGGCAATCTAGTCAAAGCATTGTGTAAATACCTCTATAAAACCCACTCAACTCTAGCAACCTTCACTGCCAAATCGATATACATTTCATTCTCACTAAATATCTTAAAAACCTAGCATCACTTGTCTCCCTGTTGGGAAGCTAATCGAGTAGAAGAAGTGATAAGTAAAACGCATTCGAACCCAACAATCTCGCTGCTTTGTTTCTTTGTGTTCTCCCTCGAACCACACAGCTCATCACCACCCTCAAAAAGTGTAGTAAGTATCCTATGACTCTTTTGATTCCATTTCTCACGCACAAAAACACAACATGCATGCATATCCTATTTCACGCTCGAACGTATAGATATTCTAGTTTAGTTTACATGCACCTTCTTTTCGTATAACTCACATTTGGTGTCGAAAACTCCATCATGAAAGGCTAGCATTCGATTCACAATACCACTCTCACGTTTACACTGGATCACATGCATCATAGAACTTTTGCATTCGAACCTATCATTTATTTTGCAAAGATGTATATACTCTTTTATTCGAGTAGATTGCATGAAACCATTTGTTCATAACTGTCACTGAGGACAAGTCCAAAACCACGCTAGCACATGATACATGCATGCACACTCTCTTTTGTTTTTCAACTCGAACGTAACCTTTTGTTTGTTTGCATACTGATTTTGGATTCATGATAACCAAAATGGCGTGACAAGTAACCACTAAGGAGAATATAGAGATTATGCACATTTCACTCTCATGCATCGCATTTCATGACACCACCGAACAAGTAAACATTGTATATCCCTCGCCAAGACTTAACTGGGAAACCCTAAACCACTTTCTAAATAATTTGTATAGTCGAAGCCACCCAAGTAGGCTAGAAACCAAGTCCATATCTCGCGATCTAATTGAACGACCACGTTCTATTTTTACACGACCCATTTCACAACACAACTAGCTATGTTTTTCGTATATACACCCTACAAAAATACTCAAGTCTCGATCTCTTAAAAACAGCCCAAGTAAAGCGTGTAACCCATGTTTTGAAAAATAACTAAGAACAATATCGGGCTTAGATTTGTAAAATCGATAAGGGCCCAATTATGAGAAATAAGCTACTGATCGATTAAGCTAGTGAAATAAGCTGCTTTTATCTTAAAAATAACTTATAAAAAGTCACACACTTTTTCTTTACCATTTTGACATTTTTGGGCTAAAAATGTAACGCGTTTTAACTATAAGTACTAAAACTGGCAAACGGTGAAACTTGGGGACTGAAACTGTGAAAACAGTTTATAAAAGACCTAAATTGATCTTTGAATTAACTTCAAGCTTTACATAGACACTTAAACTATTTTTGAACTATTATTGGATTTTATATTTAACAAAGGACTAACGACGTAACGCAACTACAGTTAGGATAAAAAGTATAAATCCGGGAAAGGTCAAGGACCAATAAATTTCACTCGACATTCTTATTTCATTTTTTTTCATTTTTCATCACTAAATCACTTCACATGCATTTATTACATTCTAGTTACATATATTTAACTTTCGTTATCTATTAAACGATTTCACTCGCATATCATTTCATCATATCTTGAGGAGAAAATACCTCGAGTCAAGTGACATAAGAATCAAGATAATATCATTGTATGATATTATATTTTCTTAACTTGAGGCATTTTAGGCATATCACACTCACATCACCAAATCGTTGTACGATTTCTCACTTTCACCCTCCTCGTTAGTTATAAGTCAGAATCTTAGATATTCCTCATATTCAGGTTTCGTATCAAGGACGTTTCCGTGATCATTTCCATAGATCTTATAATTCTATCTTGTCAGCTACACTCCAGGTGAGTCGTGGCCCCTACTTTTAATATTTGTTTTATTAACTCTTTGGGGGAGATACATGCTTCAACTGTTTTAAGTATTTTTATACTTTGAAAACACTCATGATTTATTCAAATCATCAACTATGTTTTACTTATTTTGAACCACCCTTTGACGGGGATATATACTCGTTATATTTTCAAACTGTTTGCTTAGCTTAAATGCTATATTTGAAAGATAACATGTAACACCCCCAAAAATGTGGCATTGCGGAAGCATTCGGGTCCTGGGGTGCTACGAAATCAATATACAGCGCAGAGTGATCTAGCACAATACCATAATTTAAATTTAAAGAAACAGTACATCAATACAACATTGTTTTAGCCAACAACGGCATTTGAAATATAAAAGTTTGTTTTGAAAAGATAACATGTTATTTCATCCAATTAGACATGATAGATGAATACTCCTTAGTGCTAATGTCTTCATAAAATAAACTTACTGGCGATCACCTGAAATGCATGAGAAAACGGGTCAACTATGAAAATAGTTGGTGAGTATACAGGTTTTATTCAAAAGAAGTCTAAAGTTTTGAAAAAAAATCCATTTGGTAGAGACCGTGTCAAACCATTCAGTTACAAGACCTGCCCATACAAGACTTGTAACCAATGGTTTCACAAACATTATAGTCAAACACACATGCTCATTTGGTTCACACAAAAGGACTAAGTATATAATAATGTATGCGGCAAAGCCCCTAAAATAAATAATATGCATTTCGTAGACAGGGGAATGAGAGGCTGGCCGACCTCTAATAGCGCTATCCATACTACCTACTGCTCCGCACAAGGGAGCCGTACGAACGGTACGTCTAAATTGGAGTGCGAACGGCAAACCAATCGGGGACTGACAATGCGAATGTACGAACGGTACATCATACCAACTATTATATACTAATTAAGTCAAGCCTGCTCCGTAGACATGGGAGACTAAAATTTAAAGTGCGTACGGCACGTCAACAGTTCAAAACAAGTCATAAGCTCAAACAATATTTTAAGATTCAAAGTCAATGTTTCAAGGAGTTCAGATAAAAATATATGTCATAAGTTCAAATAAAAATTTAAGTCATGCATTCCACCCCAAACAATAAGACGGTAAAAAGGGGTTCTGAATACTCACCTCGGCATAAAGCAGTCAGATAAAGCAATAGTCCAGATAAAAGTTCAGCACCAACACGCGACCTAGATTAGTAAGGTTGTTTTAGTTCACAGACTAAGTTTAAGACTTAAGTTCAAAAGTTTTAGTGGGTTTATGTTATTGTTGCTGGTGTGGCAGCATTTAAGTTTAAAATGTTTTTATAAGCATTTGTAGGTATTGGCTCATTGGAAGTGCTTAAGAGATACTAAGACAAAATCTTTAGTTTGGCAATAACTGAAAGATAATGAACGGAACGATTAATAATTGCAAAACGTTGATGATATGATGGAAAATGTTAAAATCATGTGGATATGTATATTACAAGTGTGTACATATGAGAAAATAAAATAAAAGTACTGGTATGAGTGTATATATATGTATATGTGTCTAAAAGAATTGTTTTTGAAAATAATGAATCTTTGTGTTAACAGTCATAAGGTTTACAAAAAGAAAACCATTTCATAGTTTTTAGATTTATTAAGAGTGTTGGTAAGACATAACAAATTTTAAATATATATATATACTCAAGTTAACGAACGAGTTTAAGTTCTCACACGACTATTTTATAGTTGTAAAATATATAAAGTCTTTTTAATCGTTTGAGTAGCGGAAACAATTTAATTGTTTATATAAAGTTTTTATGTCGAGTTTACATATATATAATGTGGCGTTGTCAACATATATATAAATAGGTGTAGCAAGTATTTTTAGTAGTGTTGTTAATTTTAAATAGATTGTGGAGTTCAAAATATATAAGATGGTCATGTGTTATTAGTTAACGAGTTGTGACGACGGCTTATGTATGAAACGAGTATATATAACATGATCTCGCGTCGGGAGCGGGCTGTTGGAAATCAGGAGTGGGCTCGGCCCAACTTAGCAAAACAATTCAACAGGCAAGCCAATGGGCTTCGGCCTGTTTTAGCGAAAGGCTTAGAAACAACAAAAAGGGTCAATCTGTC
Source organism: Artemisia tridentata subsp. tridentata (assembly GCA_021014915.2). NCBI lineage: Eukaryota > Viridiplantae > Streptophyta > Magnoliopsida > Asterales > Asteraceae > Artemisia > Artemisia tridentata. Next base: position 68,534,818 of record CP139508.1, on the reverse strand, counting down.
ATGGGCTTGGCCCAAGAGTAAAAATATTTCCAGCACACTTACTTGAGAACTAAAACCAGTGTTAACAAAGGATCAGTAATATATTTTTTTTTTTGGAAATCAAAACACCTCTAAAATGTTTTCTTGGTTCGAATGACACAGTTAATGGGGGTGACTCGAACCCTCGTACTCGACCTATAATACTCTCGACCTTGTGAACCCGACACAACTCAAAACTTTCCTTAGTATAAGGGTTTTACAATTCTTTTGACCGAGCAAAAATGATGCACCCCATGGGTGTTTAAATGACTAAAAAAAAGGTAAGGCGATCCTCTGTCAATGCCTCGCGACTCACATACAAATCAGGCATACAGGAACCTAGTCTACTACATACGACAAGAAAATTTACCACTTGAATTCACCATGGAACCGGAAAAACCAACCCAACTCCTTTAGGGCAAAAATTCAGACTACGCCATCTCCCATCACCATCTCTAGGCCGAAAGGCTATCATACTTTCTCTTCACCCCAAGATCTCAAATCACTCTCCTACTGCACCTTCCCAGAAGTCAACTAAACGGACAAAAGAATGATGGCGAGGTTAGCTTGAAGTGGCTAGTCCCATTTCCCCATGCTCTAAAGTATGTCGAAGACTTTCCTTGATGTTTTCTTTTATAGTTATTCGAAACCTAGTGAATCCACACACTCAAATACACTACGAAAATCGCTATAAGAATTGGAGTCCCCAGGAGTATCGATCTATTATCGGTGGTGTGGGTTTGCTGGGATTTCTGATTTGGGTTACTTTGTAATCGAGTTTTCATTGTGGTATTTCTGTCAATCGAATCATCTCCCATTGTAAGGGTTCTCGAATTCATTGTACTTTGAATTTTTCTTGCTATAATCTATTTTTATTTTTATTTTGAATCGATCAGTTATATTTCCAGTTGCTCGACTTGTGTTGTGTGGCAAAAATAAAATAAATAAACTGATAAACTAAAAGCTAAAAACAAACTAGGATTGGCTCAAATTGATGGAAGTGTATTCAGTTGTCATGTGTTTGGTCGAATAGTCTAAGTGGTTACAAAGAGTTAGGCATTTGGTCTAGATACTAAATACTGGACATGATGAATCTTACTAGTGTCGACTGTGTTCATGCTCGAACGAGTAGTGGTTAGACTCGAATTAGTTATGCTCGTACTTGGGTTATTGGTTCATGTTGTTTGGTCTTGTACTCAATGATGTCTGTGGTTGTACTGTGTTCGAAACCCGTTGACGTATGTACTGATTTTTGTTGCGTCCGTGTTATGCTCGAAATTGTGTAGTTTTGTGTTCGGACTGGCCGTGTTATGCTTGGTGTCGTGTTGGTTAATCCGGTTCCATGGTGAATTCAAGTGGTAAATTTTCTTGTCGTATGTAGTAGACTAGGTTCCTGTATGCCTGATTTGTATGTGAGTCGCGAGGCATTGACAGAGAATCGCCTTACCTTTTTTTTAGTCATTTAAACACCCATGGGGTGCATCATTTTTGCTCGGTCAAAAGAATTGTAAAACCCTTATACTAAGGACAGTTTTGAGTTGTGTCGGGTTCACAAGGTCGAGAGTATTATAGGTCGAGTACGAGGGTTCGAGTCACCCCCATTAACTGTGTCATTCGAACCAAGAAAACATTTTAGAGGTGTTTTGATTTCCAAAAAAAAAATATATATTACTGATCCTTTGTTAACACTGGTTTTAGTTCTCAAGTAAGTGTGCTGGAAATATTTTTACTCTTGGGCCAAGCCCATGACAGATTGACCCTTTTTGTTGTTTCTAAGCCTTTCGCTAAAACAGGCCGAAGCCCATTGGCTTGCCTGTTGAATTGTTTTGCTAAGTTGGGCCGAGCCCACTCCTGATTTCCAACAGCCCGCTCCCGACGCGAGATCATGTTATATATACTCGTTTCATACATAAGCCGTCGTCACAACTCGTTAACTAATAACACATGACCATCTTATATATTTTGAACTCCACAATCTATTTAAAATTAACAACACTACTAAAAATACTTGCTACACCTATTTATATATATGTTGACAACGCCACATTATATATATGTAAACTCGACATAAAAACTTTATATAAACAATTAAATTGTTTCCGCTACTCAAACGATTAAAAAGACTTTATATATTTTACAACTATAAAATAGTCGTGTGAGAACTTAAACTCGTTCGTTAACTTGAGTATATATATATATATTTAAAATTTGTTATGTCTTACCAACACTCTTAATAAATCTAAAAACTATGAAATGGTTTTCTTTTTGTAAACCTTATGACTGTTAACACAAAGATTCATTATTTTCAAAAACAATTCTTTTAGACACATATACATATATATACACTCATACCAGTACTTTTATTTTATTTTCTCATATGTACACACTTGTAATATACATATCCACATGATTTTAACATTTTCCATCATATCATCAACGTTTTGCAATTATTAATCGTTCCGTTCATTATCTTTCAGTTATTGCCAAACTAAAGATTTTGTCTTAGTATCTCTTAAGCACTTCCAATGAGCCAATACCTACAAATGCTTATAAAAACATTTTAAACTTAAATGCTGCCACACCAGAAACAATAACATAAACCCACTAAAACTTTTGAACTTAAGTCTTAAACTTAGTCTGTGAACTAAAACAACCTTACTAATCTAGGTCGCGTGTTGGTGCTGAACTTTTATCTGGACTATTGCTTTATCTGACTGCTTTATGCCGAGGTGAGTATTCAGAACCCCTTTTTACCGTCTTATTGTTTGGGGTGGAATGCATGACTTAAATTTTTATTTGAACTTATGACATATATTTTTATCTGAACTCCTTGAAACATTGACTTTGAATCTTAAAATATTGTTTGAGCTTATGACTTGTTTTGAACTGTTGACGTGCTGTACGCACTTTAAATTTTAGTCTCCCATGTCTACGGAGCAGGCTTGACTTAATTAGTATATAATAGTTGGTATGATGTACCATTCGTACATTCACATTGTCAGTCCCCGATTGGTTTGCCGTTCGCACTCCAATTTAGACGTACCGTTCGTACGGCTCCCTTGTGCGGAGCAGTAGGTAGTATGGATAGCGCTATTAGAGGTCGGCCAGCCTCTCATTCCCCTGTCTACGGAATGCATATTATTTATTTTAGGGGCTTTGCCGCATACATTATTATATACTTAGTCCTTTTGTGTGAACCAAATGAGCATGTGTGTTTGACTATAATGTTTGTGAAACCATTGGTTACAAGTCTTGTATGGGCAGGTCTTGTAACTGAATGGTTTGACATGGTCTCTACCAAATGGATTTTTTTTCAAAACTTTGGACTTCTTTTGAATAAAACCTGTATACTCACCAACTATTTTCATAGTTGACCCGTTTTCTCATGCATTTCAGGTGATCGCCAGTAAGTGTATTTTATGAAGACATTAGCACTAAGGAGTATTCATCTATCATGTCTAATTGGATGAAATAACATGTTATCTTTTGAAAACAAACTTTTATATTTCAAATGCCGTTGTTGGCTAAAACAATGTTGTATTGATGTACTGTTTCTTTAAATTTAAATTATGGTATTGTGCTAGATCACTCTGCGCTGTATATTGATTTCGTAGCACCCCAGGACCCGAATGCTTCCGCAATGCCACATTTTTGGAGGTGTTACAGATTGGTATCAGAGCCAGGCTGCTATAGAGAATGCCGATTTTTCAAAAATAAAAATCGCAACTATAACGAGAATAAAGTTTTCTTAAAACACCAAACATCATACGAGTCGACTAGTCCGAGCATTGCATCATTACTCCTCAATTATGCATAGCCTGATCACCTATGCCTAATTCGGGAAGAATCATGCAATAATGGGAATAGGAGTCTCGGATCATGTTTTGGTCGGGTCTTAAGAGTCTGATCACCTGAAATTGCATCGGTCGTGTGTGTGTGTGCATCGCATAATTACATCCGTACTTGTGCATTAAACACTATAGGTAGACATCTATCTTTAGAATTGAGTACACTTTGTTCCTGTCATCCTTGCCTTGTTTTGTTATATTGCTTGATAGACATTAAGTACTTTTGTCATGACGTGCCTTGTTCTATTTCGATACGATACGTCTGTGTACATTTCTCAATTCGGTTACAATCCATTGTCCTGCAAAACCTTCACCGACTACCGCCTTATATTCACCTACTTATCGAGGCCCTTACTTGCGACAGGTCCCGAGGAGTGAAACTTCTAAACCCCTAAGAACTACTTACTTAACATCGCCTTCTCGTTCCTTACGACCGTTGGAATCTATATACTATTATTCAAGAGGATGCGATATACATCCTTGGCGACAACATGGTTTGCATTGTTCGTGACGTCATTTGTGATGATCCTTGTGCTCTGAGCATAATGCTAACGTACCATTATTTTCTCGTTCATATCTCTGAACCATACATTTCTTTTCAGACTATTGACCACTTCATCAAAAACAGTTAAATTTTTGGACACTTCATCTCTTGCATACTATTTTAAAATTTTAATGAAGATCGGAGGTGAAACACCTAATCATTCCTTACTCGCTAGACACTTGATTTCTACTAAGCGTCTTCACTCAGTAAAATTCTCCACATATCTCAGAACTGATTTATTTTATCGCTCCAAAAATTTTGAAAACTTCTTCAAAGCCTATTTATCAAATCTTTTGAACGAAACTCCTCCTTGTCACCTTTATTAGTTTACCTCAAAACGACTCAATTACTTTGACAGTACCTTTGACCTTATCATTAACTTATACCATAAATATAAATTCGTTCAGTCTTGAGCAACCCCCAAATTTTAATTAAAATTTTTCAAAAACGTTAAGCTTTTTTTTTAACAACTCTTAACTTAATTTCATGACAGTTCTTGTTTGATGAGTTGTGAGATTAAGTTAAAGTTACCACTTAACTTAACATTTTAAAGTATTTTGCTCAAGAATGGACAGTACTTACTCCGTTTAAATCTAGTCACTAAATTTTTACAACTGAACTACCTATTTCGTCACACTCAGCAGGACATGCGCGGAAAAAGTTGTCATAATTACAACCATTTTATTTAGTACTATCTCATTCTGGTGCAAGAATTATTTTCACATCCCAATTTTAAGTCTCCCCTGTTCGGAAGCACTGTAAAGTCTCCCTTGTTCGGAGCAGTCTTAATTTATGTGAGACCTAACGTCATAAGCCCTAATTGAACTTCTAGTCTTCTTGCTAACCTAAATTATCACTATTCGTTTATTTGATTTGGCCTAGACGATTCCAAACTTGAGCCAAACCTTCAAGAGGCCTTCAACTAAGATGTTAAAATCTTCCCTTCTAACAACTTGATTCCAGCTTGATCTAGCGACAGTTCTTGTTTGATGAGTTACGAAAATCAAGGTAGAATCAAGTTGTTACTCAAAACTCATGACAGTTCCCGGTTAGGGAGTTGTGAGATTAAGTTAGAATACACTAACTAAAATTCACTTGAGGGCTAAGCTCGAGAATGGAAAAGTTGACAGTCAAATCTAACCGCAAGGACGAACGTCAGTAGAGTGGATGAGCTAAATCTCGAGGACGAGATTTCTTTTAAGGCTGGTAGACTATAACAACCCGCAATTTTTCAGGCTATTATTTTAATTGTTCATCTATTTATTTCTGACAAATAATGCAAATTAAATATTTTCTGACATTTACTGATGAGAGGTTATCTCATTTTTCCTGAGAAACGACACCACACGTGTACCGGCAAGGCAATATTAACAACTTAAAATGAATGATTATTAATCTGAGTTAATGATTTTATTTTTATCTAACATTTATAAAAGCGTTACTGAAAATATATTTCGGGCATCTTATCGAGACCAAATGTCGTGTTTCTATTATGACACAACGGGACACGAGGTACAATTAATACACTAATAATACTAATAATATTAATAAACCCTTCTCTACTTACACCTATGCCGCCCATATATTTTCTTTCCATCTTCCTGCATATGTCGACATTTCCTTTCCCACCTCAAAAACCAACCCAAATCCTTTAGGGCAAAAATTCAGACTACGCCATCTCCCATCACCATCTCTAGGCCGAAAGGCTATCATACTTTCTCTTCACCCCAAGATCTCAAATCACTCTCCTACTGCACCTTCCCAGAAGTCAACTAAACGGACAAAAGAATGATGGCGAGGTTAGCTTGAAGTGGCTAGTCCCATTTCCCCATGCTCTAAAGTATGTCGAAGACTTTCCTTGATGTTTTCTTTTATAGTTATTCGAAACCTAGTGAATCCACACACTCAAATACACTACGAAAATCGCTATAAGAATTGGAGTCCCCAGGAGTATCGATCTATTATCGGTGGTGTGGGTTTGCTGGGATTTCTGATTTGGGTTACTTTGTAATCGAGTTTTCATTGTGGTATTTCTGTCAATCGAATCATCTCCCATTGTAAGGGTTCTCGAATTCATTGTACTTTGAATTTTTCTTGCTATAATCTATTTTTATTTTTATTTTGAATCGATCAGTTATATTTCCAGTTGCTCGACTTGTGTTGTGTGGCAAAACTAAAATAAATAAACTGATAAACTAAAAGCTAAAAACAAACTAGGATTGGCTCAAATTGATGGAAGTGTATTCAGTTGTCATGTGTTTGGTCGAATAGTCTAAGTGGTTACAAAGAGTTAGTCTGAATTTTTGCCCTAAAGGAGTTGGGTTGGTTTTTGAGGTGGGAAAGGAAATGTCGACATATGCAGGAAGATGGAAAGAAAATATATGGGCGGCATAGGTGTAAGTAGAGAAGGGTTTATTAATATTATTAGTATTATTAGTGTATTAATTGTACCTCGTGTCCCGTTGTGTCATAATAGAAACACGACATTTGGTCTCGATAAGATGCCCGAAATATATTTTCAGTAACGCTTTTATAAATGTTAGATAAAAATAAAATCATTAACTCAGATTAATAATCATTCATTTTAAGTTGTTAATATTGCCTTGCCGGTACACGTGTGGTGTCGTTTCTCAGGAAAAATGAGATAACCTCTCATCAGTAAATGTCAGAAAATATTTAATTTGCATTATTTGTCAGAAATAAATAGATGAACAATTAAAATAATAGCCTGAAAAATTGCGGGTTGTTATATAACATTTTCAAACTACTTGTTGTAACAAGATACTGAGACTCATTTTATGCATCCATATAACAGCTGAATGTACTGTTAACTTAACTATGATGTTTATACATCCCAACTGGAAATAATTGCCAAAACTAAAGTACGCATATTCTATGAGAACCTGAACCCTATATTGCCTAAGTTTAGCTATATTGCCATAAAGTCCCTCGATCATGAGCCATTAATCACTGCGGTGAGCGCGAATATAGTGGACAGCTTCGAAACCTGTAAAGGCTGACGACCTATCCCACTAAATACTGGATGGAATGCCGGATGGCTAGTCGTATTTAGTTGCGATACACTATATTCGACACAAATAGGATGAGGCAATCACCTATTATTTAGGGCAAAACCATCAGTAACCCTGATGTGACTTTCGCCGTTGTACGGTACTTTTGTTAACGTTTTGCGCGTCATGAGGCTTATAACAATATAACCTTTTGAATATATATGTCTTCTTATATATATTCGGATACAGCTGTATTTAGAAACGACCACTCCACACTGATAGATATCAGACTTTAAACTATTGTTTTCACTATATGATTGGAATATGTATCTATATACTTGGAACTTAACTGTTATCATATGTGACTTAGTGTGTCTTATGATAAAGACAACTCAATGCTTGGCATATCCGTACTTTTAAAAGTTGAACTATTATTTCAAATCAAGCATATAACAACGTAACTCGTTTAAACTTAAAACTTATGAACCTCTGTGTTCATAAATGAATTATTCGTGGATTTTTACTCAATTACAAACTTGCTAGTTACTGCAAAAAGTACTAGTACCTATTCCAACTATCAACTCTTAAATTCAGTGGAAAGAAAGTGATTTTCTATCAAACTCCACGAACTCACCAACCATTGTGTTGACATTTTAAGCATGTTTATCTCAGGTAATCAACGGAGCAGGACAAAACATGGAGCGGGCATTTAATACTCTGATAACTTAAATGGTGTAAAAATCAAATATGTCATTCTTTCCAAATTACTATATTTTGTGAGATTTTCAAACCAGATTTCTCAACCTTTGTACCAAAACTATTATTTTGAATGACATATAACTTTCAAAACGCCTTTTCAAGCCGTTTTCTAAAATTTTGACTTCGATCCTCAGTGTAACACCTAATTATTTTCCGCTGCCACAAAACCAAATTAGGGGGTGTTACAATAGGTAATGTATTGAGCACGACAGTCTGCAGACACGGAGGGCGTAAAATGGTATGGTGTAAAATCATTTATTTTGAAAGTGTGGTTATAGTTTAATGCTTGAAAACATTTGGTTCTCTATAACCATAGGCTCTGATACCAATCTGTAACACCCCCTAATTTGTTTAGTGGCAGCGGAAAAATAATTAGGGTGTTACGGTGAGGATCGAGTTAAATTTTCAGAAAACGGCCCAGAATAGGCGTTTTGAAAGTTATGTCATTCAAAATAATAGTTTTGGTATAAATGTGAAATATTTGAAAATCAGAAAAGTGTGGTAATTTGGAAGGAATGACATATTTGATTTTACACCATTTTATTTATCAGAGTATAAGATGCCCGCTCCGTGTCTTGTCCTGCTCCGTTAATTACCTGAGATAAACATGCTTAAAACGTCAACACAATGGTTGGTGAGTTCGTGGAGTTTAATAGAAAACAACTTTCTTTCAATGAATTTTAAGAGGTGTACAGTGATTGTCGAAATAAATACTAAATCTTCATGAAATAAATAACATGTTGAGTTGAATAAAAATCCACAATTAATTCATGTATGATCTCAAGTGATCATAAGTTTCAAGTTTTAAATGAAAATGAGCTACGTTGTTATACGCTCGAAATGATGTGATGGGTCAACTTTTTAAAATAACGAAATGTCAAGTAATTTGGGCTGTCTTTATTAGAAGCCACAACTAAGTCACATATGATAACAATTAAGTTTCAAATACATAATCCATCATTCTAACACGTAGTGAAGACATTAATCTAGTGTCTGAAATTTATCAGTGTGGAGTGGTGTTTAACTAAATACAGCTGTATCCTAATATATATGAAACATTCATATATTTATAAAGTTATATTGCCCTAAGCCTCATGACACGCAAAACGTTAATAGTGTACCGTAAAACGGAGGTGTTCATCAAATTAATGACGAAAGTTTTGCCCTCATGTAATAGGTGATTTGCCAATTCCTATTTTTCTCAAATATAGTGTATCACGACTAAATACGACTAACCATATAGGTATTCCGTCCAAGTATTTAGTGGGATAGGTCGTCAGCCTCTAGCAGGTTTCGAAGCTGCCCGCTATATTCGCGCTCACCGCAGTGATTAATGGCTCATGATCGGGGGACTTTATGGCAATAAAGTAAACTTAGGCAATATAGTTTTCAGCGGTTCCTAGAAGATGCGTACTTTAGTCTTGGCAATTATTTCCAGTTGAAATGTAGAAATATCATAGTAGAGTTAACAGTACATTCAATTGTTATATGAATGCATATAATAAGTCTCAGTATCGTGTTACAACAAGTAGTTTGAAAATATTATCTTTCAACACAGTGTTTCAGCTAAGCAAGTAATTTGCAAGTATAACGAGCATATATCCCTTCCAAAGGGTGATTCAAAACATGTAAAGCATAGTTGATGATTTTAAGTAAATCATGAGAGTTTCAAAGTATAAAAGTAAACTTAAAACAGTTAAAGCATGTATCTCCCCCAAAAGAGTTATTAAAAACAAGTATTAAAAGTAGGGGCCACGACTCACCTTGGGTGTATCTGACAAGATGGAATTATAAGATCAAGTAAACGATCACGAAAACTTCTTCAATACGAGACCTGAATATAAGCGAAGTCTAAGAGTCTAACTTACTACTAATAACGAATGTGGAAATGAGAAATCGTATAACGATTTGATCGGTGATATGAGTGTGATATGCTTAAAATGCATCAAGTTAAAAAAAATATAATATCATATATGATATTATCTTGATTCTAACGTCAATTGACTCAAAATATTACTTCCTCGAATTATGATGAAATAATGTGCAAAGTGAAATCGCTAAATTCCTAGTTATAATAAATAACGAATATTAAATAATACATAATTAAAATGTATAAAAATGCATATGAAGTGGTGGGGTGAAAATGAAAAATAAACTAAGAATGTCAAGTGAAATTAATTGGTCCTTGTCCTTTTCAGATTTTATACTTTTTACCCTAACTGCGCTTGCGTCGCACCGTTAGTCCTTCGTTAAGTCCATAGTTCATAATAGTCCAATATTTGTCCAAAAGTACAAATAAGGCTTGTCATTCAATAATATGTCCATTTATACTCTAAAAATTCTGTTTTCACAACTTCAGTCCACATGTTTCTCGGATTGGCAGTTTTAGTCCTTCTAGGTGATTTGCGTTGCAAATTTAGTCCATAGTTCATAATTTACAAAGTCTTATTTCCTTTTCAATTGTCCGATTTAAAAGCTTACATTCTTAACTTTAGGATGCACTAATTTCTCGGAAAGGATTGCTACAGATTTAGTATGGGCCTTAAAGCCCAACACTTATGTGGTCTTTTTAAATATTCAAAGTGATCATTGGGCTTTCAAGCCCGATTGTGGGTCTGTTTGGTTTTCAGTAGTGGCGTAGTAAAAAAAAGAAAACAGTTATTGAGAGATAACATTTATACTATGCGACTCTCGATTGTTTCGAACCTAAGTACATCGACTTGGTTACCGAAGGCTCCACCATTGAGCCAAAGGCTCGATGGTGCAATGTATGTACTTGTTTGCTTTACGAAAATCTCAACGTCGTTTAGTTAGCATGCTTTCCTTTCGACACGTTAAGATAGGTGAGAGTCTTTCTTTTATTGTTCTATTGACATTTTATTTCTCATGTTCAAGTTCCATAATGGTTGTAAATGTTGGGTTTTCTTCTATTCTAGTAATATTAATACGTACGTTTGGGAGTGAGTTGGGTATGTCAAAAGTCCATTTTTAATCACTCATTTTCATATATAAGAGCTCTCAAAAGCCAGCTTATTTTAACAGCTTAAAAATGGCTTAATGGGTTAGCAACCCACTTCGCATGTTTTGACAGTTTCAACCATGGTTTATGCGTTTCACATTGGCAAGTTTTGAAGGTCGAGATGTGGTTATTTTTAAGAGTTGTCGACATGAAAATGGTAGTTAGCCATGTTGTTTAACAGGTCATGCAAAGAAAACGTATGATTAATAAGTCTTTTCGCGAGATATGGAGTCATATTTGGAGCGGCTTGGAACTGTTTTTGTGTACAAGATTCTTAAAATAAATCCAAGTGTTTTTCAAGTTTAGTCTTAACGTGTGATATAAAGATTATATACGTTTGGATGATGCATGAAACGAAATGTTAAGTGTGAGAGTAGTGTGAGAGGCGGCTTTTAAGCCTTCCAAGGTGGAGGCTCGTCACCTCATGTGGGTGACATGAAATGACGAATGTAAATGCATACGTGACAAGTTATACCTTCGTATAGACAAAAGAAATGATGCATGGTACATTGTGTGCGTAAGAATTGAAACAAGGAAAGTTAATGGATACTTACTACACCTTTTGAAGGTGGTGGAGACTTGCATGGGATCGATTGCACACAACGGGGACAGTCCATACGACAGAACCGAGGATACGTTTTATACGTATAGTTCTTCCTTTGTTCGATTGTTTTCTAACTGGAGATAGAATAACTTCTGACTTTTAAGGTGTCTTGTGAGATGGTTGTAGTACAAACATGGTGTGTTGTGTATGATGGAGAGTGTGTGTGTGAGAGATGGTGAAGATAAAAGCATGTATACGTGTGTGTATATATTGAATTTGAGATTGCATGAAATCTTGCTAGGAGGATTCTTGGCAGTGTGTGTGGGGAGATTCACTAGATTTATTTGTCCTTGTATATATATATAATAATGTGCATATGTGTGGCATGAGGGGGAAGTATACACGTATACACAAAACATGTGTATATTTGGAGATAAGATAAGGAAATCTAGCAAGGACCAATTGGGTATAGATATTGTAGATTTCTTAGTAGATTTTTGATGTCCTTTCAACACGTGTGGAATTGAGGGAATGTGAAGATGTCGACATTCTTGTATTGCATTATATTGTATTTTATTTGCAAGTTGGATGATGTTTGTCAGTGAGTGCATGTGGTCTTGTGTTTCATGTAGACGATTTGTACATATCTATATTGCTTTTAAATCTTTGGCAAGTTGAAATGTGGCTTCAGGAGTGATTCAAAGATATTTGAGTTGCATGTTACTTATTCGAAGATATTGTTTTTAATATATAGCAAGTAGGTTATTATATCAGTATGTGCATGAAATGGAATTTTGTATCATGATAATCTTTTGAATATATATATAAGAAAAATGGAAATTTGTATTTTTAAAATATATGATGTACGTTTATGTATAAGAAAGTGAGATTGTATGCATGGGTTCTATTAAAATGAAATATATAAGTTGAAGATTGTCAGATACATTCGATTGGATATGATAGATTCGGTTTTGCAATTTGCGAATTGCATGTGCAATGTATTTCGAAACTTAGATAAATATTTAGTATATAATATAGTTTAAAAGAAATGTTGTATAGATTATATAGTATACGTGTCCGAGTGAGGTTTACTGTAGGTCTTGTTCGTAAACCAAACGATAAAAATAAAATGTGAGGTTTATCATTCTTTAATCTTGGGTGTATAGAAAATCGAGTTAGGTAAAAATAAATAATATCTCGCGTGTCGATATTAGATTTAAAAGACGTCAAGTGAATGAGATTTGTGTCGAAAGGAAAGAAAGAGAATGAAATGGGCTGAGATTTTATATGGGCTTGAATAGTAATAGGCCAAAAATATAATTAAGGGTCCGTTTGGTGATTATTGAATATCTTTGATCTGTCGTGGTCCGCGTGTGAGCTCGTTTCATTATTTGTTAATTATCGTGATATCGTGACGTGGTAAAAATAATAATAAGAGAAAAATTTTAAATTTCCCCGTAAAAATAGGTTTTGTTAAATGATAACACCAGATTATTATTAATCACTGAGATTTATCGCAGTAGATTTTTACGGTATCTTGCAAGATGAAGGTATCTTTGTTGGTTGTTCTCTTAATAGCAAAGCATTTAGAGTTACAACACAAGAAAAGAAATAGTAGAAGAAAATCTACATGTGGAGTTTTTAGAAAACAAATCCAATGTAGAAGGTCAAGGACCAAAATGGCTATTTGATCTAGAGTATCTAACAAATTCAATGAATTATGTGCCTTTTGTTGCAGAAACTAATGATTTTGCAGGTTCTTATACAACAAATGAGGCAGAGTTAGAGAAAGATCAAAATGATGTGATAATGCCAATATGGTCAAGTTCAATTGTGGAATCAACTTCGACAACTGACGAATCTTCTTCTAGTAAAGCTAAAGAAGGTGTTGAAGATGAAAGTAAAGAATATGGAACTCAGGAACAACAAAGTGTTTCTGCTGGTAGTATTTCTGTTGCTGCTGGTAGTATATCTGTTTCTGCTGATGACTCTGCTGATAAGCTTACTGATTCTGCTGTTCGGCCAAATGACTCTGCTGATGGCCCTTCAGAAACAAAAGAAGCAGAATTTTCAGATAATGAGGTGGATTTCAACAATCTTCCATCAAATTATCAAGTTCCTACTACACCACAATCAAGAATTCACAAAGTTCATTCCCTGGAACATGTGATTGGAGATATACAGTCAGGTGTGAAGACAAGATAACAATTGAAGTCTTCAGACCAACAAGGGCTTCTTGATGCCCTTTATGCTTCAAAACATCATGAGCTTTTAAACTCTTGCTTGTTTGTATGTTTTCTCTCACAAGTTGAACCAAAGACAATTCTTACAGCCCTAGATGATTCAAGCTGGTTAGAGGCTATGCAAGAAGAGCTTCTTCAGTTCAAGATTGAAAAGGTTTGGGTGCTAGTTGATTTACCTACAGGTGTGAAGGTAATTGGCACTAGATGGGTTTTTAAGAACAAAAGGGATGAAAGAGGAATAGTGATCAAGAATAAGGCTAGATTAGTAGCGCAAGGGTACACACAAGAAGAAGGGATAGATTATGATGAAGTTTATGCTCCAGTAGCAAGGATTGAGGCAATTAGGCTGTTTCTAGCTTATGCTTCATTTTTAGGCTTCCCAGTCTACCAAATGGATGTCAAAAGTGCATTTTTATATGGTAAAATTGAACCAGGGGTGTATGTTTCACAACCTCCAGGCTTCATTGATCCATTACATCCAAAAAAAGTGTACAGAGTAGAAAAAGCTCTATATGGCCTTCATCAGGCACCAAGAGTTTGGTATGCAACACTAGCTTCCTACTTATTAGAAAATGGATTTCAAAGAGGAAAGATTGATCAGACACTGTTCATCAAACAGCACAAGAAGGATCTTCTGTTAGTGCAGGTGTATGTGGATGACATTATCTTTGGATCTACTAGGAAAGATATGTGTTTAGAATTTGAGAAGCTTATGAAAGATAAGTTTCAGATGAGTTCTATGGGAGAACTTACATTCTTTTTGGGTTTGCAAGTTAAGGAATCATCTGAAGGCATATTTATTAGTCAAGACAAATATGTTGCAGAGATACTTAGAAAATTTCAATTTGCTGATTCAAAAATAGCAAGCACACCAATGGACGCTGAGAAGCACCTTCTGAAAGATGAAGATGGAGAAAATGTAGATGTACACAATTACAGATCTATGATAGGCTCTTTGATGTACCTTACATCATCTAGACTTGATATCATGTTTCCTGTTTGTGTTTGTGCAAGATTTCAAGTTACTCCAAAGGTTTCTCATTTAACTGCAGTCAAGAGAATTTTTAGATATCTTAAAGGTCAACCAAGGTTGGGTATATGGTATTCTAGAGAATCTCCTTTTGACTTGGTAGCATATTCGGATAGTGATTATGCTGGTGCTAGCTTGGACAGAAAGTCAACAACTGGAGGATGTCAATTCCTTGGGTGTAGACTTGTCTCATGGCAGTGTAAGAAGCAAACAAGTGTGGCAAATTCAACAACTGAAGCTGAAAACATAGCTGCTGCAAGTTGCTCTAGTCAAGTTCTATGGCTTCAAAACCAACTCCTTGATTATGGGTACAATTTCTTAAACACTGTTATTCATATTGATAATAGTAGTACAATTTGTATTATTAAAAATCCAGTGCAACATTCTAAAACAAAACACATTGAAATTAGACATCACTTTATAAGAGACTTCAATGAGAAAAGATTAATTCAAGTTCTTAAAATTGCTTCAGAACATAATTTTGCAGATCTGCTAACAAAAGCTTTTGATGTTTCAAGGTTTCAGTACTTGGTAGCAAGTATTGGAATGCTTAATCTTTAAATTTTTTGAATAATGTGTTTATGTAAATAAATTTTTGTTGGTACTTCTGGATTTATAAGGTACTGCTAATGTATCATAAGGTACTGCTAAGCACACAAGGTGCTGCTAGTACAAATTTAAATTGTGTTATTCATATAGTTGGTCTTATGTTTATTCTAATACAAGACAAGTATTTTGTATTTTGTTCTTTTGGTTTTAGACTAACAATTTCAGGTATGAATATGTGAACACAAAGGATGTTTTTCAAGTGAAATGGAAACAGCACAATTGAGATATTAGCTGCTGACCATATTAGGTTTATGATGGACTGAGTTTGGGACTTTAAAGCTCCTTAAAACTTCTTTCTTGAAATCTAGTTATGATATTTCACATTGAATTAATGACTTAGTGACTTAGTTGATCAGATAGTAACTGATACAACTCACTTTCTATCATTTTATACTTTTAAGTATAATGTGCAAGTTTGAGGACATCTGATAGAAAGAACAGCTAGTGAAAGTGAATCTAACACTTGTGTTAGAGGCAACAATTACTATGAGCTGGAAACCCTGTCAAGAAAATCTTTTGAATAGATTTATCTTCACACAGGCAGTTATTTATAACTGAAAAATATTGGTTCTCACACAACCAGAGGTTGCTTTAAACCGAAATGCTGATTAAGTGTCTGTTATACACTTGATTTCTTCAAAATGGTTGAAAGTAGTATGATTTTTCAATTCTAAAATCATGAACATACTACTCAGTCAAATGATTTCTTAAAAGGATTTTCAAGGATTCACAAAAACCATTTGATTAATGGATCATGAATTGAAATGTCCACTGATTCACCTCTCATAGGAGTTAACACACCTAGAAGTGATGAGGGCAGTAACTTAAACTCTTAAGGAATTGATGGCTTCATGTACAATATTGTCTGACAACAAGTTCACATTGATAGATCAGTCAAAGGTACATAGTGAGATCTTCCAAACAAGGGGAGGAAACAAAAGTTATTTGCTTCAGGGGAGGTAACAATCTCAGGGGAGGAAATAATGGCCCAGAAAAGGAAGATAATCCAATAAAAGGAAGGAGAAGACAAATGCATACAAGATAGAGGCGGCAAAACGGGCGGGCCGGGCGGGCACGGGCTACGGGCTAAACGGGCTATGGGCTAAACGGTCTATGGGCTAAACGGGCACGGGCCAAACGGGCGCATGTTATACGAATCGCTTTAGAAAAGACATAAAACAACAAAAAAATTTCCTCAAACGTAACACCTAATTTATATTTAAGTAATTAAATATACTATATCCATTAGTTTTTCATTAAAAACAATTTAATGTTCTCCAATTTAGAGAAAAACATGTGCCCATTATGCCCATTTAACTTCTAAATGGGCAATATATGCCCATTTAAAAAAAAAGAGGGGGTCCAAATGTGCCCAAATCTTTTAAAAATTTGTCCATTTAGCCCATTTTTTTTATTTTGGACAAAAATCGCCACCTCTAATACAAGATGATGAGAAGGTTGAAAATGACAAGAACATTCCAAAGGAGAAAGTTCTATCTAGATCAAACGAAGAAAAGTTTCAATTTCACTTCAAAGACATGCTGGTTAGATGATTTCACTTGTTGAAACAAGCATCCAAGATACACAGCATCATTTCCTCTTATAATTCCTCCATCCAAGGAAATTGCACCATCTTTTAGTCCAAGATTGGTTCAATATGTTTTGATATTGTTAAAGTCAAAGAAGAGCAAAGTAGATGAATTACTGAGAAGATATTCAATCTTGAAGAACATAAGTGTTTGAAAGATCTTCAATCCAAGATTTAATTCAGAAACATGTTTGAAAGGATTCACATGTTTAGGGGAGGATTGTTGGGAATTAAATATTCAAGATGTCTAATATCGGGTTCTAATCCAAGAAATACTCTAAGTGTAATTTTGCTGCTAGTGCAAAATGGTTTCTGCTGATAATGTTGTTCCTGCTGATAGAACATTTCACTCTGCTGATAGTGATAAATGACTCTACTGATAGGCTTAACATTCTGCTGATGGATTCTGCTGATAGCGATAACTCGTTCCTGCTGATAGTGAACACTCTGCTGATGAAAGGATAAGATCGAAAAGATATTTATTGTATTTTGGTCAACAATATACGGTAGATAATATCTTACTTCATGTGCTTAGTTAACAAGTTGTATACATAGATACATGTTGTATCTGATGTACTGACACTCAAAAGGATAAGTTAACAAAGTAAGTCGGCCAAGACTTTAAGCAATATGTAAAGATCTTTTGACTATAAAAGAGATCTTAGTTGTGATATTTAGTGTAGTTGTCAAGGGTGTTAAGATATAGAACACAGAAGTTAGAACATATAACTGTTAGAACAAACACAAATATATCACAAGTTAGAAAAACTTAAGATTCAAGGTTGTAACCCTATTGATATTTCAAGATCACTCGTATTATTATCTTTAATAATATTGAATCGTTTGGTGATAATCTTTATGTGTTCATTGCTAACTAACAAACATAACAATTCCATTTCCATAACATACACAACCTTCTAAGTTTGGTTGAGTGAATTCCGCGCACTTAATCATGTTAACACAACATATCATACACACAAAGTTACAAGGTTCAAGGTTTCGTTTTCGGTTAATGTTTGGCTATCGTTGTGTAGATTACAAGGTTCAAGGTTTCTAGGTTTACGAATCAAGATTAATTAGGCAACAAGGTTATTGATTTTTTCTAGCAAGGAGGTGTATTGATTCTCCTAGGGTTTTAGGGATTCATTTTTTCTTTGTCACAAGGTTCTTGGAGTTTCGGTTTTGAGCTTCAAAGATGAAAAGGTTTTGCAATAAGTTTCAACTTCAAGGTTTCAGTTTAAAGAAGGTTACTTGGTGGTGAAGAGTGAAGAAAAATCAATACTTTGAAGGATTGCACACACGGTACTTGTTAGTCGATTTCGGGTAAGATTTTTCACTAGGTTCAATCGATTTTACAAGGATTTATGGGATGTCAAAGGTTAAGTTTGACATTGTCATGTTTGGGGACATGGTTTACTTTGAGAATGGTTGGTATATGAATACTCTCAAAGGGTCTGGTGTAGATACGAGTTCAACGCAAACGTTGCATGGAGTTGAGTTTGAGATGGAACTATAGGAAAATCGTGGATTTAAGGTGGAACCTCTAAGGAGTTGCGATTTGTGTGATGGTTCACAAGTTTTTCAGACTCAATATTTAATCGCCTATCAGTTTGCACAAGATAGGGAGTAATGGTCAGTGCGAGAACCACTCAGGTATAGAGGTGACATTAATATGGATGCTTTAGGAGTTGTTGGAGTGAAAGAAGATTCCCATGAGTCATTGATTTTCAGGGATGAAGTTGCTAGTGAGGTAATTTCCAAGTTGATGGCTATTTTGAAAGAAGATATGGATACTCGGTCTGGTATGTGTTTGCTTAGCAACAGTTTCAGGTGAAGTAGTGGCGTCAGCAACAAATATTACTGAAAGTATACATTGAGTATGATTATATATCTATTCCTCTATATAGATTATATGAGGCCTACTTACGAAAGCAAGGTTGAGATCTGGGTTGCCAAGTGTTTGCTGTATGAAGCAAATGAAAATATACTTGGTATGGAGATCTTCAGAAATCAAAGTGGTAATACTCTGAGGGAGTCACGATTCAGGTTTGCCAATCGGCATTAAAGAGTCATAACCCTTTGTCGATATCTTGTTGAAGTAGTTCCGCTCTAGAAACCGATTGTTTCATTTCTTCCAACATTATCATAACCTAATAATTAGAAATTGTTTGGAGTATATCGTACAAAAGCGCGTTATAATATCAACTGAATCCAAAAACTTATGGCTAACTTTAGGAAGTGTTTGGTATGCATGTTTCGCACTGTTGGATTAAATTGAAAGATAAAAAAACTAGTTCGGTACAAACTTTTGGAATAAAATAGAGGATTCAACCCACAAAACCCATACCACTCTAACTTGGTCGGTATGGACCAAAAGTTCTGACAGTACATGCTTTTTAAATTTTCTAAACCACAAACTTATGTACTTTTTTGTTTGACTATTGAACTTTTTTTTTTTTTTTTTTTTTTTATTTTTACTATTTATTTTTACATCTAATATAAATTTAATAAATCAAATATAATTATATATAATAATATATTTTCACCACCATACTTGCTTTTCACCCTTTATCCATTATGTGTGCGAGGGAATAAATATCTTTTAACGTTACAAAAATAACACATTAAAAGTCAAACAAAGTTACGAATAGAATTTTCTAACTTTCTATTTTACCCTAATTTTTATCCATCACTACACGCAATGTAAATAGTTGTTCTATAGTATATTAACATCAATAAAGTTAAGGGTGATGGCAACCTATCTAGTGCACTACATCCTATCACTCGCTCTCAACCAATCCCCTTATGCCACATTATTCACTTACTTTTTCCATCACTCACCCATATTTTTGTAGGCAACACCATCTAGTGCCCCATCTAGTGTTCAACGGTTGAAAATTAAATGTGCAACGTTCGTTTTTTTTGCTTGTCTAGTGCATGATGTG
The DNA here is from genome assembly GCA_021014915.2 of Artemisia tridentata subsp. tridentata. NCBI lineage: Eukaryota > Viridiplantae > Streptophyta > Magnoliopsida > Asterales > Asteraceae > Artemisia > Artemisia tridentata. Next base: position 68,514,660 of record CP139508.1, on the reverse strand, counting down.
ATCACGCAAAACTCATCTAGTGCCCCATCTAGTGTTCACGACGGCGGTGGTCTAGTGCTAGATCCATCTTGTCTAATGCTATCTAGCGTACGTTGCCATCACCCTAATAGAGGCGGAACTATGCGGAGACCAAAGAGGTTGTTGCCCTCCCACAATTTTTGTCTCTTAATATACTTTTATTAATTTTCATATGATAAAAGAAATTATTACACTTTACCCTCCTACATCATTAGAACTACACGACTACACTCTTGGCCCTCTATAAAAAATAGGTTGTGATATACTGACCCTCCCTATGTAGGGAGGGTGTGTTGACTTTCCGCTGCCGCCGCTTGTACTGTCTGCTTTGTCGGCTTGTATATTTCTTAAAAATAGGTTTTGTCTCTTATGTAGGGAGGGTCCGGTTAGTATGACCCTAAAAAATTGCTCTGCCACTGCATTATGAAGATAGCGACGTGAAACATTATTAGACGAATAGGTAAAACGACAAGCTCTGCAGCAAATACGATGAAGGTAAATGGCGTAACACTATGAATAAAGATATCCGGGGACAAGATTTAAACCTAGGGCTTATGTTGTCATCTGCTATTAATACTTGTATTTTATGTTTACCTATTTTCTCTCAAATAAAATTATTGATGCTTGATTGATGATTCTATAAAAGTTACTGATCTTTATATAATTTAGCAGTTCAATCTTACAATACTTCAACTAGTCATAATAATAAACATGAAAGTTAATGAATAGAAATATGTTAAGAAAGGCATTAGGCTAATTTGGCTGGACCATATTCATGTGAGATTAGTATTCTCAGTTAATTATGTGTTTGTGAGTTTAAGTCCTATCACGAACAATTCTATAACTCAGTTTTGTGGGAATATAATAAGATTTTTTATTTGAAAGCATGTGTGAGTTTGTTTTTAAAAATAAATTTGTTTAGAACCAAAGGGTTTTTTTCCAATACCATCTTAAGTTGTGTGAGAAACTTTTCAACTAAATGTTTGTGGGTTCAAGTCTTGCTTAAGACGTGTGAAATATATTTGTGGTGTAAATATTGTGAGATAGTTAATTGACGTTAAAAAGAAAGGAGAGAAAAAAAAAAAAAAAAAAAAAAAAAAAAAAAAACCTTGTCGAGTGCTAAAAGCATTTTGATAGTTTGTTACTAGACGCCAACACATAAGATAGGCCCATTTGAGTCAGAGCTTTACTTTGGGCCATATTGGGCTTCCCGTATTCAACATTGCAAAGAGTTGGGTCGTTGGGACATCAAAATTGGTATTTAGCACAAACCTATATGTGTAACATAGCATAAGTTCTCATTAATAGTCTATATCAATAATTTTGACATCAATTCAAAATTATGGTTCGAGTTATTAGTAGCCCATAAATTAGTACTGCTCTCAGGTCTCGCTTATACTCATCATCTAGTACGACTTGCCACTTAATGGTTGTTTCACTACAAAAAATAGTGCTATTCTTCACACTTATTTTGCCACGGTATGATCAACTGTGGATTTTTTTATTTTATATGGATAATAATTTTACTACATTTATAAGTGTCACAAATATTTAAAAAAATAATCCACATATATAAGTGTGTACAATTATAATAAAGCTACACTTATATGTGTAGCAAATGTTTCTACACTTTTTATTATAAACATTTTTTGCAATTTTGCCACATTTTTAGGTGTGGACATTCAAAAAATATTTCCACACTTTTAACCATAGAAATTTGGATAATATCTCCACACTTATATGTGTAGAAAAATTTGTCACACCCATTATTACCACACATGAGAAAGTGTGAACTCAATAATTTTACACATTTTTAAACGTGGTCATTTGGCCTTTAAAATGCGGAGAATTCAACTAGTTTTTTGTAGTGTTTACTTTGTATATTTTTAAAAAACTAATCCTAAGTAGGTAACATTATGACCGGAAACTAGTTGTTATTCTTGGACCATGTACTCACGTTCGGTCACGTACATGTGAGTTAAAGGCTCGTGTTTGCGGCTACAAATCAAAGAATTGGGGGACCAATGGACCACAAACACCCATACTTATATTTCCACTAAAATAAAAAAAATATTTGATCAAATGGTTGCATGGCATGTGGATGGTATGGTCTTAATATTTTCCAATTCTATGCCATTTATTTGTGAAAAATTAAAACGCTAGCATTTCATTATGTAGCTTTACAATCTATACTACATATAATGTAGGGATGAATCTCTCTCCTCTTATTCTTAAAATTCAGACTTACAAGAAATAAAACATGATTTACAACACATTAATGCACCCAATTTTCAGACTTACAAGAAATAAAGCATAGTGTACAACAAACACCACATTAATGCTATTAAATTGGTC